>LR824607.2:6000000-6600000 GCA_902829305.4 Spodoptera exigua
TATTTACAAATCCATTTAGGCCAATATTCGCGTGAACAATATTTTCCGTTGTCAATTGTCACCATAGCGAGCCATATTATTGAATTATGACTATCTAAACACGGTACTATTGGAGAACGGGGACCATAAATTCGGGGAGACTTGTCCCCGATAATTTATGTACTGAGAAACTTGGAACGTCCTATCACAGACTTATTCATGTTCCCCCTAAGTTAATCACTTGACACAGTAGGGAATTCATAAACATGCTAAGCGGAAATTGCCTATGTAATAAGGAATCAATGGGCGGAAATTCTCGCGGTTCGATACTTGATCTGAGCTTGATTTACGGAGCTTGCGTGTATCGGAATGTCACTATCACTAGTTTGGAAGAACTGCTTTTTATCGTATAGGTACCACGTCCTTTACGTAACGTTAAAACAGAATCCGGTAGTTTTCAGCTAGTCAAAATCAATACTTTTATTGAAATGTCAAAACCGACATTGATCTATGAATTTTATATAAGATGGCAACAAATGACGTCATAATGTTACACGTAAAATAGCATACTTTTATTTAAAAATGTTGCTGGAAATAGTCTAAAATAAAGTATATAATAAAGATTATATTGTATTGCAAATTTAAATCCAAAAACCCAACTGTGACGTAATATTTGAGTGTGGGAGAGTCCCCGCTTCGGCACGAATGTCGACATGAGTGATACTACTGCCTCATAGAAATACGGCCTGAAACAATCACAGCGGTGTCGTCAAACATGCACAGCAGCGTCCCTCCCCAATCCCTAAATCCCCGAAACCCCTTATCTTCTAAAGGCCGGTAACGCATTAGCAACGCCTATGATATTTGCACGTCTTATTGGGAAATGCCGATGTCTAGTTATTTGCCGCCGTATTACATAAGAAAAATATTGTTTTAAGCCACTCTCCTAAATGATGAAAGTGGAAATAGTAAACATTAAAAAAGCTTACATAAAAACATTATATTCTGTGTACACAGACTACTTAAACGCTATTAACATGAGACAGATCCAACATCACCACAACGAACTTAATAGCCATTTCTCAGAAAATAAATAACATTATGAAAAATAGTGTTAAAAAGCGTCCCTGTAAAATAAGCTGCCGGACGCTATGAAATGATGCAAAAACTGTATAAAAAAAATGTGTAAAAGCGTTATTTGTTCGAAAGATTTTACGTAATAGGTTCCTCTTAGCGCAGCCATTTTGTAATAAAAGTAGCTGCACAAAGCAATTAGTAATGAACACGTAGGTACTCTCGTATTTTTTTTTTAAAGCGAGTAGCTGGAATTGTATAACTTGACTTAGAGATAGGTTTGATACAATATTCCACTTAACGGAATATTGTATCAAACCTATACTATTCCACTTAACGGAAACTGATGTAATACACATCAGTTATTTTTTACATTATCAGAAAATTTTTGAAAAAATATTCTTAGTATCCACGTGGGTAAAGCAAAAACAGCAGCTTCGAAACGCCTTTAAGACTGTATACTATATTAAAACAGATATAAATACCAAAATGAATAAATTGAAAACATTACGGTTAGTAATGAACAATTGAAAACATTACGGTTAGTAGCAATTAATAATGAACACACGCAAAAGCAATACTTGACAAGTTAGAGTTTCGGATGTCCATCCGGCTGTTGGAATGCGCTATCGCTTGTGTCTTGTGTTTATGACATGTTTTGCAACGCATTATAATAGATATGTTTTAAGTCCACAATTTAGGCTAAGGTTAAAAATGAAATATAAGAAGTCAGTCAACTGCGCGACATCGCTGCGATGCGTACGCTGCTCCTGACAGGAGTCTTCGACTCCTAGAAATAAGTAGAGCTGTTATCCTTAGATTAGCTTTAAAAAAACGGAGACTAAAATTCTCAATTTGCATGAGGTAATTGAAAGTATTTATACATATTGATTAAATAAAATAATATTCAGGCACAGCTCAACGGATTTTTCAGCCGCTGCAAATTTGAGGGCTTATAAAATACTGAAAGTAAATTACATTTCCTAATAATTAATTTGTTACATGTATATCGATTTGTTTGGATGAGTGAGATTTGTTTAGATAGGTAGTAACGTAATAAGAGAGAGAACTCTCTATTTTAAGTAATATATATATATAACAAGTAAAAACATGTCGAGAAAATTTTTCCATCAATGAAATCTAAAAAACGTTGCTTTAAAGTATTTTTAGGTTACGTCAACATTACACCCTCAAGCCATTTTTTAACAACAACACAACGTAAACAGAATGAATCGAGATCAGATTGGTCGTAATAGTATAATCATTGTAAAATCCAACAACGATTTCCCATTGTCATTATTTTCAATTAAACAAATCGATTTCGCTTCTGCTTGGACGTTATCCGTCGGATGGTCGCGTCATTAATCACCATATAATATATTGTTAGGCTCCTGAAGAGCCTCATCGGTTTTAGTGACGGGGACATCAATTATTTTCCCTTTTTAGATTGAGTTGCTATGTACGTACGAGCTCTATTCGTATTTATGAAATTACCTTCAACACTATATTAGTTATCGTGGAAATATTTATCGGTTATGATTGATTACTAAGAGCGTAATAGGATCTAATGTAACGACACACTTGTCTTTGTGTTGTAAATTACCTCTGACTTGGTATTTTTATAGTTATGCCATAGCCATATTAAACATAATAGTGGATGAGTACAATGACGCCCAAATGAATAAAAATACTACTACAATTCTAATACGGTTTACTCTCATGAACTATTTGAGAAATGCTCTACTAGTTTCAAGTCACGCGGTGTCTTATACGCGTGGCGTAGTGACGTCGTTCTTCCAACGAATAGTTTAAAAAGATCACAATTTAAAAGCAAAAGACTAGTAAGTAAGACGAATGAAAAAAAAAAGAAATTTAAAATGGTATAACGTAGTGAAGACGATATTTCTGAAAAAAAAATCTACCTGATCTAGAAACGGATATGACCTCGACTATTACTAATGTTTAGAAAATATTTATTATAGATGATTGATTACCGAAGGAGAATGATTAGCACAAAAGATGTATTGAAGAGAGTGATTGAACAATATACTTATAAAAACCTTTTATATAAAATGTATGTACAAAGAATATTCGGGTATAACCTTGGATCGGCCCTCCACCATCAACGGTTTTCCGAGTAACAATAAACCTCCCGGCTATCCAATTTAGAAAAAAATGCTTTTAAACATAATATATCCCGGGAAATGAATGATTTTTTGAACAAAACCTTAATTTGCTTGTAAAGTGTATGTTCAAGGTTATTTTTTTTCTGAAAAAATAGGGCAGGATTTTTGGCGGATCAACTGATGATGGTAAACGTTCAGAGTCGCTATTATTCGGATACCAGCTATACCAAAGGAGTTACAAGTGGGTTGCGGCATTTTGAGGAGTACGCTTTTTTCTTGATGGTTAGAAAGGCCGTATCGGTTCGGAACTCCACAGACGACGGTCCATCACATAGATTTGCCGTGTGAGGCAAATTATTTTATTTTAATTATTGCTGTAGTTAGTCTAAATAAGACTGCTATAAAACAAATTAGGAGGTTCAATCCTGCAATATCTCGTCTAGATCATAATTTAAATCCCTAATAAACTTGCAGTATCTCTTATTGAGAGCGTCCTTGAGCGAAGCTGATTGCTTACCATCAGGTAATCCATCTAGTCGTTTGCCGACCTATAATATATTTTTAAGAACTTTTGAATTGATGTAATTGATAAATTTGTATGAGTGAGCAAAGAAATGTTTTACTCAACTGTTTTTGTTAATCACTCAACCGTTATAAGCTTATTTAATTACTCATTTTACATCATTAACCTTTAAAGATCATTATAAAGGGATCATTTTGAGGTAGATATTATTTGAGGTTCCAACAGAGATCAAAATTATTTTCAAATGAAATCATTCAGTTATATTAATTGAACGATGAATAAAGATTTGGTGTTTCCGATATTTATTGAGCTATCTTTATGTAATCAACTGTTTCACAATTTTCCTGTTTAATCATCTTTTTGATCGTAAAAATAGCTTCTAATGTAAATGAATTGGGGAAAACAAATAAGGAAAATACATTTAATTATTATCAAAAAATATGATAATTTTCTTCGTAATTCAGTAAGATGCACGGGTCGTATTTCATAATTCACGTCCAAGGAAAGCTGCAAGTCGAATCGAAATCTGAAAAATAAAGAATATTATTGAAAACACTGCCTTACATTGTCTTTGTCGACATTTTCTTATATAACTTACTTTAAGGTTGGAAGCACACGAGCCAGATAGATCAGTTTTATTATCAGAAAACTAATTTTATACTCACAAATTTAATTACTTATTATATTCATAACTAAGTAAGCAAGTACATAAGTAGTATTATAACAAATAGTAGACATATGTCTTGCTAGTTATTATATCTTTTATTAAACTTATTGCAAGGTATGTTGTTTGTGTAATATGGTAAAATACAATTATACAGGTCATCTCCATCAGGTGGCAGTAAGACATCGGCGCGGGCCAGAAGACAACCGCGATACCAAAGATGTTCACAGCGCGTGGCGGCAGTGCGGCCATTTGGGATTAGGCATTCGAATAGGTATTGGAGATTGGGGATTTGTGGATAAACTTGATATATTTTTTTTTAAATACAAAATCCTTTTACCTTTAAAGATGACCAAAAGAATTACGTGATATGTCATAAAATGATATATTCATTCATAATCAGTTGAATAACTTAGATTATTAAACAAAATGTATCACTATACTTTTTCTGCCAGACGAAAAGTGTGTAGTCTGCCGCCATCCTTATATGTGTCCATAAATCAAGTAAAACGAATATCCCTGATGTAAGATACCTGCTCACAATAGCACTGTCATAGCCCATTAAGTATAAGTATTATTTAGCAAATGTATTGCCAGCAATCTCTTTATGAGATTACTCGTTTGTGTAAGAATTAAAGATAAAACCCGACTGGCAACACCGCCTCGTAATCTTTGCTAAGTGAATGATTTATACCCTTGCCGGTATTGTTAACTTCTTTTTCTGTTTTGCTTTTCAATGCACTTTTGTATTTCAAAAGAAGAAGGCTCTTTCTGAGTGATTACATTTTCATTAAAATGTACGGCTTTTTTGTGTTTGTTTGTTCTTTCTATTTCATTGCGTTTGTTAGTGTAAATAATAAACGATATGACGTCATGCCTGTAATTTCCTAAAAGATAAGGTTGTACTTAATAATTGGAAAGTTATTTTATTAATAATATTTAGTACTATTCATATTACATCATATTGCAAATTATAAAATGCAACTAGCTAGGAAGATTGAGTTTTGGATTTTTGAGATTGTGCAATAAGCCCAAACAATAATTTTAAACCTTTAAACTAAAGCATAAAGGTTTGCTTCACAGCTCTCATATAAAACATTCGAGAAACTCATGTAGCACATAGTTCATAGACATTACGTTCTATATTCAAATTTATTTGAAACAAAATTTTTATTAAACAACATTGTTAAATAGCTTTTATTTGCGGGAAATAAGAATATTTTTTAACCCATTTCCCTATACATATAATCGTAGAGGCTTAAAGAAAAAAATATTATACCTATCTACAAGTATAATACATTTTTTAAGTGCATACCAAGCTATGTTTTCTAAAATGATAATTTATTTCTACAATAAACATAATCTCAACTTTCTAAGCCACAAATTGTCTAACTCAAAGTCACATACACTAACACACATAAGGGGTGAGACGTAAAACATAACATTTAAGACCTCTTTTGAAGAAAATAAATTCTAGTTTGTTAATTTAATCAGGGATTAGAATTGTCACTGGCTCATCATGGCGGCGCCGTATCGACGTCACGACTGACAAAAGAGGATAAGCCGTCAGGTTCATGGTCAACAAGGTTAATGAAAGTGTGTGAGTTGTGTGTGTGTGAAGACGTCTGATTATTGGTAGACGTTAACTTAGCTTGTTTGTATTTGTGTAAATGGGTAGGAAAATTTGGGCTAGGCGACTTTACTTAAGACCTTTTTTTATTTAAAAAAGATTAAGATGAAGTATGGACATGTTTAAAGAGAAAAATAACTAAAATATAATATATTTATTTCAATACGTTGCTGGCTTGAATACATATTAAATCGCGAACTTAATAGATAAATTAAATTCTTTATTTCCGATAACAGATCCATAATGTAGAAAACATTAGTTAATATTTTAATATTTATGTATTTATCAATTATTGACATGGACATCAGGACGCATATGTATACTTGCTTAGTGTCTAATAAACGCCCCATCAATTTTATCTGTCAGTATAGCTAGTACACTGAACATAATATAAAAAAATGGTAGTTAATTGTTTTTACACGACCATAAGTTACAGCTAAGATTAAAATTTTTGTTATTAACTGTGAAGTCTGGTGTCACGTTAAAGAAAACCAATAACAACTTGTCGTAAGTCGTAAGGTTACATTTATTTTTACTGCAATCTCTAGAGATGTAATAAAATTGAGAGAACTCTAGTACGTAATGCCACTTCGTTGTGATTTATACTAACCTTTTATTTTTACCCAAATAGAGTTTATCAGTGTATTATTAGCCCCTAAAATTATATAATGAATGTATGCTAATGTAAGCGATATACCTTCATATTGTAAAAGGAAATAGTTTTATAATAATTTCAAAAGAAGTTTTATCCGTTTTTGTATACATGGTATATTTTGTATATAGGTTTAAAATATGGTTAAAAAATAGAATATAGATAAAAGAAAATCTTAACGAATACTTGTCACAGATAAATATAACAAATGCAAAGTTTTTATTTTATTTTGTAATGGGCAGACATTTTGTCGCTTTCACGCCTGGTGTTAAGCAATGATGCGACGTACGATGCAGCACGCCTACCCATAAGTATTTAGTGACCTATTCATTCGGGCCTTGAACACACATGGAGAACACAGACTCAGGCAAAGAATTCCACTTCTTAGCAGTTCTGATTATAAAACTGTAGGCAAAAGTGTCTCCCTAGCGAATATATTAAATGTTTATATCGATGAGGTCTCTCGATTATATATCGAGAAGTGGCGCTTTTTTTTTGAGTAAAAAGACAAGTGACATTTTACGCCATTTGAGGGGCGAGAGAGAGAGAGTGTCAGACTCTTAGTGACTTAAAACCACCCCATTCTTTTTCTTTCTCTGTTTGTTTTAGAGTTAGAAAAAGAGATGGAGAATGCTTGTATGTCTTATGTCTTATATATAGGCTTTTGCAGTTCCCTGGTGAAACGTTCTTTTCGAATGACAACCTTCTATTGCGAATTGATAGTAGATAATTCATTTAATCGTTTTTTTTAATAAATTGTATGGATTCTCCATACTTAGAAGACAAATTGGATACAATGAACTATACTATACACATACAGTATTTAATTAATTACATCCAATATATTGATGAAATAAGCATTTTACTGGATATATCTGGGAATGAAAAAACGTTACCATCGTAAGATTTTAATCATTAATGAAGAACGAATACATTTCGCTGTTTACAATAATTATTATTATTTTTTTCAATTATTTATAAATCTTTCACTTTATGTTTGTACTTTACTTACTTACATTTTCTACTTTATTTATTAGTAGTTTCCGCCCGCGGCTTTGTCCGCGTTGTGCCTATAAAAATAGTCTTTTTTAATCCAGGTTAATCCAACTCATATACATATATACATAATAACTAGATATTGTACATGTAAACCTTCCTCTTAAATCATTCTATTTATTAAAAAACCTCATCGAAATCCGTACATAGGGACATAGGGACAGAGAAAGCGACTATGTTTATTGATTTAATTATTTTTTTTATTAATTTATCATTTACAACTGCAATTGGAATTAAACTCTTTGACGAAGAATGCCAATATCGAAAATGTTAAGCGTTATTAAGTAAATGACTTAATAATTTCCATCCCTTTTAATTTTAATACAGTGCCGCAGACGTTTCTCCTTTTAAAATTTTCCATTTTCACATCCAACTGATGTGCAGTTGAATGCGAGAGCAAAATTCTTTCAACTGGCACAGAACGAGCACAATAAAGGCGCGTAAAGACTACTTACTTAATAGAATTTATAATACCACATGAAAATATTTTGGAGAGAACAAAGGGAACTTATTTCGACGCGACGTTTTATCTTAAAGAACCCTTTTCTGGAAAAACTGAGGTTATTGTCCATTGTAACAGATTTATATTTTTCCTTTATAAGAGCCGTTAACTCCGCTAGAGAAATTAAAAAATAACAATAACGATAGATACTTTCTGTCGGCTTGGAACACAAAGGTTCACTGTTAATGCGTCCCATTTTGCAGTGGGAATTTTAATTAAAATTAAACGAGTTTGAGGTTTCGGGTTTTTGTCACCCGCTTCGGAGTTAAGTAGCGTTTGACGGGTTAGGGATTTTTTACACATAAATCCTTTCTTTATGGGAAATCGTTTTTTAATTCTCACTTTAGACAACTTCTTTGTCACGTCAGTTGCGAAATTTTCCCTTAAAGCTATTTCAGTAAAATATTAAAAATACTCCGTCCGATTTCTCTCTGAAGTTTTTAACAATTAAGACCATGACAGCTTGTCAAAATATTTTCAACAAAATGGGTTCTTTGTATAGTTTTTAGGTATACATTCTTTTACAGACAGTTCTTAGGTACTTTGTGCTTTAAAATAACCCTGTAACATGCTACATGGAAATTCCACCGTTTTTCATAATTACCAGTAAAACCCGTCATAGAAGAATAGTTCTCAATCAAATAAATTACGAATAGTTAACAACACTTTAACTGTGTTGAATACAGCACAACAAAGCATTGAAATTCTATTGAATAAGTATTGTACAATAAAACCGATTTACTTATAAGCTAGCGACCTGCCCAGGTTTCGCACGATTTAAATGCTAGTACAAAATTTCCTGAGTATTTAAACTTTGCGATAATGTAAGACACAATAGTAAGACAACATGTACGCGAACGCCGGCGTTCGTTTGGAGTATGCTACGTTTATCGATATTACACATATAAGCTTTCTCCTCTTTAATCAATCTCCCTAAAAAACTGCATCAAAATCTGTAGCGTAGTTTTGAAGATATACATACATAGGGACAGAAAAAGCGACTTTGTTTTATATATATTAAGTAGTCATGTAGTGATGTCTGAACAAAGTCTTGTAGGTTTTCCTCATTGCCTAATAAACAATGTTATTGTACTAAGACTTGGTCATTAGAAGAAGGCTAGTTAGTTATGTACAAAGGGTATTATGATTCATATAACGTACCTAGTTCTTTATTTTACCTAAGAAAGGACCATGATAAATATTCTAGCTCATATTTAGGTACTAATTGTCTCATATATTATGTATGGATGTCGGGGGTTTCTGAAATAATAATAAGTGGAGATGATTAAGTTTTGCCCGTATTTTTTTGTTATATAACACGAGTTTTCCTACACAAGAGTGAGTTTAATGTACTTGTGGTGATATATATAGATGATTCAACGACAGTACTAGATCAGTTGATGACAAATCCTAAATTAATCAAGCGTAATTTGTGCACGATTTAACAGGGATAAAAATCTCAAACTACAAACAACTGTTGTGGAATAGCCCGTCAGGCATTACTGATTTTGCGATCCTCCTTTTTCGATCTTAGGAATATTTACTGTCTGTTTCCTAAATACACATATTATATAGCAATCAATTCACATATATAGTCTTCTGAAACCTCATTGTAAATTACGTGATCTAAATAACCAAACATATCTATGTACATATTCATGAATCGAAAAAAGTTTCGTTGTGTAAATGTAAAACGCATAATGACATTTTGATATCAACTTATCAAGAATTTAACTATACCTAGCTACTTACATTACGTCCAAGGCGTAAAGAGATAAAACAATAAGCTAATGTTTAAAATCCAATTAAGCCAACTGAGAACAATTCACTTCAAACAGGACTACTGACAAGCTTTTAATGAAAATGAAAAAGTAATTATAGTTTCATACAAACTTACGAGCAATTAATTCACGGCTGGTCCGCACTTGCCTAATGGAAATGCATTCAAATTGAAGTTTTTAGAGCTATTCAAAAACACGGTATTTCTATAACTCGACCGAGTTTTTGTTAGCAAACTGATCCGTGGACTTTGTGGACGATTTTAATGAAATTCGAGACCATGTCGAGTCCCGTTCAGTGTCGTTTCAAAATTATTAAACTAAGTTAAAGTTTAAGTTGGAACTTGTGCGATGTTACATTTTCAAAAGTTTTATATGAAAAATGATTCTGTTGTACCTACGGACGGATTTAAAGTTGGGAAATGTTGTGTTTTGCCGTTTATTTGTGTTTGCTGGTTCAGTTTGGTTTTGTAATTCACAATCCAAGGCTATGTCTGCTATGTCTGCCTTCGTTTGCAATAGACAAGCATAATGGATATATAATATTATCTATAATACGAATATGATGAAGCTGAAGAGTTTGTTTGTTTGTTTGAACGCGTTAATCTCCGGAACTACTGGCTCGAATTGAATAGGTAATTCTTTTTGTGTGCGTTAGTCCATTTATCGAGTAAGCTTATATGCTATAAGACATCATGCTACGACCAGCAGGAGTCGAGCGGGTGAAACCGCGCGATGGTAGCTAGTTGTTAATAAAACAAATACATCACACAATAAGTGTGAAATGTTGCACTCTAAACAAATGCAACATTTAAAAGACTTTCTCTGATTCTTTCGTGTTTAGTTGACCTAACAACTAATTGACAATATATTTTCTATAATATATTGAAAAATATCTAGTACTTATACTATGTGGAAGGCTCTATTTACAAATTACTGTCTTAATTAGGATCCTATTTTTAAGCACTACTTATAATCATTAAGGATTTGGATTAGAGACCAGTGGAATAGCCTAATCATTTATTTTTTTGTTACAAACAACACTCGCGAAATGTTCGTTAAAATAAAACTATTATAAATCATGTCGAGAAAACCTTTGACATCGCAACTAAAGCACTACAAAGAATAGTTTCAAATAGTATAGAACTGTTGTTTACCGAAAACACGTTTACGGTACATTAACTAAACACCAACTATCACAGAGCTGACGGATTGTAGCGTTTACGGCTCGCAATAAAGCGAACTGTTCTAAAGATTGCACACGATTTGGACTTGATTTAGATTGAGAACTATTGAGTGAAATGCGAGTTCCAGTTAAACGCGGAGGTAGGTATGTGAAGGCCATTGTAAGCCCCGGTAACGGAGGCATCCGACCAAATTGTGCCAAATGTGGAGATAAGTGAAATTTATGTGTAATGATATCGACTTCTGGCCTTTATATCTGTATGTTTGCTTCGATGGCGCGACTAGATACGTCCTAATTTATGGAGGTTGACAATTTGTATTAAATTGACCAGATAATGCGAGAGTATATCATGTCAGTATTCCTATATTGCTCTACACTAGTTATTGGTTACGAGTTAATTAGAATTTCAAATGGCTCTATTGTATGAACTTTATCGGCGGTGT
This sequence comes from Spodoptera exigua, assembly GCA_902829305.4. Classification (NCBI taxonomy): domain Eukaryota; kingdom Metazoa; phylum Arthropoda; class Insecta; order Lepidoptera; family Noctuidae; genus Spodoptera; species Spodoptera exigua. The sequence goes on from LR824607.2 coordinate 6,011,614, forward strand.
ATGTCATAAATATCTTGTTTTAATAGTGCATAATGTACGGCGCTACTGTTATTTTGCTTTATGTTAAATTGCACAAAATAGTTTGCTATTTCGAATTTCACGTGATTTTATTACTTATCTGCGTAATTAATGATAAACAGTTAAATTCGGTAGACAATAATCTAGACTATAATTTCCACAACTAATTTGTGCAAACAACAAAACAGCAAGTCTAGATTAAAACGCAAAATGAAGAATTTAATAAAATCGCACGAAAGTCAATGAGTTTGGCGTGTAGCCAGCAATTATGAGTGTTACCCTACAGAGCGAACTTACGCAATACTAAGTTTGTGCGAAACATAAATAAATGAACTTCACCCTATATTGGAGGAGCTATTCCTGTCCCCTTTGTGTGAATTAAAAGGTCGTTATTCCGTGTACCAGCCACCTGCTACACTTTGTAAATCTCACTAATTATTATTGCAAGTCTTGTTATATAAAGAGGGCATTAATGAATAAAATTCTGCACACTGTACCTACTTATTAATTCAGGTTATCTTAATACAATATTCATAAGCGAATTCTTAGCGTTAAAACGTGATAGTAAATTGTATTATTTAAGGCTTATTGTATTATTTAAGGGTATGAGTAAAATTAATTTCATATCTATGGTGGCTAGAGCCTTGGTTTGGAATCGTGCCCAAAAAGGCTGCTATGTGTTCCCCACCTATCTCATGAACTTTACTACTGTCATCAAGGAACGTTCGGTTTTAAGTAAAAAGTGTCTACTGGTACTTTGGGAATATGTAGACTTGGACTGTGGCGTTACATTGTATTTTTATTGAGGGTAGATGACCTCCCTGAGCGGTGATACGACGGCGTTCTAAGTGCGAACGATGCACTGTCAGCATTTATCGCTGCCTAGCTTACTTGCTTACTTAATAGGAGTATTTCTAAACACATGCCTACACTAAGCACATGTATTGTAACAGTCCATACAAATTTAAAGAAGATATACTTATATAGCAATTCCATCGCGGTAACCTACTTACTTTCTTAAGGTTTTCTAATAATATGTCTTAGATTACACATCCGTGTTTTCCGAAACATAAATGTCCAAAAAATGCATTAATTGTCTTTCGATTTTCATTTATTTAAGTAATTTATTGAATTATGTGTGTCATTTATAAGACGAAAAAATATGAAATATCTGTCAAACTTTTAGAGGCGTATATATATAACTGCCTTTAGGTAGACCAAATAGACCAGCCATTTGTAGGTAATACTTAAGATTCTCATTTACAACAATGCAATAACACGAGTCACGAGTCGCCAGTGACATATCAAGCGTTTATTTTTTTATATATTTAAATGTACAAATTACATTACAAACATCTATGTGTAAATTACTTCATAATTACGCTGTTTTGAAATGTGTATATTCAAACATAGAAAAACAACAGCAAACACAATATATTATGTCTCTGACGTATAAAAACTAACAGCTATGGAATATGAGATAAGATTTGCATACAACTATCTGTAATCACAGCTATCCAAACCCAGCCTGCTACAGAGGATGTCTTTGATAATTCTAATAGGTACAGGTATTTGTTAAAGTTGCATTCAAACACGTAGTAATTTATACTTTTTTGTTATTGTTTCGACGTTAAAATGTAATTAAAAAAAATATAATATTGTTGTCACATGTTGGTTTAGCCCATCCGACGGGTAATACCGTCGTTATGCGGTGTCTCGACTAAGCCACTTGTTTTCATTTATGGGTAAATGGCCCTCATTATAGCATAGAGCGAAGTGCTGTACGCCATTACACCTTAAAACGAACATTATTCTTGGTTTCGTCTTCGCCACGAAACTTTTACTTTGGTTCAACATGGTAATATGAATTTATTTTTTTATTTTTCTTCACTTCGATGATATAGAGCGTATTTTAAATGTTGTTTTGTTATATTTTAAAATATTTTTTTTTAGTATTTCGTTAGATAGATATGTAATTATACCTACAGATTGGTATATGGGTACAGACGATTATTTTTCGTATGTTTATAAATGTTGTACCACATTAATATACAGTTTCCTTTTATATTACATTAAAATTACAATGATGGGTATATTGATTTAGGCATATTTTACTATTCCTTAAATAAAAAATCAAACTACGTTTTTCCACAAATCTATATACCTATTTGTAAATGAAGAAAACTACTAATCTACACACACTTTTAGCTGCTGAGTAATTATGTAATTTTACAATTAATTCTCAATCCAGTTTACGAAAACATTACTTTAAACAAACACTTCCTTTTAAAGAACGAGTTATCCCGCTAAGCAGCAACCAACAAAGGGATATCTTATTGAATCCATATCATAATAACAATGTTTCCCAAACTCCTACAACTCAATAACATCGTGAAAGAAACTTCACATTTCTTCATCGGAAACTTTAATTCGTTTCGCTTCTAAACATTTCACTTGGAACTTTGGTGGACGTTTCTACCATGAAAAGAAAGCCATTAAGGGAATTTTTAAATCCTCATTTGGATGTTTGGTCTTCGTAAAGGTGTAGTCGCTTCACTGATTATGCTAACGATAATGCGATGCTACTGTATTAAGCTGTCGCCAGCCGAAGTATTATGGCGGGATAAATAAGGTATATTGTCTCTCAGGTCGCTTCCTCTTAAGTTATATGTGTTGTAAGCTTGAATTTACTCTCTGAGAGATTATATAAGACTACTTTTCGCTTAAACTGAGTAATATATATTAAGTTATAACTGTATCGCTAAAAAAAGGTACCCGATAAAAATATGTACATTTAAAAATAATAAAAATGTACGGTCAAAAGAAAAAGCCAGTTGTTTTTGGAACAACTTTATAAATTCACAATTTAATATATAAAAATAACAAAATTATCAAATGATTCCTCTCCTCCATGGTGACTGGAGAGAGAGTGGCAGACTTACTGACAAAAACTGTTTTCTTTTCTTCAACTGCTCCAGGCCGTGGCATATAATTATATATATTATATTATTGCGCTAAACCCCTTAAACCTTGATGATTGTATGAGTGAACAATGACAATCTCAATTTAAATGTACGTAAACTTATGTTTAAATTTAATTTGTTCTACAAGAGGTACTCAACTGCACAATAAAGACAAACATTTAAATGTAGGTACATAAAATTACAATTGTAGTACTTTGTAGACAAATTTTATGCAGATATGAAGTGAGATTAAAATGGAATAAACCTTTAAAACAGTGGGTCGTTTGCTTAAGCGTTATGTGCATTACCTGCACGCGCCAGCATTTTCCACTAAATATTCAGCATAATCCCCTAATGTTCTACTGAAACATGAACCAAACATAATAAAAATGTATTGTTGCAACTCTAAACAATTTAACTATACATCTTGTTAAACGCAATTACAATCATCCAATTAAGCCATTAGCAACTTATCTGAAAAAATAAAGCGAAAAAAAAGAAAATCGTTCGACTCCAACGACGGAAAGTTAGAAAAAAAGAACGCCAAGATTGAAAAAGTGCAGTGAATATTTTTTGCAGAGCCATAAATCTAAAAGTTTATTTCCTAGTTTGTAACTCAGTCATGCCGAAACGGCTGCAACGATTCTGATGGAACTTGGCACCAAATTGGATAATAAACTGTAAGTATAACAAATCTTTTATAGAACTTCTTATTGTAATATCTAATGGGAAAATTCTATGATATGATTGTAATAAAGTGAAATGCTGTAATAAAAGCGGTTTATATTTTAACCGCATGTTGCTACTAATAAAATAATAGTTATAACCATTTAGCAAATAAAGCTTTGTTTTCATAAGCTCGGCGAAATCTCATTTGTGCAGACATTACTATTCAAAATGACACAGCCTACGCGTTAAATACTTTATTAAAAGCTAAAACTGTTCTCTAGTACCTCGTTTTTATTTAAAAGCGGGTAAATTTTGTTCATTTATATTTATTAGTGTACACAGATGATGAAGACAATGTTGTTTGTCATTTTCAGTAAGTTTAAGAGGCCATTAAAATGTGAGGTAATGTTTTTTGTAAATAATTACCTAGACATTTTTAAGCTCTGTGTTAGGTATATAAAAATGAAGACATATTTTTCCACTGCGTTTACTATTTTTCTTATTTAAAAAGACAGGTATTTAAGACGATGTTCATGACATAACTTCGCTTTTTGTTTTTAGAAGAGGTTGATAGACGTATTTGCATATCACATCTTATCCTAAGTGTCACTATTTTGATTGAATCAGAAAAGTCATGCATTGCTGTTGTTAGCATATGAATAGATAACATTCAACCTTGCTGATTTTTAAAATTGATTAAAATATTGGTATCGCAGTTCATGAAAGAAAGTACTAACATTTGCATTTTTTTTCTTCATATTGTCATTGAGATTACCTATTCTTTAAAATCTCCCTCAGAGTAATGCGTAGCTACAATATAATATAACTTTAGTATTTATCACTCTCACAGGAATTAAAGGCGTGATGTTATGATAGTAGTTTGTCAGGAACAAAACATGTTTATAGTTTCATCCAAATTATAATTCCGTGTCAATACGACAGTTGGCACGGCACTACATGCACTCGTAAACGTTATGAAGTCGTAAATCGTAATTAAAAGTTGTCCTCCATTTTATGATCAGTATTAACGATTAATAAATAATAAAATATTTGCTCTATTATTCATTTAACGTCAAAGAATCGTTGAAATAAATTAAGAATACAGCAATATACAGTTATTGTTTATTTTTTATATTGTTCGAAATCTAAATTATTTGAAACAGTTTATTACGTTTCGATTTTTAAATCCAGAACATCGGTTACAATTTGAAAATGGAATCGACGACTGAGCCAATCACTAGGCGGTGCATTTTATTGCCTCATAAATTTGGATCAAAAGTATTGTCTTTTCATTTTAGTTCTAGAAGCTTCTATCACTGGTAGTTTAGAAGTCATTACATGCTCGTCGAATATGAACGGGTAGTTTATTACCTATCTGGCGGAGCGTCGCTTTAATCGACTTGGCAGTTTCGTTGCTTTTTGTGACTTGTTTGTGTTAATTACTCAGGAGACTGTGTTTCCGATCTCTGTACTGATTTAGTCTTATATGGTTGTGAGAATGGGAAAATATCTATGAGAATTTTACGAATAGATAGCAAATATTTTTGTACCTCACACTATTTTTAGTGTAAATTGAATGGCATGAAATAATGGTAGTTAATAATGTGAAATAGAAAATTTTATGATTTGGAGGTCAAGATTGGAGCTTAACCTTTAAATAGATGTATAATAGTAAGCCGATATGTACGCGAACGCTGGCGTTCGCTTGGGATTTGATTAATGAGCACCGCATTTCTTAAATGTAAATAAAAACGTTTCTTTTTTAAACGTTGCTGCAAAAACAGTATTGGTACAACATGCTCAGTATCAAATCGTCGTCGATTTAATTCCGGCCCGATACCTCGAACCGCAAGACCATCACTGTTTACTCTAAGTGCATTTTAAAATAAAATTGGGCACGCGGAAATCCTTCCCTTTCATGTTCCCTTCTTTCGCTTAAGAAAAGGTTCGTTATACATTAACTGAATCGGATCCCGAACCCTTTTTGGGTCTTCTATTTTGCGACCAAAATAAAAACAAAGCAAAAAGCGTATTTTCATCAGATCCATTCTAGGCTTTATTCAAATGTTGGTCCTTTGCTTTGAAGAATATGTGAAGCAACAAAACGTTGATGACCTTCGTATCGTATGCCCTTCAAAATAAGTTTTTTTTTAATTTTAGACCTATAAAACGCAATAAGAACAAAGAGTGTACTACTAATGATCGCCATTTCCATGACTTTTTCATATGGGGCTTCCAATTCTATAGTAAGTTTCATGTTTTTTTTTTTTGAGTTAGGAAAGTCATCAATGTCTTTTCTCGTTCGGGATGAGGCTAGTACTAGACAGACAAACCACAATTTTAATATTGTTTGAGGAGTTACTTTATTTAAAATATATAGACAGTTAATTAGCAATTTGTTTTAAGAACATTTACACCATTTTCTCTTTAATTAAAATGTTACTCATTAATGAGAGCAAACGTATCATTAGTTAGGTCATGCACTCTGTAACTAGGATTAATTAGAGTTAAAATGAACCTTAACATATATTAAACAACGCGTTTTATTCTTTGAACTATTATTAATATACTCTGTACAACACAATAAAAAAGTAAAAAGTTGTTTTTTTTTGTATTTACGAGCTTCATGGTCGGCGCGAATTTCAAAATCCGAACGCTTTCTGTATTGTCAAATTCAGAATCGACAAAACAAAAGAATACACTGTCTGACCCGACCTTGTACTGCGGTCTCGTGCACGACCAATACAATAACAAGTTTTAGCTTTTTTAAGCGAAACTAGCTCCTGTTTTTGTTTTCAAAATATTTTTATCTTGATACACCAGATTGTTGCATGGGCGACGTTAATTGCACATGTATCATCAGGTCAACCGTTATTTTTATTAATTTAATTTTATCTTTAGTTTGTAGTAAACTCATGGAGCATTTTACTGTTTTCAATTTTAATATTAACATATGTTTAAATATCTAATACGAGTATATGAGATTGATATTGAATTAAGCTAGAACGAAGCATAAAAATAGAATAAAAATATATTTTACGAGGGCGTGGAAGTGAGCATTAACAGAATATAATTATGAGGTCCAATAAAATCGGCGTTTGGTACACTTTATGACAGTCTCGTAAACGGATTTAATTATCTTACTTGTGTGCTGTAGTAATATAACGAAATTACAGTCACTGTTCACATATTTATTGTCTGTACATATATATGTTTACAGTGTACATATATAATGATTTCAATCTTTTTATACTTACCTACAATTTGAATGTTTTTTTTTTGTGAGGGGAAAATCATCAAATGACTTCTCCCGCCCAGAGTAGGGCGGGAGGGAGTGTCAGACTCTTACAGACTAAAAACCCCCCGTTCCTTCTCCTGCTCTGGGCCGAGGTCGCGGTGCCTCATTGCGCTTACCCCGCAACCCCGGCTGAACATCAGCCCTATAGGGCCCCGTCTGTGGTGATCTATTGATACTTTGATGCGCGCGCGGAACGCTACTCGCCGTCCGCAGACGGTGGCTGGAGATCATCTCTCTAGAATTTGAATGTTAAGTAAGTACTCATTTTTGATCTTATTAGCTGTTACATATGATATACCTATGTATGTATAATAGTTTTTGTTCCAAAGTGTAGCTTTAAATAGAAAAATCCCATTTAAGAATTAATATATATAAATTTTTCATGTATTTTTTTTTTTTCAGGAGGGATAACTGCCATACGTTCTCCTGCTATAGACCACACATTAAAATGGCGTAATAATAAAAACTTATTTCGTCATTTACACATTAAAATAATGTTAACTATAAAGTAATTACTTACATAAGTAATAAAACGTAATTTGGTAAACATGACATTTCATACATGCGACATATCGAGCAAATTAATAAAGCTAATACAAGAACATCGCGTCACTCAGTGCTTGTGGTTTTAATTCACGGTTAATTAAACATGTAGTCTGCAAAGCGCGGCTTCCAAGAACCCCAACCAGCTAATATAACCCTCGCTAATATTCCTATCATTTTAATATCATTGTTTTAAACATCATGACACAATACGCTTTGTGATGCCATTAGTTTGATTGGATATAAAATTGCACACCGTTCCATGATACATTGATCCGAATTTATTTTGTATACTCCCAATCCGTTTCAACTAATTGTGTTTCGATACAAATGGAAACTAACAATATAGCCGTTGTTTGCTCATATCTGTTTACGTTATAAAGTTATGGCGACCTCATAAAGTAGGATTGGGTGACCATCCATAAACCCGACACCTATCCTTCACGAAAGGGATGTCCTTCAAATTTGTTATGCAACACCAAACTAATCCCTCGTTTACTTAATTTTAAGGTGGACTCCTACGCCAATGTCTACTTCAAACGTCTCCTGCGTGTATTCAAACAATATGTACATATTTACCGAAATACTCGAGTTGATAAATTTTGTAGCGCCCACATCTGCGCACTAAAACAAGTGACACGTGTACAATAAAGAATAAACAATATGGAGGCAAGTTTAGAGATGTCGAGCGTCGCACGCGACATTAGCCTCACTGTACGCAAATAAAGAAGAGAAAAACATTGTTGGAATACGAACAGTCAAACATTTAGTCGGTGACATGACATAAGAGATGTGGAGTTAGAGTGAACTTCGCAATACACTTACCGAGGGGCTAAGTTCGCAGCATTTGACCTCTTAGTTGGCTCTCTCCGCCAAATAACGCGATGCTGGAAAGCCTAGCTCCCTGCCCCACCCCCGTAGAGCCATGAGGAAGTTTCTACCTAGCTTTAAAGTTAATTAAGTGACGCTTCCACGCTCCTCCATGTTTTGTGAGATGTGTGGCACTTCGGATGGACTAGATTGGCAGTTTAGCTGTCTTCTCGTCGAGTCGACTTCAACTTTCGCCTAATTGTGTAAGCAGCACGTCTCAACTGTCCAACTAACTGCGCCGTTTAACAAAGTAATTTTATCAACATTTTGAAACATTTATAACTGTCATATAATTCCAAATGACTTATCTAATTCTCTTTAAATAAACTTTATAATTGCTACAAATCACTTTCTGTAAATTGTCTCATTAGAGTAATAGCCGGAGTAACATTTATATCAGTTAGTATAAATATAAGCAACATTTTTTACTAAATAAGTTTAGTTAACATCATAGACTAGACCTTTTGTTCTACTGGGAATAAAAAAGGTAAAGCCTTTCTCGGTTATGACAGCTGACGAATAAATCGTCTAAATAAATTGTAGTAACAATGATCCCGGCTGTAACCAGCCATTGTCTAGCCGGTAAAAAATGAGACGTACAAACGTTAAAGGTGAAAAAGTGAGTAAATAAAGCATAACGGTCGGGGGCTAGAGGTGAAAAATCACTGACAAACCACACAAAAATCATTCAAGTTAACGGCATACAACGATCCGCACTTCGGTTGCTCGTGACCTGTGACTCGGCCATTTTTCCTCTCCGGAGCGACAGCTAGGCCTCTGTGAAAACAAGCAAAAATGGAAGGAAAAAAGAAAAGCCAACCGCGCTCCACTGATATTGAAAACGAGAACAAGCACTCGGTGATTCTTTCCAACACACAATAGTTTGTGTTAACTGAGCTTCAAGTAGACTTACAGCTCTCCATACCAGGTTACACACTACGGGTCTTTGTTATCCGAGTATCGTTTTATATCATCGATATTTGAACAGCGCTCAGTCCCTTACCACACCATTCGCGGCTTTAATTCTTATTTACAGCTTTCAAGGTGCTTAGGTTACATTTGGTCCTTCTAAGATGCCATAAAAGATTTTTCGAAACATAAAAGGGACAGGGACATTTTATTATAGCGCGTAGTTTTCACGTGCAAAAATAGCTCGTCGTCGTTGCGGTCAAAACGTGTAATGCAATACTTATTTCTTAAAATTATATCATAACCTATACTAATATTATAAAGAGGTACAAATTGTAAGTTTGTATGTAGGGTAACCTTTGGAACCGCAGGTCGGATTCCCAAAAATCTTTCACTTATTGATAGATACAATGTTCCCGACTGCTATATGCTATAAAACATCACGCTACGATCAAATGGTGATTCTTTCCAACACACAGAAACAACACACTGAAGCGGGCATTAGGTGACACCGCGCGAGAGTAGCTAGTATAATATATTTGTGAAGGATTGTATCTTTCAGACTACCATCATCCGTTTGGGTCGCTTTCAACAAATATGTATATTGTTTTGTCACAATTCATTTACTTAATACATGACATGTGAATTTTTTTACACTTAATCTGACGCGTTTATCATAATAATTACTACAGCGGGAAGCGTGATAAAAATATGTATAAACAAGATATCCCTTTTTTGTTTTTTGAACTCCATAAAAGTCGTATCCGATTAATAGATGTTAATGAAAACAGAACAAGCAAAAACGTGTATTCTTTATTACAATTCGCACCCTTTTCCCTTTCGTGATAGAACACATTAAGACAATTGGGCTGAACATTTTTTCAGAGGGCGCTATGCTCAGTAAGTACGCGTATTACTTGATACGGGGTACGTATGGGTTATCTCGGGAAATCCGACATCTCCGGCGGATGCTGCCTCTGTCTGGGCTCTGATAAGTGCCTCCCGCGATACAACTGAATAGATACGATTTTGGGTATGTATTTCTGTATTTGTTGGAATTACTCGGTATCATTGTCGACATTTATATATTACGGGTCTTTGATGTGTAGTTGTTTTGTGGCCATATTATACAGATATTTAGATTTATTTTGAAATACATTATCTTATTTCAAATTAAATACTTCTAGTGTACCTATATGTGTAATGTAGGTACTTACAATTTATTAGCCTTAATAGATGAGTTATTCTGTTTAATATTTAGAGACCAATAAAGATGTTTATTTAATAGAAAATGATTAAATAATTCGTCCATTAAGTCCAATTTAATATTTTGAACTAAAAGAAAATAGTTCAAATTAAATTAATGGGTCTAAATTTTAATCAGCGTTTAAAAAACAAGTTTCTAATTTCAAGATGAACTTGAAACGTAAATAGGCATTCGAAAGTAATATTAAGATCAACATCAATAAGATATTTAATTTATTATTTTGCGTAATAAGTATCACAAATTAAGTATTTGTTTCTCAATATTGTTGTACTTGAAACAAATTAATTTCAATAACAAACAACTTGAAAAACTGGCTTCTAAAGTTTTATCCGAAGGGCTTCATGGAACGAAAGTTTGATTATTTATTCGTAAGTTGGTAACGAATTTGAATGAAAATGTAGAACACGAAATATTATAGTTCCATGGCTACGCTAACGACCTCTGTTTTGTTAAACGCGTTGAAGAATATCTTAAGACCTAAGTATGAATTATTTAAATTTAATAATTGTGAATTTAGGCTCTAGACTTTATATTAGGAATTTCGCTAATGTTTAATCCGTGTAAGAAACTAAACACCCACTGAATGCTTTTTCGCTGATTGTGTGAAACCATAAATTTTATTTAAACTAATATTAAATACTATAGTACTCCAATGTTAAGTTTGAAAGATTATACGTGGGAAGTTAAGTAATTCGGCATGAATAGGTCGGCTCGACCGGAGTGATACCACGGCCTCACAGAATACCGGCGTTAAACAACCCACAGCGTTGTGTTTCGCCGTGTGAGTGAGGTTACCGGAGGCCCAATTCCTTCCCCTCCCCTATCCCTTCCCGATCCTTATATCCCCAACCCCTATCCCCAAAAGGCCGGCAACGCACTCGTAACTCTTTGGTGTTGCTGGTGTCCATGGGCGGCGCCGATTGCTTACCATCAGGTAAACCGTCTGCTCGTTTGCCGACTTATACAATAAAAAAATATTCCGAACTCTTCAACTGGTTAGATATAAGCTTAAAATTAAGTTTGCTAAAAATAGTATTATGTAGGTACTGCTATCAGTGGTATCGATATTCTTATTTGGAATTATTTAATATTTATTAAAGTGCTTTGTTTTAAGACAAAACAAAGATAATTTAACAATTCTTATCAACTAAGATATCTCTTAACTAACATTGAACATATAGTTATGCGGAAAATCATTATTTAAATACCTCGGTAGGCTTGACGTTTCAGCGTAGTGTGTAGACGGCCTAATATGGTAGATGAAAAGTCATCGCCCAAATGCAGGGAACTGTGACATCGCATCTTCAATCTGCGTGTGACCACGACCTGTGCAACCAGGAAACGTCACGGTTAAAAAAGTATTTAAATCATGATTTTCCGCGTTAATACCCGCGTCACTAGGTTGTAAATATGAAACTCGAAAGTTTAAAAGTTAGTATAAACCTTGAACATCTCAAGTCACTGGCTAACAAAAACAATTTTGTTAATTTAACTTCCTCATGTAAGAAACCAAGTAACTAAATTAACTAAAAATCGCGAGTTACTCACGTGTATATATTGAGAAAAGCTCTACTAGTTTCAGTCAGTAGGCTGCGCGACGTCGCCGCGTCCGCGCACGCTGCTCATGAGGAAGAACCCCTTTGTGGTTCGAAACTAGTAGAGCTTTTCTCAATATACACACGTGAGTAACCCGCGATTTTTAGTTAATTTACTATGTCTCACGATAGTTATTATAAAAACAAACCAAGTAACTATTAGAGAATACGATCTTTATACTTCCTACTAGCAGATATACTTTGTCTTTGAAATTCGATCGATTTAATTACAATCGAGTATTTTTCAAGATACTCGATTGTTCCAACTTTGCTTTTCATAAATTAGGTACTGAACAACTTTGCGATACTGACTCGATTTATTTGAAAAGTAAAGTAATGGAACACACCGAGCTTAGGGAATAAATGAGATGCTGATAAAGTTTGCAAGTAATTAAATATTGTTATTAAAATTGGTTTATCTTGCAGGAGGTGCCTATACCCAGTGGCGGACCAAAGCGGGCTAATGATGATGTTGATGACTTACGTTGTCAAACACCTTTAATCATCGTTTTCGTTATGGAAACTCTTTTTTGATTGGGAGAATTCAATAACTTCTACCATATTTTTTTTTCGCGAGAGGAAATCTTCTTTTTGACTAAAAGCCAGCTCGTTATATATCTTGCTCCGAGCAGAGCTGGAGTACAACAATGTACGCGTAACCAGGGCTTGACAGCGGCCCCAGTAAACCAGATCTGTGATTTTTAAGTTGCACATAAAAAAAAATTCGGCATACACTCAGGTCGCTAAGGTCTGGTCCTGCAGCGAGCTACCCTTGAGACTCATGCTGGCTGGAGATTGCCGCACGATGTCACAGAAGCTTAAGAATTATGTACGTATTGTAATTGACGCGTTAAAGTTACCTTAAATAAGGTCTGGTGCAGATTATAAATGTATGTATGTGTGAGTAGATAATCGGTTTTAGTAACAATAACACCAGTTAGGTGTTCCTACTTGAGGAAGAGTATTGAAAACGCGTAATTCTTAAAATATATGTTTGTATTACCTTCATAAGCAACATGTATAAATCGCGCATCAACATTCTGTAAGTGCCTACTGCTAAGCAACGCCGTCTTTTGTCTTTTCGAAAAAAATGTGAACATAAACTACCACGCTTGCATAGGGCGGATCGGAACTTTCAAACCTATAATTAGAAATAATAATATAGATATAGAAATAAACATTTACAGGAGACTTTTCTTTCAGTTTTGTCAAAGTTTTCTAAACAAACTTAGACTCGGAAAAAGTTGCATTGGAACTTTCCAGGTTTCGCACCCGATTATGCATGAGATCCGGAACCTCAAACTCCGGGCCACCACAACGGCAAAATTAATTTAATCCAATTAATCTATGAACATTCAAAAATAAACAAAATTTATAAGTATATTTGTCGACGTTCCGTTAAACAGAGATATTTGCACCAAGCCGTGAATTTATATCAGGAGCCGTGAATATCTTTTGTTCTTAACTTGGCCTATTTTATCAGATCTAATAAGTATTAGGGGAGTCAAACGTTGCGAATGACGATAAGAATAAATATCAAATCTTATATATTGTACCTTAATACATTAGTATAAGGTTACTTTATTAAATGTAGACACTTTTTGTACTTAAATTGTGCAGGATGAGTTTATTTCAATTCAAGACTTTTAGGAACTCTTTCACCATCTGTGCAACAGTTTTTAATGTAATTTCCATAACGTAGTTTTTACAAGTTGCGTTCTTTATTAGAATTTATCCGGTACTCAGCGGCTATTCAGACTTTATGAAACCAGCCCTTAATTTCCTAGATTGTGTGTCTTGACGCTGCTGTCGACAGCAGGTCTAGAAGCATGCGTCAGCTCATGTGGAATGGTATCATAGACAAAGCGACGATTTGTTCAGTCCACATACACTGGCTTCGCGCCAGACACCCATTCTTTGAGCTTTACACCACTATTCTATTATCCTAATAGAGGTTGGTATGGAGAACGGATGCATGATGCAGTTACAGGGTTAATGAATGTGCATTCGCGGTATTATTTTACTGTGAAACTAGGCTATCGTACGAAGCCTACTCTTGTCCTGCTCCCAAGTGATTTTCACGCCACATTCAGCTTTGTAACGAGTTTTTTGGAAGTGTCCCCAAACATGCGAATCGACTTAGTGCGACCCGCTTCTAGTTTTTTTCCTACGTAGCGTTTAAACAATGGATTTCTTGTTTTGTTTTCGGAATACATATGAGAATAGTTTCGGGTTTTGTATTACGCAATACTGTTAATAAGTGGAGATCGCAGTTGTGTGCAAGTAGTGACAAGACCCTTGGGCCCCGAGCACCATAATAATCCATTTTCCTCTGGTTCACTCGTGGAACGTGCACGGCATCTGAAACCAAAATGATTTTCTTTTGTTTTCCTTGATACACCTAAATATTGACGCAAACGTGCTATTATATTAATAGATACAAAGGGAAAAGTTTGTTTTATGTTATGTATCTTTTCGAAACCACGAAGTAAGATCGAAAGATATTGAAACAGAGCTTCCTCTCTCCTGTTTGCCTTATTTTGCTGTGCCCTACAGGGTCCATAATTGATCTCACACAAATTGTTACCACCTTTAAATGTACTTATGGAAAAGCAATAAAGATATTGAGATATTGAGTATTGAGTATTGAGAAGTTGCCTCAGCAAACATTCTAAATGTATCGGCGATTTACTGAAATTAACAGACATTGACAGTGCAGTGCAATGCGCGCTACAGAACAGTCGCGTTTTCGCTGCACGGTACGAATATTAATTCGCGTTTTGCGCGGCATTAGCCGCTGCCCGTTTTAGTCGCGATGAGTTCTAAACCGCTCATCGCCAACGAAGTTTTGGCATTCATTAATCATGCCATCGATTATATGGATGAGGTCAGCATCGTGCAGATCTGCAGATCAGCCTACAAAGAGGACGAGGTTTGCAGTGCAAAGCTGCTACTCTTCAAGTCGCTCGGACAACTCGAGCAGATGCCATCCCGCCGAAGGGACGGTGGGGACAAGAGCCTGCAGGATATCATCTCCCTGTTGAAGAGGACAGATCCTGATGACGTGCCTGAGTTCGTGGCGAAAGACTTGCATAAGCTGCCTCCCGTCACGTTCGATCACGTCGATGTCACCAGGCTGTTGAAAGACATAACGTGTCTTAAGGCGAGCCTGGAAGATATGAAGTCCAAGATGGAAGCTTCACAGGTGACCATCAGTGACCTGCGTGGTGAAGTAGCGTTGTTGCGCAACGCTGTTTCTATAAGTGGGTCATTTGATGTAATTAATGTGAATACTCGTCGCGGTGCGCAAAACGCGTCTGTCATCAGTTTCGAGTCGGCGAATTCGAGTGCGTCACCGGTCGCCGATGTAGCTGACGATGCACCCCGCCCCGCCGCCGCCGCCGCTGCTGTGTCAACACCTGCGGCCGAACCTTGCGTAGGAACATCGACCCCCAAACGCGCCTACGCAGCAGTTGCAGCCACCAACAAGCCCGCTGTGACGCAAACAAAGCGGGCCAAAGCAAAAGGGGGTAAACAAACCCGTGGCACATCACAGCCACAGACTAGTCCTAAGAAGGACACGTGCGACAAGGATGGCTTCAAAAAGGTAGAAAGGAGAAAAAAGAGGCCAACTTGTAGGAATAAGTGCGGAACTGCACAAACTGGACCAAACATCCTGCTGCGTCCTGCAGTACCAACGACGCAGTTGTACGTGTCCCGTCTACATCACACCACGACGGTGGAGCAGATCGTGGAGTATGTCCGATCCAAGACCAACTGGACCTTGAGGGTGGCGAAGTTGGAGTCGCGCCACAATACGAACTTTAATTCGTTCATGGTGCGAGTTCCAACTCATCACTTCGAGACATTCCTCAAGGAAGAGTTTTGGCCGAAGGGTGTCGTATATCGGAGGTTCCGAGGATGGCTACGCGACACCACGCAGCGTAACACGACGCCGACACTTCGTGTGCATTAGTTTTTAAGTTATCTATGTAACATATGTATTAGTTTATGATTTAATGTTATAATATATTTATGTATTGTATTCTCTATGGGCCTCAGATGCCTGACTTAAATAAATAAATAAATAAAAATAAAAAAAAAATAAAAATAAAATTAATTTCGATCTTATTAAAGATTTATAATTAATATTTCAACCAAAATGTTTCATGTTTATTAATGGACTATTAATCCTCGCGGTCACTCGGGCATGTTGCTAAACGACTATTTTGATTTAATAATTAAATATAATTTGTATCGATTATAATGAGTATCGATAATGAATATGAAAATTAGGTGCGATAGTCGTCATATAGTAAAATTACGTTGTTTTTGATTTTACATTATGTATTTGTATAAAACTAGCGACCCGCCCCGGCTTCGCACGGGGGCGAAGCTGATACTAAACTCTCTCTGCACTATTTAAGGGATGTCATATTATATACATATATTTATATAATCACACAAATCTTCCACTGTAATCATTCTATCATACATAGGAATATAGGGACCCAGAAAGCGACTATGTTTTAAACTATATTGTGATTAATTGTGGAGGATTTTTCTAGTCGCACCTATTTATTTAGCCCAATACCTAGTCTCTGATAGAAGGCTCTCTAACCTTAGAAGGTAAAAAGAAAAGTTGACAATATCATTGTTAAAACTAGGTAGGTACTTTTTTGGGTAAAATAAATAGCTTTACTAGACAAAAAAGGAAAATGTTATAACAACTTTCAAGTAAGTGTGAGAGAGCCATGCTTCGGCCCAAATTGTTCGTTTGCCGATCTATTACATAAAAAAAATACAATACTTATTGCCAAGTACTATAATTTTGCTACCACACTTATATTCGATGGAACAGGCGGTAGATGTATCGATTCCCAACGGTATCGTCAGACAAATTGTACATACTCGTATATAAAAGCCTATATAAGTAAGTAAGTAATGTGTTTGATTATTGGAATTTAGGTATTTAAGTTCTTAGAATTGTAAAATAAATTGAACTCAATTGTATTTGTACTTTAGGTGCATAATATTAAAACTGTCGTAAATAGGACCGTATATGTATAATGTAGACTATATGTATACCCACGACACAGGAGAAAATACTAGGGTGGAGGTGTTTTTTTGAATACTGGCAGAAGTTTAAAGTAACAGAACGTAACTGAAAATTTATCAAAATAAACAAAAGCAAATATGAATATAATAATATAATGATATATTTACCATATTAATTGGTTTTAAATAATACGGAAAAATGTTTTTTTTAATACTGCGTATTTTAATGAAGTCCATTAGTACTGTATTATCTTCATTTCCCCCTTAAAATAAGAGAAAACGCAAATGAAATATTGAGGTAAGAGACACGTTCTCCAAATTGCCGTTAAGAACAAAGCGTTTTCAGTGATTTTAAATTTTTAAACGTAAAATTTCTTACGTTCGAGTTCGCATCTGCTTGCGTCTATCCAGCGTAATGACGAAATGATTAAAATATGAGCGTTCCCACTGCGCGACGCTACGGTTTGTCTTCCCTCCAAGAAATAAACGTTGCTCCATCAAGAAAATTTACTGACGGAAAGGGATGTCGTCACGACAAACCCGCCAAAAGAAAATTTTATTAGAAACCGCGTATTTTCCTTTTCTCACAATTCCATGTTATTCATGGCAAGAATTATTATTCCATACGATATTGAATAAACAACTCCTTCATGCCTGTTGAGTTATTTGAGAAGGAATTTTTTTTTTTTTATCTTGTAATATGTTCGAATGTATTGTATTAAATGCGTACTAACGATGTTAATGCCTTTTACGACAGAACACGAGGACCTTTTTGAAGACTAATGAGAGTACTTGTGAGTAAAGGGAGAATAAGGACTGTATTGTAAAAACGGGAAAAGGTTTGCCGATTTTTGTGTTCTTTTGGGTAGAAATAAATGAGTACTTTAGGAGCGACAGTATCAACAGTAAAACAATGTAAACCTTTTAGGAGTGGGCGTAATTGAGTCCCAATTCTAATAAGTTCAGGTTACCTACATATGTACAAAACAGTTTAAAACCTTTAAGAATAAGTCTGACATTTACAAAAGAGAAACGAAATCCACAGGACGGGTCCAGTAATTGCAACGAGACTCGGAAAATGATTTCGCGTCCAACGTCATTCTGAAAGCGCAAAATGGAGCGAAACAATTAGTGGGACCGCAGAATACATCGCCGTATCAGGCTAACAAGCGCTTAACTCAGCGAAAACAGCGCATCACACCAAGTAATAAAGTCTTAAACATAAATCCAGCGTTATCTCCAGTGGCAAACGTATACGCACAGCACAGCTATGAAACGAACCCAATCTGCATAAATTTGCAGTTGACCCTGTTATAATACTACACACAAATTTATGTACACGACAAATTTGATGCCGTTTTGCTTTGCGAATGGTTTGAAATGATTCTGTACGTGAAGTTCGTGCTCGTTGCCAAACTTGTTTACGCCGGATGAATTTTTATTGAAATCAACTGGCGTTTTTACATAAATTGAGTACAGGCTTATTGAGTTGGCTTTTCGACTTTGTCGATAATAAATTGTTGTAGCGATCGCCTTTCAATTGAAAAAGGTAAAAGCCATCATGTGCCACTATTTTGTATTCTATTTTTGGATAGCTGAAGTGCAGTTTTTTGCTCCATTTGTCGGGTGGCGATATGTATTGAATGAATACGTAATAGTTGTGTTATGTATTATGTATTTATTGTGAAAATATTTATGACAATTTATCAAAAAATATACTTAATTAAGCTGTATTAGTTACGTATAAAAATGAAATAATCTGTCAAATACTTTTTAATACCTTATTATCTCTAGATTTTTGTTGATTAATTC
Source organism: Spodoptera exigua (assembly GCA_902829305.4). NCBI lineage: Eukaryota > Metazoa > Arthropoda > Insecta > Lepidoptera > Noctuidae > Spodoptera > Spodoptera exigua. The sequence goes on from LR824607.2 coordinate 6,030,616, forward strand.
TTTTGTTGTGAGTGATATTGGTATTAAATATATTAATGATATTCTTTGATGTCTCTCATATAATATTGTATATTCCATGATTTATAAATAAAAATGCTCATTTTTTTATATTTTTACTGACACGTCACAAAATACCTTTCCGTTGAATGCATATCCTTCGACATACCGTCAATACTAATTCAACACTCGGGATTTATTTGTGCAGATGTCGGTATTCAACCTATCGACAAACGTTCATCGATTTTCAACTTTCTTGCTTAATGCGAAAGTTGAAAACCCTTTGAATTATTTTGGTAGATTGGGGTAGTTTTATATGCTGGTGTACGAACAATTCAATGTTTGCAGAGTAATCATTTAGTTTTCGATGTCAGATGTTATCATCGCTATTTTATGTACTGTGATGCATATTCATGTAGTTAAAACAGAACATAAAAATTGTACGGCTAGTAAAATTTTCATACCTTATTTATTTACTTCACAGTGGTAATATTATTTCGGTGCTTGTCAATATGGTCCTGGTTATACAACTGTCGAAAAAAAGTCAAATGTTAAATAATTCAAAATATCCTACATTATGTAGTAGTAAAATTGTAAATATATATATTTTTTCTCCACACAATTTTTAAACGCGCACACATATTATAAATTGTATTTATTTAAAAATTGTCCTGTCTATTCTGTTATGTTTTTTTTTTCGTTTTCTGAAACATAGACTTTTTCAAATACTTTTTTAGAATTGTTAATTTTCGAGACTTTTCTTTGTTGCCAGTAATAAATACGGACTTTCATATTCAAGTGCTATTATTATATTTTTATCATAAACAACGACCTCTCATCTTTGATAAACACACCGCTTGTAAATATTCGAAGGAAACAAGTTTAAATAAGAGTGGAATTAAAATCTCATCTCAAAGAAAATTAAACCGCGAATAGTTAATGGGTCTTAACTCGATTTCGAAACGTTAACTTTGTCGAGAGCGAGTCGTTGGCTTCAATAAGATTCAGGCAAGTTTGGGAAAATTTGCTTCCTTTTAAAACTGCTCGCCATTTAACCATCTCCGAGAAAGCACTTTAAAACAAAAGTGGAGTAAGCTTTTATTTTTCACGAGACCCCTTCTGGATGGTTTGCTTGTATAAAAAAAATAATTGTATTGTTATTGTTCGAGTTGGAAGACATTACACCTTTTGGTGTTCTAAATAAATTGTCAAGAGAAAGTTAATTTGTTTTGTTAAATTGTTACGGGCGCTGTTGCTCATTATGATACTGGATTTTTATTTTGAATACCGTTCATTACCTACGGGTACCTAATGCTTCTGATAGGGAACAATTGATCCTAGAATTATTGTTTAGTCATTGGTCAATTCGAATGATGTTATGTCAGTCTTTAAAAAAATCTAGAATTGACATAGGAAAATGCAAATTCTAAAATGATTTGAAGAGTTTTTTTTTTGACAGGGTAAGCGAGAGGGATTATCAGACCTCCCTTTGCCTGTTCCATGTCCTGCTGCAGACGGGGCTATTTTAGAAGGGAATTAAATGACTTCTTTTGTCCAGAGTAAAGTGTGAGTCTCAGAGTCTTATTGACCAAAAACTACTCCAGTGGATTCTACTGATCCAGGTTGTGGCCGCGGTACCTTATAGCCATTGCCCCGCAACCCGAGATATACTTAACATAATTATATTATTGTATTGGCTAGATGTATATGTGTTTTCGATAGATATAAATATCTGTATGTAGGAACCTAATAGCGTGTTAACAAAACCAAAATTCAAGTTATTGTTAAGAAAGTCTTTGCAAAGAAGAACAAAACGTTTGCATCAAAGTTACAAGTTGCAGCAAAAGTAGTCGTTCGCTGACTGCACATTAAAATTAACATCTCTAATATTTTAATTAACTAGCGAACAACTCGAGTATTATTATTCAAAGTTGTGCTGAAACTACGCTCCTGTTTCATATCAAACTTGTTCATTCAAAACGTCTTATTTATATTAAACATAGGTACGTATAAAAGTCACCCTATTAACATGCATTCGAAAAGGCAAGGCATTTAGAAAAGGAGAACTGAGAGAAATATATTATAGCGGGGTTTGCACCAAGTGGCTTATATTTACATAAGCATTTGTGAGTCAAGGGCCATTTAATTAAAGACGGAACGTCAAAGAAACCTGTTATGAGGCCTTAAACGGATAATTTTATAAGATGTCTACGAATCGAATGGAAATTATCCGAATTTTTTTTCGGTATTATTTTTTATTCGTTTAATGTTTTTTTTTCGTGGTTTATTGATTTAAATACGTCATATGTAGCAATAGTTTTTTTTTTGTAAATTTCAATAAAGAAGACAGATAAAAAGATTATTTGCAGACAACTAGCTTAGTTATTCTATTAACCCCTTCTTCTACTTAGGGCCAAAATGACTAGCCGTTTGATTGAATGACTGAATTTGACATTAAAGTCAACAGTTAATGGAAGATTGTCATAAAAACCTAGCTTCTTACAGAATGGTATGTTAAGATAAAACTTTGACCCGTATAGAAATAGAATCGTAATCAGAAATAAATAACTACCAGAATTTTTCTGCCATATCATTAATGGAACAGGCCATTCCTTGATCTTTTTATGTGACGTAGCGGCAAATGGGCAGACGGTAAGCAATCCGCGGTACCCTTGGACACCTGCAACATTAGAGGAGTTACTAGTGCGTTGTCACCCTTTTGGGGATTACGGTTTCGGAGATCTCGGGATGTCGGGGAGGTATGGGGGAAAGGGGCAGGAATTGGGCCTTCGGTAAACTTACTCACAAGGAGAAACTCAACGCTGTGGTTGTTTATGCTGGTTTTCTGTGGGGCCGTGATATCGGTAATTCCTAGTTCGGAGTATCTAGTTGGCAGCGACATATACAGACACCCACAGACTTAAAATTTCTTTTCTTTTTCTTAAACATTGTACCAAGAATACAGAGGTTCTACTTACGCAAACTAGTTTTAAACAAATTAAGCTGGAATTACAATAGCGTTGTTGGTTTCTTTATCAAGCTGCTTTTATAAAAAGGTTTCATGTAAAAAGTACGTTACCATTAATCTTAAGCTTAAGGATATAATAGTAATTCTTGCTGTATCTGATCTTTGTTGCGCAGTTTAATGTTACCTACAGTGAAAATTTACCTCTACTTATAAATAACAGCGCATTTGCCACGGATGTGAAGTGTATTCTAGAAATGACTGTAAAAGCGTCTAGTCTACGAATGCTGCTAGTAAAGATTGTCTGTCGCTGCTTAACGTTTGAAATTGAAAGAGACAACACATGTTGTATTATTACGCGTCTTAGTAGATATTTGGATAATATGAAGCATAGTGTTTTTGGGTTGCTAGGCAACCGCAATTATGAATCTTTGAGAAGGAATCGGTGGTTTTTAGTCAGTAGGAGTTTGACATTCCCTCTCGGTATAGCCAGGGCGAGAAAAGTACTATGATGGTTCCTTTCTTTTTGTTCCTATCAAAGATTACAAACTTTGTGCTTTTTATTTCATATCACCTAATACCTATATATCCATTTTTTGTTTGTGTGTCCTATTGCATGTGTTGATATAGATAGAAGGAAGTTTTTATTATTTTTCATATTAAACCTTTTTTAAAATATTATATTTTTTTCTTATAAATAGGTACAAATGTTAATCAGGGTGTTTACTACATCCCTAATCATACTTAACTGTTAATACAGCATTAGAGTTGTGTCTAACCAAATGTGGCTTTCTATCGAGATAGGCCTAATGACGTCATTGGCCACAAGGCTTAACTTGGATCTACAAATGTCAGTGCAAGATAGAATTGTGACAGCTACTTGTAAATAAATTAATTGCAATTCCAACTTAATTACTTTAATTGTAATACATTATAAGAGGGTGTAACTCGAAAATGTTCTTCTGAATATGTTATACATTAAAAACTAGTTTCCACCCGCGGCTTCGCCTGCGTCGTATGTGAATAAAAAGTAGCCTATGTCAAATGGTGTGCCAAATTTCATCCAGGTCCGTCCAGCCGTTTTGACGTGATTGAGTAACAAACATCCAAACACCGTAACTTTCGCATTTGTAATATTAGCATATCTTGCAGATACAACGTTGGATACGCGAAAGCGTCTTCATCCCTATCATATATGACTTTTCGAGACTTACTAAGTACAATAAAAGCTGTTTGGCGATGTGTGTGCGAATTTTCAATAAGTTACCATGTCAATTAAAAGAAATAAATAAAAATTTATTTAAGTCTGAATTGTATAAGCTTTTAAATAAATGTAACTTCTATAGTTTAAAACAATTCATGGAGCATAAGTTTTAATATGTTATGGTTATTATTAAGTTACTTATATTAATTTACTTAATTTTTAAATTTTGCATGCTTTTTTAGTGAAACACGATTGTACTTTTCATTATTATGTATAACACCACTTCTATACCGTGTTTTATGCAAATAAATTATATACTTACTTACTTACTTACTTACTACTATAGATGGTTGGCAGTCAGCAACTGTGCGATTTACGCGAAACTTTCTGACCCGCACAGCAAAACTGATGATCTTCCGGCGGCGGTATTCCCGAATTCCTTAAAGAAACGAGCGTACTCATTCTTAATTACAAAAAAAAAATCAACATCAGCATATAACTGCAACATTGGGCTTGTTTGTTTGTTAATTGTATTTATGGGCGGCGCTGATTGCTTACCATCAGGTAATCGGAATGCTCGGTTGCCGTGCTAACCTTTAAAAAAATTCGGAAAAAGTCACAACACCTACTATTCGGGTATCGTCAAGCTGACCATTTCAACAAAATAAACAGAAGTAAACTTTAAAATTTTAATGCCTCAATATTTTGCGAACATATTTACGCTGTCCATTGGTGGATGTGAAAAGCGGTGCAGAAATTAAAATTGCAAACGTAAAAAAATGGGGAAAATGGGACCTGTGACGTCATTGCCATAGACGTGTCAACTGGGACATGGAAACACGGGTAAGTGAATGTGTGTGAAACTGAAATGAAGTGTGCAACATTGATATTCGGATTACAATTTAACATTTTTTAAAAGTACTACCCACATAGTAGGTTCATTTATTGTCTATTAAAGCTTTTTTGTACTTTTCTCGAATGATTTTTTATGAATACGTCTAGGGTCCGCATTTTTGTAACAAGACGAACCAAATACAAGTCATTTTCGTATCTTAGAATAAAAACTTCAACGAAAACGAAACGAAAAAACTTAATGATAAGCTAATAAAAAGCAACGAACAAAAGTTAAAGTATTAATTCGACGAAGATGGAAGTTGTTCCTGTTGTTTTTTCCCAGTGTAGCAACAGTAATTTTATTTTCCCTAACTATTTAGGGCGAACTGTTTAATGAGTTCCTCACGCTAAAAAGAAGCGTCCGTTACGAGTCGCCCTCTTTCACAATTTAAAACGTTTAAAAGAAATTGAATTACTTTTACACCCATTTTGTAAATAGAACAATAAAAACCGTTCAAAAATCGAATTCTTTCATTTTTAAACAAAACACAGAACACAAAACAAGGTGTTCAAAACAAAGCAATATAGGTACATGTAGATAATTTAAAAATAGAACAATCGAGCAATCAGCTCCATTTATTGACGCTTTGGTAAAAAAAGGAGGAGTTTTAATTGAACGCCCAGTTCCTGTGTAAAAGCTTTTAGAGAAAATAAAAATGAGAAAAATTAAATGCAAGCCGGTCTTTGCCGGGCGGTTTACACGCGGTACGCTCACAAAGCGGCACTTAGCACGGCGCTTAGTGACCACCCTACACAGGCCCTTTAAAAAAACTACGGTCAATAGCGAAAAAGAAATTAGAGTTAACGACGACACTGAGTACGTATGTTCTGCACTCTGAGTTTTCTAGAACATTCGGTAATTGAAATTCTTGTACAGTTGTATCCGTCGCAAGCTCAGTTTTAAGTTTCTTATTTTATTTTTATATTTCTACTTAAGATTTCGTCGGTGAACAGAGCGTCTTACAGATCTTGTAGCAACTTTAATATAACTTGTAAACGTTAAATCTTTATATTTTGCTTCTTAACGCCCCCGTAAAGAGTGGAGATTAAACAAGATCCATATTTTTTGCGTTGACATTTGAAACTTTTCCAGAATCCGAATAATATAATGTTTTTTGCCTAAAAATATTTTTAACTTTCGTTTTTTAGGCTTTGTAATCAATCATAAACGTTTGCTTCTTTATAAATTGCTTTAGTTGTGTTGTTATAATAATTACTTTATTAGATAGAAGAAGAATTTATCAACGTATTAATATTAATGATGATTTGATTTGATTTGATTAGATTAAATTTATTGGCAAAGCTACACATCGAAAGTAAAGTAAACTACAGCAAAATAGTAAAGGAGTAAAAAAAAATTTTTAAATTAAAATTCATTAATGTGTAAAAAAGAATGGCAAACGGGCATACGGATTACCTGATAGTAAGCAATCAGCTCCGCCCATAGACCTCCGCAACAGCGGAGGGTCTCATTGATCAAGTGTGCACGCTACTATCTTAATGTACCAAGCAAATGTATACATTGGGGTGCCCAGAAGAAATTTTAATATTGATAAGCGAACTATTTTAATATGAATTGTTATGTTGCATAGCATAGCTTTTAGAATTTATCTGGAAACTTATTCATATATTACATAAAATATGTTATGTATGTATTTCTACTCAGTACTGGAATCTTGGTACACAGTTTCTACATATGAATATGAATTATGCATGCATATTTCAACAATATGAGAATTCCACGTGAATCAATTACACTTTCACCCTCTGTGTTTCTTTGTTTATGATATTATATTCTTATTTACAGAAAGGGTTCAATTAGAAAACTATTATGAAGTGTCGATAATATGTTACATGATTTTATTATATCGAATATACCTATACATATAGTCACTATTTAGTTCTAAGTGATCGAAATATCTCATGAATATTTTTTCCCTATATGCAAAGTAATATTATAAATGCGGAAGTAACTCTGTCTGTCTGTCTGTCACAAGTTTATCTATTCGCTTGTGCATATTTTATCAATCTTTGTTGATGTGCGTGTAAATTTTACTTGCGCTATGTAGGGTTTGAGTAATTTTTATCTTTGATCTTCTCTGCAAGTCTACACAAGCATTATCTTTATTGAATATTGAGAAGCTTTTAAGAGTGCTTGTTGTGGTCGTGCACGAAACACGCAGTACAAGGTCGGGTCAGACAGTGTATTCTTTTGTTTTTTTTCGATTCTGAATTCGATAACAAAGAATCTGAATTCTGAATCCCAATTTAATTGCCGTAAGTAGTACAAGTGTTCTATTCCATGTTACTATACTACCTATTTTTTCTCAGTTACTTCGATGTTACCAACATATTTATTTTTTCTATTTAACTTTGTTGCACTGTCCATGTTCTCAATGCATTACCCAAAGGTTGACTAGCAAGGATACTTGTGGCATTCAACTCATACTTGGACGGATTTTTAACCCCCGGCGCAAAAAGAGGCGTATTTGACGTGTCTATCTGTCTGTGGCGTCATAGCTCCTGAACGTTTAACGTTTTATGGGCGAGTTATTTCAGACATGTTTGATGAAAATCGATTGAGCCTTTTAAAAGTTATGGGGAGTTAAAGTGGGGAAGAAAAACCGAATGACTGCAAATATGCTCAAGTGTATCCATAAAACAAAAACTTTAATAAGTTTGACGTATCTGTCTGTGTGTCTGCTGCATCATAGCTACTGAACGGATGAAACGATTTCAATTAAGTTTTTTTGTATTATATACTTTTTAAAACATAAGCTACTTATGTTTTATGTTTCGGGGTATTTTTTAAATTTTTATTATATTTAATAACTAGATATTTAAGTAAGATTAACAAATAAAAATAAATGCCTAGGTTACTTATTGTTTCTATATCTACACCCTACACGAAAAAGTTGTAGTATAAGGTAAAGGTTATTACGTATTAAATATAATTCAACACTAGGTACTGATAGTTCGATAAACAGACACAATATTCACACTCTACTCTATTTACGTTCAACACGATTAGTTAATTACATCTTGGCGTGTTAATGGCTACAAATATTAGTTGGTGTTTATTCAGGTGCTCAGTGATGTAGAAAGATACATTTAATTAATATTAGTATACATTAGCGGTACATATACATATATGTATACAAGATGTATAGAATAGCCGACAATGTTCTTTGAATATCATGTTACGTGGCAGGGAAACAGGCAGATTGTTAGCTTTAGGTTGTCGCTGAGAATTAAACATTAACATAATGGAACTAACTAAATGATGTAACAAAGAAACCTTTTGAGAAACTGATTGATTAAGGAGTTCCTTGCTCGTTCGTCTCTATAAGAATCTACACTTATGAATTAGGAAATAGCTTCACTAGAGGACAGACCGACAGACTAATACACGAAGTTCACCTTTTTGATATTTAATTATTTTGTTTGACGATTTATTTGAAATAAATGAACTGTCTTTAATTTTCAACTTGTGTTTATTATTCAAACATTCTCTTAACATTTTTTTAAAAGTTATTATGTAATTATGACGATCCTCTTAGATTTAAAATTTCATTTTCTTATAAAAACCATACCAATTATTTTGTCACATAAAGACTCTGAAAAGGTCTTAAGGTCGATGTTGGTTTGACATTGTTGTAGTACCAAGCTTAATGGCAACGAGAAATAATAAAAAAACTCTTAAATGACTAAAAATACCACCCAGAAAACGCCATAAACAGCTTCGATCTAAAACAGGTAAGATCCATTAGGGATGTCGATTTCGTACTTGGAGAATTTGAAATCTTTCGGTAAGCAAATAATTTATCAAAGTCATGTCAACTAAGGGCTTCCACCGAAAGGAGAGAAACACCTTTTTTAAGAAACTTTTGTGGATCGATTCGTTTGTATATGCCCATGTATATATGTATGTATGTATATAGGTGCATGTGATTGATGTGTGTGGAGCATTTATAAGTATCACGTGATTGATGAAAGTCGGTTAGTCAGTCCATGTGTCAGGCAGCGGCGACCGTTTCGTCTATTTTCCTAATTTTATTGCCAAATGGGTAATTCAGTACTGGACCATACATTTTCCAGTACTTTACAGTATACGTGGGAGGGTTGCGCGATTTAGGACTCTCGACGAAATGAAGATTAAGTAGCTTCGAATTGTTGTTAGTTTTATAGAAGTGTATTTTTGTTGACTTCTGTGGGCTTGCTATTCCATCTCCAGGGAATTGGCGTAAGCAATCGGCGCCGCCCGCAACACCAAGGGTGCCAGCTGCCGGCATTTTGGTGTTGTTAGGGAGGGGGGTGCAGTAGGATTGGGCCTCCGATAACCTGACTAACACGGTGAAATATAATGCTAGTGTTGTTTTTTTACGCCGGTATTTGTGAGGCCATGGTATCACTCCGCTCAAGCCAGCCCATTCGTGCCAACGCCTGGCTCTCCTACATTTACTGTTAAACTTGTCTAAAAGTGTTAAGAGTTGGTAACTTTTATGATAGTTCTCTTCTAAATAAGAGCAACACTACACATTAAAGTATCTCATAGTACGTACGATCCTTATACAAAGATGATTAAAGTTGATGGATGGAAATTGAAAAAAATAAGTTGAGAAGTTGTGTAAGTGATGGATCTACAATAATATAAGTAATCACATTATGGATATTGAAAGAAAATCTTGTATAAAGTTGGCATCGATTCCAAGTAAGATAAAGATAGGCAGAAGAAGCATGTTTTCTAATTAGGTTAGCTTGTTCAAGGATTGCGAAATAAAAAAAAACAGGTTGTATAAATACGAAGAGGAAGAAAACGATAATAAGTATGTATAAAAAGACTTGGAAAAAATAAACAATGCAAAATTTAAACGTGGTATATAAAACTTCCTTAATGAGGTAACGTTACACTGTCGAGGTACCTAAGCATCGTGTTATGGTTAACTAATTGTGCTCCCAGTTTTGTCTGTGCGCCACACAATAGGAAATTTTATACGAAAACGAAAATATCGTGAAGACAGAATCTTTAAATATATTATTAAATGTTATTTTGGTTAACGAAGATCAGTAAGAGTGTATTGTAATACAATATGGTTTATAAATTTTGCTACACCAACCTCTACCTAGAATGGACAATTACATAGTCAATTTTACTGTAACCTAAGTTATTTTTTTAATGTTTCTATACTGAAATTTGTGCTGAATCGACATAGACAAACGCTTAATTAAACTCATTGTACCATTTCAACTTTCTAGAGAAAGCTTTAACTCATAATAAAAAATGAATAAAAAAAAACAAAATTAAAAAGAGACACCGTCATAAAAACAAACAATAATTATTATAGGCTTTCTTTTTTACTTCACAATTAATTTGTTGAACCTCTTTCGTATAATTTTTCCAAGGCGCAAAAGAAACTCTCAATAAATTTCCCTCCCGTACAGATAAACTCTTCTAACGATTTTATTATTATTAAGTAAGTTTTCTCAACCAGTAAAAGTTAATTAACTCGAAATTCATGGCGTGACCTAAAGTTTGGAGTAGGCGCTACACCGTGGCCTTTTCAAAGGCTCTCTCCCAAACTTGGTATTACGAAATATCTCGGATGACTCATTTTAAGTGAATTTTCAATGCTTGACATTTTTGGAGTATCTAGCTTTTGATGATACTTCTAGTACGTTACTTGTATTTTTTAAATGTATGATTAAATTTAGAGTTCTTTATTTTCGAGGTTTTTTTTAAACTGTATTTTCTTACCGCCTGTTCTTTGTAAGTAAATAATAATACATAGATACTAGCCGAACCGAAAAACTTTATTCTGGCTTACAATTAACTAATGTTTTCTGACCTTTCTCGGACCAGTAGTTCTCGAGATTTAGTTGTTATTTAGACTTTAATCCGGACTGAAAAACCGACTATAATATTTAGATATTTAAAAAAAGTTCGTGTATTCAAGAAAAAAAAAACAATTATCTCTAATTTTTTTATTATTGTTTTCGCCATGCTCCGAACTTCATAGGAACCGAATTATTTATATAAAAAAAATTTGGTTGTTGGTGGATAAAGCGACAAAGATAATAAAGAAACAAAACAAAATTACTTTCGTATTTATAATAATAAAAAATTGACTGCACATTTGACCGCATGGGCAACTCTTTGTTGTGATCCACAAATTGTTGTTCCGCGCCTGGTTATGATTTGTATGTGAAATTGTGTTTGTAAACGCACAGAAGAAAATCCTTTCAAATTTCCGTACAACTTAACGGCGTTAAAAAATATATAAAATTTTTGCGATACTTTTGTATTGTAATATAAACAATTGTTGTCGATACATACATGTGATAGGTGTGGTTTATATTGCCAATCCAAAAGAGTTTTTAATTATTCAAATAGTTTCATTGGCTTTTATCCACAAATCTATTTGCACTGAATGTTCCTATCTGTTTGACATCACCGTTTGAAAAAGCTTTTTATTTAATGAAACGTTTTTTTTACAAAATTGTGCTACATTTAATTAATGAACTTTTAGTGTTGTGAAATGAATTGATATTAGTTGAATGTATTAATTAATTAATGGGCCCACTGTTGACCATAATCTCGATGAGATCTGTTTGGATTTGAATCAGAGATGGTCATTAGGCAGTGTAATTAAAATTAGGAAAAACAAAAATTCTAACGTTACGTCTTCCATTCCCTAAAGGGGAAAATTTAAGAGACACTTTTAATTAAAATTCAACTGTTTTTACATAACTGTTTGTAAAATTTTGAATGAACGAAAGAACAGTGCTTCGATTTGTACGGGCGCCTCAAAGAGGACACAGATGTGGGCTACTAAAGGGCCGATGTCCAGCCCTTGTGGACGCATAATGATGAACAGCGTCTCGGAACAGGTTTTTAGTCAGTAAAATTCATTCCCTCTTAATCCACCCAGAACGAAATAGAAATCATTGAATAGTTTTCTCCTATCAAAAAAGTATCTGTGGTTAAAATAAAAAAGTATTTTCGGACAATTCTGGAAGTAATTTGTGGTGAACTTTAACTCCTTCTTCATAATTTACAAGCATTACAACCGATCAAAAAGGAAAAAAGAGAAAACGCCCTCACGTCACGAAGATAATATTAGGTAAATACGCATGTAATACAAAAGATCCCACATATTGGATTAAAATGATAAAATTATCTAACCGTGTTTAACGTCTGTTCTGAAAAGCTGTGTAGGTTCAAAGTTTAATTATAATGTTTTTCTCTTAATACGTAATTAGCTAACCCGCATGCTACGTAATATATTTAGGTAACTAATGTTATTAAATATGATTCGGCTTATTAATATTTTTAAAGGCAAAGTTTTAAGTAGGTATTGATCGTTTTTTTTATGTCTGTCTGTCTGTCCGTCCGTCCGACCGTCCGAGCATTCATGGACACCCGCAACAACAGAGGAGTTACGAGTGCGTTGCCGACCTTTTGGGGATAAGGGATTTGGGAGATTTAGGGACTGGGGAGGGGAAGGATTGGGCCTCCGGTAACCTCAATCACACGACGAAACACAACGTTGATTGTTTCACGCCGGTTTTCTGTGAGGAGTTCCGAGTTCATCCATCCGAGTTTGATGGATGTATGAATGTATGGATGTAAGTATGGCTGAATCAAAGTGCGAGACACTGCGGTGTGGATGACATGACAATAACGGTAACGGTAGGCGAAGCACAATATTGCGGCTTTTTAAAAAAAAAACTGGCCCCAGATTTCATGTTTTGCAATTCGAAACTTTTTATTTATCCAACTTAGGTTCTTTTTTGTTTGTGTATTGAAATTATAATAGTGAGTTTCAAATAAGGTTTTTAATGAAATTAAGAAAGTTTTTCTTCGACTACAGTCTGTCTGGGTTAGTTTGGGAATTTTATAAAATTAAGTTTGTAGAAGAAACAAGAAATGGAGTGACCGAGCCTTCATTAATGTAATTAGATGGCTAATCTAAGGGTAACCATGCTCATATTTACTTTTATAAATGAATTTAGTTCATAAAAACTTTAGGTTTCACTATTTAAAACAGCAGGCAGCAGTAGCTACTTTATTTTTTCAAAAATGTAAAAAAAAACTCTCGTCTTACTTTCATAACTAATCTATATCTTACTAGCAGATCCAGTCACGCGTTGCTGTGGCTAAGGTAAAAATATTGTGACTATAAATTGAGATGTAAGCTATGCAATATTTCAAGTTGGATCAAAATGCAAAATTTAAAATCGGTTTAGTAGTTCAGAAGTACATCGCGGACAAACAAGTGACACGAAAATTTTATTTATAAAGATTTAAATAATAAATTCGAAATTTATTTGTGTTATACATTTATTTTTCTTTTCTTTATCATTTTATTTCAAGATTTTCTTCTTCTAAGTACATCATGACTCGGAAACGTTCGTCAAAACTTCGTCGGTTTCCGTAAAACCCGTAATTTGTTTACAAAGCATTACTGATGTAAATATAAGATTGTGTGAACCTGTGTGAACTTTTAAGGAAAAGGAAATTTCTTTTGTAACGTTCCTCCTTGTTGAGGAAAGTCATTTTCTTTTTGTGAAAATATTACTTTGTAATGGTTGTGTGTGGGGAGTTAATGCCTTAATAGCCGGTATTTACCACTTAATTTTTTATTTTAACTAATTTGCACACCGAGGAGTAAATGAAAAAGTCTTACATTGTACGTAATAACTTAATTCTATATTGTGATTGTAGTTAAATACGTTAGCAAAATTTCTTTGTGTCGTGTATTTTTTTATTTAAATATATTATTATAAAATTTGTGTAGATATTTCTAAAGAAAAATGAACGCCACATTATTACACTGTAAATAAAATAATAATTAAAAATACTTTAATCGAGCAATTATCAATGTTGTGACTATGTAGGAACTATCCTATAGTCATAAGCAAACTGTTTAAAAACACACACACATGAATACACAATATTAGACCAACTACTCAAAAACTATCACAGAACATACCAACACATAACAAGTTGCGTGAGAAGATGAAAAGCCGAAGTTGAAGCAACACGCAGTGGTTCGTTGGTTAAAGTTTAGCTTCAGCGGTTGAAGTGCGCGTCTTATGCCCTGTTTACTTCGAGAAGGTTTAAGACGAGACGATACCTACATAATATGTATGTATGTATATACTCAGTATGTTTACAAGTTGCGGTGAAACAGATAACTTTGGAGACTCACTCATATTATGACGATCTTCAGGAACTTTTGAATTTACCGTATAATTTTCTGATTAAATTTTCTAAGGTCGATCGTTAACTTTTAAAGTTGTGGGCTGAAGTGTAGTTAACTTTCAGAGTGTTTATTGAAGTTAGTGAGAGTTTAAAAGTGCAAAATTTCCTACCTAAGTGACAAGTTGCAGTATTTATAATACCGGTGAAAACTCAGACATATTAAATGACTTACTTATTGAAAACAAGAATATTACTGCGACTTTTATGCTAATCGTGAAATAGCAGAACTTATTTTCAGTCAATTCACGTGAATAAGTCATTATTTTCACAAAAGAAAATATTTCTCACTAGCGGCTCGCCCCCGCTTCGCTCGGGTCCAATCCAACTGTCTCGCTATCAAAGGGTCACTTTTTCCAAATCTTCCTCTCTATTTTCCAATTATTTTCTATAAGAACCTGAATATTGTCAGGAGAACCTGACAATAACAAACACAATAAAAAAAGAATTAGCAAAATTGGCCAGGCGTTGTTGAGTTATGCGCTTATCAACGCATTTTGCGATCCATTTTTATATATAATTACGATGCAGAATAATTTAATGATTGTTAAAATGTTAATTAAGTTTTTTAGAAAACACTTCCTACAGACTGAATTATGTAGTCATCAAATGACTCTGAGTACGACAGTAAATTTTGAAGATTAAAAGGTGTGACTAAACGATAAACTACATAATGAAGATTTTAGTACACTCACTTCAACTCAATTAAATATGGTGCATATTTTTTATTAATATCTTAAGAAGAGTATTCGATATAGAAGTTAAAAAACTTCACTTTTTTAAATTTAAACATCTAATAAAAGAAACGTTAAGTTTTTACAACCAAAACAGAAGTTGAAAGTTCGAGAAACATCTACACAGTAAAATAGTAAAATTTCGTACGAAACGACATAACAAAAGTTTGCTAGTTTAGTTTTTCACTAACAGCCGAACAAAGTAAAGCAATCAGTGTAACACAAAACAAAGTTACATTTTTAAAATTCCTATTCATATTATATTCGATGTTATTTGGGAACGTTGAGAAAAATTTTTGTTTACACCTCGACACATGTTTTTGAGGGTTTTTCTTTGAATTTTGTGCCGAAGACAGAATCATGACAACCATGTAATTATGTGGAGGAGAGGGGTCTAGGTGTGATGTGCATATAAATTTGTATGTAATACGTAAACGTACACACGACATAGTAAGGTAGCGAGTAAGGGTAGCTCACCGCCCGACCAGACGGCGTGTAGCGTTCCGCGCGCGCTTGAAATAGACAATAGACCGCTACAGACAGGGCCCTATAAGGCTGATGTTCAGCTACGGTTGCGTAGCACTGCTCGACCTGGAGCAGGAGAAGAAACGGGGGGGTTTTAAGTCAGTAAGAGTCAGACGCTCCTTCTCGCATCATGGGCGGGAGAAGTCATTTGATGATTTTCCACTGACAAAAAACTAACTTGCGGATTCTAGGAGCTTCTTTCTTTGTGAAGTTTCCATACTTTGGTTCCAATTTCGTCAATCAAAGAAAGAAAGGTTTAGCATAGTTTTCTCCATCGCGCTGAGCGAGCTTATCAGCTATTATTAGCGATATAAGGTTGACAAGACATCTTAACTTACGCTTCGAGAAATAGATACACGTGTGATATAATTGAATTAATAATCTTATTCCATAGTTATAGAAGTAGCTCGAACATTTCCTTAATCATCTCACAAGGGCGCAGGTGACTTCTTAATTCAAGTTAAGTGATTAGCAGATATCTAATTTGATTGCGATATTTACTTTACCCTCGCATAACTCGGATATATTTACACATCCTCGTGTAAACATGTGTCTGTGAGAGGATCATTTATGCGTACGTATATTTATAGGAACTCACTTAAGCAGGCCTAAGTTCAATATAGACGTTGATAAAGTCGAATATAAATTGTTTCAACAAATTAATCTATTAGAGTAGGTACCAACCAATGTATCTAAAAATAGCGATATTCTCGTTAAGTTATTTCGTTTTAAGCTCAGTTCAAATATTTTTTAAGCTCATTTAAAAAAAGTGGGTATTATAAATGACGGAATAAAGGTGACACAACAATTTAGGAATTGAACTCATAATTCATAGAAACGAGTCGTCTCGACATTTTAAAAATAAAATTATATCTGACTAGTAATCATCCTTATTATTCAGTAGTAGCTATCCTGTCTGGGCTCGACTTTGTCTGATAGTGAGTTTAAGATTTGACATTTTGGTTATAAAATGATTCAATCAAATTCCATCGATTCAATGACATGCCTTATTGCGCTTGTCCTGCAACCCCGACTTCTAGAACAATCCTTGTTTTTTATTTTGTGAGGGGAAAATCATCAATTGGTTTCTCTGGCCCAAGGTCAAGGCGAAAAAGAATGTTAGACTACTGACTAAAAAAAATTATTGGGCCGGACCCTCGTCTGTGGTCTATTGGCTCATTGAGGGGCGCGGAACGCTACGCGCCGTACGCTCGGGTCTGGTTCTGGTCGGGCGGCGAGCTATCCTTGCTCGCCGTCCGCAGACCCGCTCTTATTGTGGTTCTAAAAACATTCTTGAGATACAAAAGTACTTCAGTGACGTCACGCTAACAATATCAAGGACCAAGGTATCTTTCCTTTCGGTCCATATACATCACGTGTCACATTGTACTGTAATACACATAATAATATATTGTAATACATAAAAAGGTATCATAGGCTTTTTTTCTTAATTAAATACGCGCTGTATTTAATTAAGAAAAAAAGCCTATGATATGATATAGTTATCATTAATCAATGCCCAGCCCAAACCTCTGAGTCCTGTAACATGATATTCAGTACATACCCTTGTCTTACACGTCTAAAAGATAAGTAAGGATTTTACGTAGCTAAAACTGAAATTCAAGACGTAAGGCCTTTGAGGCCTTTATTAAGAATGGAAAGTTATTTATAAATAGCATGTATAATAGCTTATTAATAAAACAGACTTTAAACAAATACCACTTAATAGCTAAAAATAAGTGAAAATTAAATCAATTAAGCCATTAGCTCAAACTACTGCTGGGACCACCACAGATTGCCGGTGTTGCGGGATAGGCGCAATGTGGCTCCGCGCAGGAGAAGAAAGATGGGGTTTTTAGTCAGTAAGGCACCCTCTCTCGCTAAGGCCTTCTCCGACTCCGAAAGCATCTAATGAATTCTCGCCCAGGGTAAGCCCTGGGCGGGAGAAGTCATTTGACGATTTTCCCTTGACAAAAAAAAGACCACCACAGATGAGGTCCAATAGGGCTGATGTGTATTACTGGACGAAGTCATTTAATAATTTGCGCCAGCAAAGGTAATTAAACGAAAAAATTTGAACGGAACGACCAACATCAAACTTCTGCTGCTGAACTATATACTAGATAAGTGTGGGAGAGCCATGCTTCGGCACGAATGGGTCGGCTCGACCGGAGTGATACCACGGCCTCACAGAAAACCGGCGTGAAATAACCACTGCGTTGTGTTTCGCCGTGTGAGTGAGGTTACCGGAGGCCCAATCCTTCCCCTTCCCCAATCCCTCCTCAATCCCTAAATCTCCAAATCCCTAATCCCTAAAAGGTCGGCAACGCACTCGTAACTCCTCCGTTGCGAGTGTCCATGGGCGGCGCTGATTGCTTACCATCAGGTAATCCGTCTGCTCGTTTGCCGACCTATTACATAATAAAAAAAAAAAAGATAGTATTAAAACTATACTTCAGCTAGTAGAAATTGAAACATAATAGTAGGAATCTTAAAATTACTGTATTTTTATTTCTTTCGTACTTGTTTAATAAACAGTCAAATCACACTGTCTATAAAACATGATTGCGTTCCTTAATAACCTTGCAAGATTTGCAAGGCTTTAGTTGCCACGACTGGCCCACAAAGTTTTCTAGAAAATACTATAGATTTGAAAAGTTGGTCATTTTGTAAAAAGACAATACCTACCTACTTTCTAGCTGGATTAAAAAGCTGTTCCGTCTCACGGGACGAGCAGTAGTTTGGAATAAAACCGGACATAAATTTCGGTTGACTTTGATTAATAAAATAAGGGAGCATGGGATGGCTTGGCACCTAAGCTTTGGAGAATTTATTACAAGCAACACGTTCAAGTGTTCTGAATACCGTATGAGAAAGCGATATTCAAAGCAGATACTTATTTATTAGCAATGGTTTGGTAAGTATTTCGTGAAGTTACAAAAATACGTCCAGCGTATTTTTGTAAGAGAGAGATTCATATGGTTCGCAGACCGCAGTTTTGAAAATCGATCGTTATAATATGGCACATAGAAAAGTTAAGAATATAGGTAATTCTTGAGACACGTACATTATTTTTTCCAAGTTTTCACATGTGGCTTTAAGCTAAATCAGAAACTTTTTTAGTATTTATTTTAATATGTGCAAGAGCTCGCTCATATCTCTCACAATTTTATAATATAGCTCGACTAATTTCTCATAGATAAAAGATAAAAGATAAAAGATAAAAGATAAAAGATAAAAGATAAAAGATAAAAGATAAAAGATAAAAGATAAAAGATAAAAGATAAAAGATAAAAGATAAAAGATAAAAGATAAAAGATAAAAGATAAAAGATAAAAGATAAAAGATAAAAGATAAAAGATAAAAGATAAAAGATAAAAGATAAAAGATAAAAGATAAAAGATAAAAGATAAAAGATAAAAGATAAAAGATAAAAGATAAAAGATAAAAGATAAAAGATAAAAGATAAAAGATAAAAGATAAAAGATAAAAGATAAAAGATAAAAGATAAAAGATAAAAGATAAAAATATAATATAATATAATAATATAAATAAATATACTCGAGTGGGGTCTCAAATGAAAGCGCACTGAAAGGGAATGTTGATGACTTAGTTGAGAGAAAATGATATAAAAAAGTAAAAAAAAAAAAAAAAATAGACCCCCGACAAAATAGAAATATGTAAGTAGTAGATAATAAAATGTTTGGATCGGTCCCCCAACGCCACGTTTTCTTTTAATTATTACTTTTTAATGAAATATTAGATACTTTGTCGGGGGTTTTTTAAATTTAATTTTTTTGGATTTATAGCTTCTGTCACTGTAAATTGCAGGGGGTATTAGAGTAATTAAATGCAATCACGAGGAATAATCTTACCAACTCCGAGCATAAATTTAAAATAAGAAGATTGTTTTTTTAGAACAATAGATTAAAACGTAAACCATATAAAAATACAGAGAAAATACTACAAAAGAATGTCGTGTCGTTTTCAACTTAATAGACACGTTAGAAATTGCATTATATCATTAGTATCCGGTAAAAGTCGGTTGTAACCAGTTTGTGCGAAACGTAAGCGGAGCGACAATCCAATTGTCCCCGAGACAAAACACCTACGTAAATTGTTCCTGAAGATACATCGCGTTAGAGAGAAGTTAAAAATAAATTAAAAAATATGTTGTATATTTTTTAATTTATTTGATTATAGTGATGATATTTAAAAAACCGTGTTATATGACATAGATTTTTATTATTATTTATTAGTTTGCCGTAGTACGTCATAAGATTATTTACATACTTACACTAAATGTAATTTTACAAGGAAGCTTAAACGAATTCCTTTTTCAAAATCGCACTCTTAAAATAAGGCCAATATTTTTTGGAGTTTCCGTTTAAGAACGCAGAGACTACGTTTGTGCACTCGGCAATGCGTCTAAAATTTCCGTACATTTCTGAGGTAGTTCTCAAGTACTTTTATTATTTCCTTCAATTGTTTTACCCCGTTGATAATTATCGTAATATTTGCTTTAATATTAGTTTAAGAGTAAGTGATAGTTAACATTATACAATATCGTATTATCATTATTTGTGTATGTCACAGCCATGCTATGTATTCTATAGTACATATATATACACTATTCTATATTGTGGGAAAGCCATGATTCAGCACGATTGGGTCGGCTTGACCTGAGTGATACCACGGCCTCACAGAAAAATCAACGTTATGTTCGCCGTGTCAGTCAGGTTACCGGTGCCAATCCTTACCCTGCCCCATCCCTCCCTTATTCCTAAATCTTTAACAACAACGTTGCTTGCTTATCATCAGGTAATGGGTCCTGTCGTTTGCCACCCTGTCACATAAAAAGCACATCATTTTAAAAACGAATTTATTGACAATTAATTCCTAAACTTACTACGCATTTTTTCCAAATTTTTCTTTTACATCAGCATTCACTATTCAGTAAAATATTTTTAAAATAGTCTATATTTCAAATTAAAACCATTTTCCTAGAAATATGGGCGGATCATGTTTTATGTTACCAATTTTATTACTGTACTTGTAGGCCGACTGAATTCTGCATAAAATGGGGTGACTGTCGGACTTGTGTCATTAAAAATAGACATATTGGATTCTGAAGCTCGTGTTTATAAATTATTCAAGGTACCGCAGAATGGCTGATTGACACAGCGAAATGTGTGAATGGTAGGTACTTTTAATTCTTTATTTCTTTTTATGGGTACCTGCTATTGAAAGCGTAAAGAGCCAAGTCTTTTTGTCTATTCCGGTTTTTGTTGTTTTTTTTTTAATAAAACATTGCCCAACACTAGCATTTTCTCCTGTGTCGTGGGTGCGTTTACAAACATACAAATTCACATACACATCACACCCACACCCAGTACAACAATTTGTGGATCACACAAAGAGTTGTTCCGTGCGGGAATCGAACCCGCGACACGTTACACGACAGCCACCGCACCAACCGTGCAGTCAATTCAAAGTCAAAATTTTATTGGATTTTTGGAAGTGGTAACTGTTAACTTTAAAATTACTGAGAATAAGATTTGCACCAGAACACATATCTTAAAAAAAGCTGAATAAAAACAGTTAAGTGAGTACAGTTCTTTATTTATTTCCATTACTTGGTTTTGATTTTACGTTTCAAATTACTGAAACCATAAAATGCATCCCATTATTGAGGTATTCCAATTTAAAATAACGATTTTAAACAATTGATTTCCCATAAGAGCGCAGGCATCGCGATCGAGCATGGATCGAGATTCAAAAATGGCTGGATTGCGCCACGTATAGTTATTAAATTCCAATTTTAAGCTTTATGCTTCTGGGCGATAAGAGGATTTTGATTCCCGCGTCCCGTTTTTACGAATAAACGCAGGGCTGTTACCGTGACGGATAAGGATTACTTGTATTATAAAGCTATTTTTAATTTTAATTTTCAATAAATCTTTGTTATCAATCGCCACTGATTCTGTGAAAAAAGTTTGTTTACAACAGTGAGATTTATGTAACTTTTTTTATTTAAAATGACATAACTATTTTACATTTAAACGGACTTTTTTATTTGTATAAGTAACGTTTTTTTTTCAAGGTGTAAGCTTCTTAGTGCCTTTTCGGAGGCTCGACATATTTCTAATTTATTTTCAGCAAAATGGCGTTGGTGTTGTTTTCCTTTTTTGCTCAATGGTAAATAATTACAATACAGTTTCCAAAAATGTTTTTATTGAATTAAAAAAAAATACTTTGTAGTAAATATACCAAACACAGCAGATGATGTTATTAAAAACGTATTGTTATATACAGTACCTACAATAAATATACTTAGGTGTATGTACATCCTATTATCTAGATGGACGGTAAGCATTTGCCGAGCTCACAACGCTAAGGGAAATCAGATTTTCAAGCTATGAGCTTAGGTATTTGTTAGAGAATACCATATTGTATCTCGTCCAGCATAATGCACGCTGTTACTAATAGCATATTGTTTCGTGCAACGAGATTTCACCGTATTTCTGAAACAATCATTCAATTTAGTACGTTTAATAATAGTAATTGTGCAATTAGATGTCTTGGAATATTGTTTGGGGTAATCATATGCATCATATTATGATATGTGATATGCAGGGATTAGATTAAGCTTACCTACGTCATGATATATCTAGAATTTAATGATGCGTGTTCTATGTCGTTTATGTATTAAGAATCTTATAATAAAACAAGACTGAACTAAAACTAATCTGATGATTTTGCAATATAAAAGTAATTTTTGAACAAATTATATGGAAAAATAACAATTCACGCAACCCCGACTAAAACATAAAAAAACATCAGAACCAAAAAACAGGCGACATACAAATTTCGCAAAAAAAAATATTGTTAAATACATAACACATAATTTAGCACGTCGCCCGTATTTGTAAACTCCGGAACTAAGTGAGCCACATGTCGTCAGTGAGGTCGTAATATTATAAATTGGCGCCGTAATTTTGAGGCAACCCTATGCCACATCTGCTTGGCAAAGCGTAAAAACGGTCGTCCTACACCCGGTACGGATTACTGTGTCAATGTAAACAAGATCAGTAGAAATATTTTTCATACGAGCAACGTAAATGGCAGTCGTTCCATCATTTCGCTTCATCTCATACACGATCCTAACATTTATTTCATTTCATTGTTTCGCCGTTGTTTGTCTGACGGTTTATTTCAATTGTCTTTCTTAGATTTAAGATAGAACATTATTCGATAATGAATGAACAACCTAAGTGTAATAGGTACAAGAAAACTATTTGTTTTTACTGATAAATTTTTAAAGTATTTCCGTATAACAATACAGTCACATGATTGATTAAAGAGAATTAATTACTTATGACATTTGAGGGAACAATATAATCGCGTCACAATTAGTAAATATCAAATGCTATTGTAATTTCGTTAAATAATTTATTTTTTATTTGTTCTAGCTTCCTTATTAAGTTTGGAAAACAATCAAATGATTGTCTTTTTATCATAAAACGCTTATACGGCTAATCTATGGACGCATCGCCAGTAACTCCAGTAGTAAGATTTTAACCCAGAACCCATTTGGATTTGTTTGACAATTACTAGTTCATCACTATTAAGTTTTACTAGTAATTCATAATGTATTGTAATGTTGTTATCTAAGTAAAACATAATACAATATAATTAACAACTAGTAAACGCACATTTATGTCAGATATTATTATAAATAATCTATATCTGGAGTAAAAAAATCCACTAGCACGAATACGTATTTTAGCAAAATAAATCAATAAAATCATTTCATTAATTTCATCGTTGATTTCCCTCGATTTTCTGTTTTCAATTTGCATAAACTTTTTTTTGTTCTTGTTAATACGTTGCATACAGCGGACACTATGTTGGATCCACTCAATTAAGTTTAACAATATGTCAGTATAAAAAGATTTATGTAGCTGTGATATTTTTGTTTTCATTTAACATGTGTTCATTGTTTGTTATGTAACATTGTTCTGTTCGTTTGGCTGATAACAGAGAGTGATTTTTTGTATGCTTTATTTTAAGGGCGAAATCATCAAATGCCTACTCGCGCCCTCTGTGGAACAAGGGCACTGTTTCTGACTGAAAACCACCCTGTTCTTTCTACTGCTCTGTGCCAAGCATAATTTTATCGACGCTATGTTTGTCATTGTATTCGGGTTCGGAACTGGAGCTATGTTATGTGGGTTAAATTCTCATTTGGGACCTATTTTATATCGATTCTCGGCTAGTTGTTACCAGAAAGGTGAGCCAAAAATAATTGCTATCGCATGTTGATAAAAAAATGTTGAGAAATAGTTGTGATACATGGATATCGCATGTTCTAATAGGTGAAGAACATGCGATATCCATGTATTGGATTTCATATTAAAGCAGAAAGTATGTTACAAAGCCTTATTTTCAAGAATATTTTGACTAGTTGACCCCAAGTTGATCAGGTAAACAGTGAGAAGCTATCTTCCCTTAAAATATAAGTCTGACACATAACAGAATTCGAATCAGCCCCACACAAAACCTTTCGAGCGATGGTAAAAAGCTAATTACTGTTGCCAATTACCGAGCTAATTTTAATTGTGCTAAAGAGGCACTTAATTGATTATTACGAAGCGCCGTTAATTAACATGTCGTCTCCACGTTCAAATTGGCTTGTTTTAATTACGTCAGCTTTTTTATATTTTGCGTGCTCAGCAAAAAGTGATGGTCCAAAGGTCTATTTATCTACATGTCGAGTCGTTGGCGTCGATCAATTGCAGTGCCTGGTCAGTTCTCGTTAAACATATTGGAAATGGTCTCTTATATGTTATTTATATATCGTCCACTAAATGAGTGGATTTCTCTGAAGTTTTTGGTGAGGTTTGCTTACTTGGTTTTTTAGGTAGCTAGATTTTATTAGTAGATATTTAATATCACATTTAGGAGAGTTATTGTAGAGAATATGTAAGTAAATTTTCGTTTTTGTACCTTCAAAATATCATAATGTATGCTAACACATATAAACCAAATCAATTGATCAGTTAATCTTTTAGGAATTAATTTCCGAGCTCGCACGCCTGTAATATTCACTTTGCTGTGTGTAAATGGCCTCTAAATTAATATTGAGGCTCTGCTACCTACATCAGCATATATGGGCGTTGGAGATATGATTATGTAGCGGTGTATCCTGATAAGGCTAACCAAAACCGCACGGATCGCTCGGCCTACATGTATAAGCTGATGAAATGTTGCTTAGATGTGGGCTTCGATGTTACTTAGTTATAGCTCTCTAGCGATGATTAAATACGTGAATATCGTATCATCTCGTGACAGTAGCGTGCATAATTAACTTGCAACACTTTGGTGCAAAGATTTTTGTTTCTGTTTAATTGTGAAATGGAGCTTAGTTTTACACGGTAATAGAAGCGGTTATAAATTTTCCTCAAGTAAGTACAATTTTTAGATTCGTTCGAAGGAGTTTTTTTTCTGTACATTCACGTAATTTAATGCAATGAAGGGAAAGTTTACGTATAAAAACAGAAAACCCTGTCACAAACTCAAAACAGCATTACAAACAATGGTCTTATAAAATCAAGCTAACTTTTATTATAAAATCTTCCCATCGTCCCTCGAAAAAAAGTGTAACAAAATATTTTCTCGTCAAAAAAATCTTTAATAAATTAAACCTTTGGTCAGGCTTCGTCCTAACTTTACGGACATCGACAAATTAGATCAACAGTCAGCCGTCCCTAGGGGTGCAAAAACACACCGTGTTCCATCAAGCCAGTTACGAGTGTACGCCTTTTTTTTGTACAGTGAACTGACTCCACAATTTTCCTATGAATACCGCCAGAATTATCTGGGTCATAAAACGTATGTTCGTACTTATGTTTTACCTTCAAATGTTATTTTTTTGTGTTAAACACCTGATATTTTTTTTAAACGGTTTTATTTAGCTCACCTTTATTCTTTCTTGGGTCAAATTTAGTAATTCAAATTTCACCCTCTTCCTGTCAACCGATTAATCTGAAATTTTGTATACACTTTTGCTTTTGGTGACAATACAATTATGTGTAATCATAACAATTATAAATCCAAAATGGCGGCCGCTACAAAATGGCGGATAACGTAGGTTTTATCAATCCCATCAATATGGGTATCAAATGAAAGGGCTCAACGAGCAGAATACAATATAGCTACTATAAACAATTTAAATCCAAGATGGCGGCCTCTACAAAATGGCGGATAACGCAGGTTTTATCAATCCCATCAATATGGGTATCAAATGAAAGTGCTCAACGAGTAGAATACAATGTACTATAAAAAATTAAAATCCAAGATGGCGGCCGCTACAAAATGGCGGGTAACGTGGGTTTTATCAATCCCATCAATATGAGTATCAAATGAAGGGGCTCAACGAGCAGAATACAATATAGCTACTATAAACAATTTAAATCCAAGATGGCGGCCGCTACAAAATGGCGAATAACGTAGGTTTTATCAATCCCATCAATATGGGTATCAAATGAAAGTGCTCAACAAGTAGAATAAAATGCACTATAAAAAATTAAAATCCAAGATGGCGGCCGCTACAAAATGGCGGATAACGTGGGTTTTATCAATCCCATCAATATGGGTATCAAATGAAAGGGCTCAACAATGCGAATACAATTTACTATGCAAAATTGAAATCTAAGATGGCTGCCGCTACCAAATGGCTGATAACAATTTTTTATCAATCCCATAAATATGGGTATCAAATAAAAGGGCTTGACAAGAAGAATACAGTGCACTATACAACCTCAATATTTAAGATGGGCGCAGCCACTAAATGGCGTATAATAATAAGATTTAAAATTAGAAATTGAATCTGTAATTTTGGTATAATTTATTTATATTTAAGTTTGGGAGAGCCATGCTTCGGCACGGATGGGTCGGCTCGACCGGAGTTATACCACGGCCTCACAGAAAACCGGCGTGAAACAACCACAACGTTGTGTTTCGCCGTGTGAGTGAGGTTACCGGAGGCCCAATCCCTTCCCAATCCCTAAAAGGTCGGCAACGCATCTGTAACTCCTTCTTTGTTGCGGGTGTCCATGGGCGACGCTGATTGCTTACCATCAGGTAATCCGTATGCTCGTTTGCCGTCCTATCACATAAAAAAAGGTATCTGATTAATCCAGCCTGAATCCACCACCCACGTCTCAAGACTTTGTATCGTGTTGAGGACTGTGTGGCGTTAGGGTGGCTAAAAATGATACGTCGTTAGCGGTATACCACCCAAGTTAAAAGTTAAAACGCGCTGAGAACTGTATGGCATTAGGGTGGATAAAAATGATATGTCGTTACCGTTTTCCTCTCAAGACTCAGGCACATCTTGTTGTACATAGCCTTGCCCCTTTATTGGACTTCTGGGGTAGACAATTTTAATATCCATTACTCATGGCAACAAACTGGTAAAAAAATGAAAAAAATACAAACACAAATCTTAGTAACGTCCATTCTCTGTAAGACAATGGAACGTGCAAGCCAACGTGGGAGCCAATGACATCTTAAGTGACCGACAATACGAGTGATGAGAGGTGATCCTCTAGCGTATGCCATCCACATCTGGAGCGAGGCCATCGAGAAACACGGGGAAGCGCTTGCCGTCTCCCTTGACATCTCGAAGGCTTTCGATAGGATATGGCACGAAAGCCTTATTAGTAAGATTCCCTCATTCGGTTTACCTACTGGATTGTGTGTTTGGATCGCAAACTTTCTGAGGGATTGGTCCATCCGTGTGGTCATCAATGGTTGTTCGTCGAGTCAAATGACCATCAATGCTGGGGTCCCTCAGGGGTCAGTGCTCTCGGCAACATTGTTTTTGTTGCACATACATGACCTGCTTAAGCCCGGTCTTTTTGGGTATGCAGACGACAGCACTGTTGCTGAGAGCTACACATCCGGCGCACAAGCCAGTGGGTCACAGATCCAGTCTCTTCGAGAGGCTATGGTTGGGCACTTGAACTTGTCCTTGGAGGCTGTCTCTGAATGGGGCGATGCCAACATGGTCAGGTTCAATGCAGCTAAAACTCAAGCTTGTCTATTTTCTGCTAAAAGGAGTCAATTTAGTCCTGCTCCAACTTTCCGGGGTGTATCCGTGCCGATAACTGACCATCTTGATCTTCTTGGTATAACGCTGACTTTTAACAATTTTGGGCCATACATCGAAGCAAAACCTCAACTGGCTGCAAAAAAGTTGGGAATCCTTGCAGAGTGAAGGTGATATAAATAGTCGATTACAGAAACGACGGGAACAATCAGGTGGCTCTTAGTGGAGTAAGATCTTTGCAGGGACTACGTATAGAGGAGTTGGACTGCAATACATTAACGGGCAAGAAACCTTGCAATAATGAAGTATGAAATGAATTAAACAGAATGCGAAATAAAAACTAAAAACTAGAAAATAAAAATAGGTAAAAAACCTTTTTAAGTTAAACGGTTTTATGTTAAACATACATTGCAATGTTTAAGATAAATGTACTAAACACCAAAAAATAATAAAATAGATACAGTCGTGGGAATTATAAACATATGCATAGACTAGACTAAAATAAAACCGTGGGGCACGTCAATTGTCTACAAATCGCGCTTTAATTCGTCGTTAGGTAATTGACCCGCAGACGGTGAGGAATTTACTTACTATTTTCTTGCTCATGGAAATTCCAATAGTTATACACTCCATGTAAATATAATAAACGTACTACTCACTCACGACTATGAAACCCTAAAACTCGTTTCCACATTCTAGCGCTACTTATAACAAGTCCATCGTTGACAGTTGAACAACTGCCTAATTATCTATTGTACATTACAAAACAAACATTTTAATAACGATTGTAGACAATTGACGTGCCCCACGGTTTTATTTTAGTCTAGTCTATGCATATGTTTATAATTCCCACGACTGTATCTATTTTATTATTTTTTGGTGTTTAGTACATTTATCTTAAACATTGCAATGTATGTTTAACATAAAACCGTTTAACTTAAAAAGGTTTTTTACCTATTTTTTTATGGTATAAGTCATATTAAGTCATGGATTAAGTCGGCAAACGAGCAGACGGATTACGTGAGGGTAAGCAATCGGCGCCGCCCATGGACACCCGCAACACCAAAGGAGTTACGAGTGTGTTGCCGGCCTTTTGGGGATAGGGGTTGCGGATATAAGGGTCGGGAAGGGATTGGCGAAGGGAAGGGATTGGGCCTCCGGTAACCTCACTCACATGGCGAAACACAACACTGTGGGTTGTTTTACGCCGGTATTCTGTGAGGCCGTGGTATTACTCCGGTCGAGCGGACCCATTCGTGCCGAAGCTTGACTCTCCCACACTTAATAGTAGCTTTTTATGCTATATTGCGACTAACAGTTTTAAAAGTCGACGTCTTGTAGGCGGTTCGCTGGCTATAAGACACGCGATATCCTCTTTTAAAATAGTCACGTAAGTATAATATATCCCACCATCCATGTCTATTGCAAAGCAAAGGCTTCTCATACAAAGAATATATGAGCGTTAATCGTGCAGGTTTCGTTATGATGTTTACTCAACGTAAGACAGTGGTGTCTAAACATTTTTAAGGAAGAAAATTATAGTATAACTCGGAAAGTCTGACAGTCTTTGGTATTTGTCTTGCCAAATTTTCTTGTACAACACATACATTCTTTATTAGTTTAACTCTCTTTATTTAGATAACTGTGGCTCTTAACATTGAGGTATAAAGATTCAAATCAAATAACACCCACTTAACAACTAAAATTACATAGCAACAAAGATTGTATGCAAACTTTTCCACCTGACCTCTCGGTTCCAATCCTTAGGGAAACCAAATACCACTTGTGCTAAAGAAGAGAATGAACGTTGTTTTACTCTCTAATGTTGAAACATAACACTACTATTTTTCTTCACTATTTTCCTTAATCTAATAATACTACAGGATCTTGTAGTTGTAGTGCTGTAAACATTGTTGTAGAGAGGTAAAATAAAAATTAGATTTTTTAATATAGGTCTACATAATTAGATTGTGAAATGTAGGCTCGATAAAAAAGAAAAAAAGAGCTTGTTTGTTTATTGGAACGCGCCAATCTACGAAAGTAATGGTCCAAATTGAACAATATTTTTTTGTGTTTGTTAGTCTATTTTCGAGGAAATAGGTGCACATCACGCTACTGATCTAAGGGTGAAAAACATATGTATTTATTTAGATGTAACAAAATGTAAACCCAGGAAAAAAGTCAACAAGGTCTTTGTTCTCTATCTATCTTCCGTATGACACTAAAATAATTGAAATAAATGACATAATAAAAATGAAATTACAAAGTGGTTTTTAGTGTGCAATCCTAATAAAATATATTTTCTTATAAGGACCATTAAGGGGTGATTTTTCAATGGTTACATAAAAGTTATCTCGGGAATAATTATGATGCTGTCGCGTCAGAATGTTTGTACAACACAATGAAAGCAACAATTTTATTCCTCATATAACATTATCCGACTATTGAAAATCAGCCCTAAATAAAAAAGCAGGTCCACATTTATTTTTACAAAATCAACAAAAGCATTCCCAGTATTCCTCGGGCAGGCTGGGAAAAAATCGCTATTTAGCTTTTTTCGATTATTAGCAAGCGTTAAGTTTTAAAAGAATGTTGTTTGCCTCGTTTATACTGATTTCCTGTGGGAGTATTACAGTTTTTCTAGGAGTACCTATAATAATGTAATTTACTCCTGTGTCTAAGCTACTTATTCCCTTAGTGTCACTTAACATTCTTTTGCTAGCTTCAAATGATATCTCTTGGCGTTTTATTATTATATTTGGAAGATAATTTTATTTTTGTTATCCATTATGGTTTATAGTACAGATGTACCTATTGTTACTTGATATACATAACTAGTTAATTATTTCTACGTCTGATACGAAAGTATGTCGACTAGTTCGGTCGACATACCACGGAAGTCTCAGAAGTCGGCGTGAAACAACCACAGCGTTGTGTTTAGCCGTGTGATTAAGGTTACCTAAGTCTTCTACTCCCGCAATCCCACAATCTTCCAAACCCTAATATTGATAAGGTCGGCAATGTACTCGTAACTCTTCCATTGTTGCGGGTGTCCATGGGCGGCGCTGATTGGTTTCCATCAGGTAGTCTGTTTGTTCGTTTGGCATCAGATCACACATTTTTTTTAAGTCTAGCTTGCATGAATTGTCCTTGGTTTGTACTCAAATGTCTTACTAGACAGTTACGCTTGTGTCCACTAGATCAAACAGTATTCAAAGCAGTATCAGCACAAATAAAAAGCAACAATGTTTACTAAACGAACATTTTACTGCAAAATCTTGTAGTCTGGTCTGTAACTTAGTAATACTAGTGTAGAAACTCCCTTATGTACCCAACGAATTATGTTGCTCCAGCCAAAAATACTTTAAAAGAATATATGAGAAAACTCCCGTCCGTTTATCATGTTGTCTTCATAGAATTTAAGGTGAAGCAAATGAAAATGTAACAAATGTACGTGTTCCGAACAATCTTACCTGTTTTAAAATGTTTATTCAACGACAGGGAGTAGAGGTACAGGCTGTCTGAAACGCGCTGGGAAAAATAACATCGTTAAAAATGCTACATATTACCATTTTTATTAGAAAATATACTTACGGGGTATATACGAGATAGGATACCGCGAATAAATTGCGTGACTTTCACGACAGCATTTGTCACCCTTAGACCCTTGGCACTTGTGAAATTGTGCTCATATTGTAAGGGCTAATCCTCGACGAGAATTCATCAGCTTCTAACGTCGGCCCTTATCGGACCGACCCTCGCTTTCAACATCCATCCACATTATTTTTTGTCACACTATAAGTTTATAACAAAGTTAACGTGTCTCCGGCAAACTGTGTAATAAAATTTCCCTCCTTTGACTGTAACTTTGCCGTAAAATATGGGCACGTGCATGGTTTGTGCGCCTTCTTTGTGAGGGAAGTCTATGGGTTCTTTTTGTTCTGTGTCTCGTACAAAAACATTGAACAAAAACGTACATATGTGAAGTCTGGCCTCTATGAATACGTAACACTGTTATTGAAAATGTTGATTCGTTCGCGTATATATGTATACATACGTAGTCGTTCCCAATATAATTACATGTTAAATAGGATTAATATAATTTGCTTTGAATTAAATGGATTTGTGCTCTTGAATTATTTTGATTAATTTATTGTTGATAGTAATAATTTAATAACACCACTAGTGCTGCGTAGCTATCTTTAATTTGATTTTATGTTTAATGTTTACTGTGCAAATGTTGTTTCAAGGTTAGCAATTAATAGTTCTGTTTACATAGTGCCTTCATTAACAAATTGATACAATATCTTACAATTAAATTTGATATTTCTTAAAAGGATACTCGATACTGTGAACTACAAGGGCTACGACCTTTAGCTAGCTAGAATTTAGCCGAGTAATTAAATAAAAGTTCATGAATGGGATCTTGAAGTTGTGAGAATTTAAGTAACTCCTGGAATGAAATCAGATAGAGTGCCTTGTATATTTATTTCAATTATTTAAGGGAACTTGAAGAGAGGGAGAGAGAGAGAGAGATCGAGGGAAATAAAATAATTCGAATAATATTTCGATTAATTTCATACCTACCACTATGTTTATTCTATTTTCTTGATTAAAATTCTGTAGTTGCAATAAAATACGGATTACGAAATGACAAATATCTTTAGCGAGTCGTTGGATATTCAGCTGAGAACACAAGAAATCTTCTTGAAAATTGAACGTTTTATAAAGTATAATGGTCCAATAAATTATACAGTTGGGTGCCTTTCTGGTGGCACCAACATTATCAACTGCCCATTTCACGTTTTTAATCAACACCAAGAATCCGAATTCAAGTTTCTAAATTCTCGTTAATATGCTATCCATTACTGGGTAGCGACTAAAGTTTGCATTAGCATTATCGCGGCAGTGGACCCGTAAAAAGCAAAGTTATCAAAGGCGAATGCTCTCACTTGGAAGTTAATGAGTCGACAGAGCGGTAATGTCAGAAAGTAGGCATTTATTTTCATAGAACGTTTTGTACTACTGTTTCTTCGGGGCTTTGCTTGAAAATTGTTTTCTAAATAATACAAGTGTGAATGAAATGGCAAGTTTTTTGTGCTAAATTTGTTTCATATAATTTTCATAAAACTTTGATTATCTATAAGTAGTAGTATAACCCTTTTAAGCCATGAACTATTAAATGTATTTTAAGTTGAAGATCCTTAAATAAATAAATAAAAAACGTTCGTCACATCGTTCTAAAATAAAATAAACACTTTCTGTTTAAACTCACACAACGCTTACATTTCATGGAAAGCTTGTTTGAATGCTCCCGCTACTGACTCGTTATATTTTTATGTAAAGCAGGCCGAACCCCTTTCCTCACATAATTCTGAGGAACACAGACTGACAATACTTTCCATTCCCATAGAATATAGACATATTTATGATGCACTTACCAACCCTGTAAAAACATTCTCTCAATTTCTTTCGCCATTTTTAACGTACAAGGATTTCTTTTATGTAAATGAATAAGGCTGGTAACCCAAGAACGTGTGTAATGTCGTTGTGGTGCTTTGTATTATTATTTCTAAGATGGTGGACATAAAAATGGCGCGAATAAAGATAAGCTCCGTTAACTGTGTACATTACACGTCTATTAAAATTTAAGTGACTGTACTGGAATAAAATTATGTTACGTGAGGAAATGACTACGTAATTTTGTTTGTGAAGAATGTTGAGAAAGGATGCAGTTTGTTGTCATTTGAAGATAATGTTGTTGTATAATGTACGCGCGGAACGCGGCATGGAATAAATATGAATCGGCGGGGTGCTTTTACGGTAATTCTCGTTGTTAAGTGAGGATTTTATCGTTTGTTTGTATGTTGGTAAGTGTTTCAATGCTTTTTTATATATTTCTTGCCTGTAGAAATAATATTAGACTACCTTACCTAGCATACATGGTTGGAATGGTGGTAACTGACTTACATTAATAACTATTTTTTGTGTGTGTAATTACACAAGTGTAGGAGAGCCATGTCTCACTGAATGGGCCAGATCAAGAGTGATACCACGCTTCACAGAAAACTGGCGTCAAGTTACTGGAGTCCCAATCCTGTATCTAGCATCATCCTTATTCCTAAAATTACAGAACTGTTTTTTATTTAAATCATAAAATGAATTATTTCGCCCAGTGCACGCGAGCCCAACTGTTCCTTCTCAGGGCCCAGGCCCACCACATCTGTGGTGTTACAGGTATCCGTGGTTGGCACTGGTTGCTTACCATCTTTAATTAGTATAAACCTGTACCTTATACCTAGTATAAACCTGTATATAAGTTTACTTACACCTTACCAAACCTTTTTCGTTTACAAGTCGTTATAAAAGTTTATTACAGGGTCGTCGACGGAGAGTGACGTGAGAGAAACAACCTGTGCCGAGGGTGGACGCGGGCTGATTGATGAATCATACACAACGACAAGTCATTAAAGCTTTCAACACACCGAACGAATGATCGTTGCGACTTGTGTATCATATTAACAACATGAAAGAACGCTTAACAACTTGCACTGTGTGCCGGGGTTGCGGGGGAAGCGCAATGAGCGCCACGGCCTCGACCTAAAGCTGGAGAAGGAAGGAGGGGGTTTTTAGTCGGTAAGAGTCTGACACTTTGGGAGATGGCATTTGATGACTTTCCCCTGACTTGACCCTGAGTGAAGGACGTAGGCTTAATGTTTTCTCTCCGTCCAATCTTTAACACCAAAAAGGTCGGCATTGCACTCGTAACTCCTTCAGAGCAGATTACTTACCATCAAGTAATCCGTCTGAATATTTGCCGACCTATGCCATAAAACCTTGATAGTGCTCTGCTGGACAAAATAAGCCTCTTCTTGAGATTTTTGAGGGGTAAAATCACCAAATGAATTCTCTCGCCCAGTGTGAGTCGAGAGGGACTGTCAGTCTCATACTGAATTAAAACTAACCTGTTTCTTTTCCTACTCTAGGCCGCAGCCACAGCACCTCATTGCGCTTGCCCCGCAATCCCTGCTGAACATCAGCCCTTTTGAGCCCCATCTATAGTGGTCTGTGGGCTCTTAAAAAGGTGGACGTTATTTCTAAGGTGTTGCTACAGATGCGAGATTGCAGCCTAAAACTTTAGGCTATTTAAAAAGAGAAGAGATGTAAATTGCCTATCTGCCGAAATAAAATTTGCGCGTAATTATTTTCGCACGGTATCGCGCCAAACTCGTGGTGGTCCGGAGATTAAGGAGCCAGCTTCTCATGCATGAGGGTGTGGGTTCGAAACCTGGCAAGTACCAATGTGACTTTTTCCAAGTTATATGTACTTTCTATGATAATTTAGACACCACTGACATACGGTG
Organism: Spodoptera exigua; assembly: GCA_902829305.4. Classification (NCBI taxonomy): domain Eukaryota; kingdom Metazoa; phylum Arthropoda; class Insecta; order Lepidoptera; family Noctuidae; genus Spodoptera; species Spodoptera exigua. The sequence goes on from LR824607.2 coordinate 6,065,676, forward strand.
AAGGTAAACATCGTAAGGAGACCTGGACTCATAATTTCTAATTATAAGTTTGAAATTGCCAACCCGCATTGAGCTAACGTGGGGATTAATGCTCTAACCTTCTCCTTATGAGAAGAGGCATTTGCTCAGCAGTGGGCACTTATAGGCTGATGCTGATGATGATGATGATGATGATCGCGCCAAACTTGCATGAAATCACAGCGCGAAATTTGATCGCCCTTGGCTATAAGATTCAATGTTTAACAGAATTACGAAATAAATCCGCGAGAATTTTATGTCGCTGAGCGGACCAGCTCAAATCAAATCAAATCAAATCAAATCATTTATTTGTTAACATAGGTTAATAAAATACAGATATTATAATGTTGTTGACACAGAGCGCTATGTTATGCCAGGAGGCGTACAAATTTAATATGGTGTGATAATCTACATAATTGAGCAATAAAAAAAATATAATTACTAAAATTTGAAAATCTTGTACAATTATTACACATTACAATTTTTACATTACACAAAACAAATTACATGTCAGTTATTAATTACTCCAGATAAGTCAGAAAAATCAAAATAAATTCCATTATAGAAAGAAATAAGATAACATCAGAGTCTTGCCTAACAAAAAACAAAAATAGAATGTCAGTAAATTTCATAAGAAGGAAGCTGCGTCCATACCCTCAACAGAAGGATTTGTCATTAAGGAATTCTTGTATCGAATAGTAACACTTGTCCAGTAGCAGTTTTTCTAACTTCTTTTTAAAAATTTTGATAGGTAAATCTTTTAAGTGTATTATTAGTTTATTATATATAAGAGGGCCCATGGTAAAAATATTATTTTTAAGTAAAGACGTCTTGTAACCACCGGTATATAGTTGATTTTTATATTGTGACCTAATTGGTCCTGAGCGTTGTCTATTATCCACCACTGATGTATCTCTCTGCCATCGTCACAAGACATCCAACTTGTTTATCCGTTTGAGTCGCTATGTACAGAAATCACAACAGTTGATGACATGTCTCGCTCACGACCAGCTTTCTTGTGTGTGTGTTGCGGGCTTTAGGTTTTAGATTTTCTATTTATAGTTGCGACTCTTTATATAGTTTTGCAGTAATATGTGTTATTTTATAACATCTCTGGTCGTGACTTTTAATAGAGGTGAATTGTTTATGTGATAAACATAAATGTAAGCATATTAAAAGCGCGTCTTAGAGGTTCAACATAATCTTGCCAGTCCTAATTCATAGAAACTACTGAGCAGTTTTTAATAATACTTAGCATTGTTATTTTTTTCTAAAAACTGGTACTGCGTAAATGCTAATTAATGTTATCTCAGATACGATTCCAAATAAATCATCTAAATAGGTTTTATTTTTAGAAATGCAGAGTCCCAGTCCTTCCCCTTCCCAGTCCCAAAATCTCCAAATCCCTGATCCCCAAAAGGTCGACAACACATTCGTAGCTCCTCCGTTGTTGTCCATTAGTGGCGCTGATTGCGTAAAAAAAACGAAACAATAAAACTATTTATACAGCTGAGCTCAGCAATCACGTTCTAATTATGTACAATCACATAATTCATACCTAATGGAAAAGCAGATAGCAAAAAATGGCAACAAAAAAAATCCAAACCTACCCTAAAGAAACATAGCACCATAAATAAAATTTAGCTTTGAAAATTTTAAGCTGAAAGTAAAGCCTCGTTCAACAAAACTAATAACAAGTTTTAAAGTGACATGCTGGAGAAAAACATGAACCGTTCACACCTAGTTTGGTTGGAAACTGTATGCACTGTTCTGCGAACCTAACGAGATACGACGTTGCTTTTAGAGATATTTCCCGGGGTTGCAGCAGGCTAAAGAAAAGACGTCATTATTTACGTAGATTGCCTTGCTTGTGAAGCGCATTGTTTACAAAAGAAAACAGTAAAGGTGCAAGAGAATAAAGGTTGTGCCCAAATTATTATACTTTCATTTTTATGGTTTTGTATAGCTTTAATTTTTTCTATGTTTTGTCAGGCTTGTTAGTCTGAGGGCTGATTTTTCAATGATCTAATGGAATGTTTGTATAAGACAGTGACAGCAACATTTTATTCCTCAGATAAGATTTATTAGGCTATTGAAAAATCAGCCCTAAGTCAAAATGCAAACATAATGAGTTGGTCTCGTGTTAATGTTTTCAATTATAATATTGCGTTGTTATATTACAGCAAATAAGTAGAATAATTAAATTTATTGTTGAAGGTACTGTTTATTATTTTTTCTATTTACTTTTATGCACCTTATTTTCCCCCCGCCCTAGGAATTTATCTGGTATCGTAGGTTATAAACATACATAATACATATAAAAGCAACAACAATTTGTCAAAGAACTAGTCGCCAGAATCAACACGTTCAACACAATTGCTCAACCACCGCGTCAACTATGTAGTCAAAAGTCAGTAAGTACTTTAATTACTATATTCATATATATTGAGTATGCACTGATCAGGTATATTTAAAATAAATAATCTAAAATGCTTTACTAGTATTATAACTATTGTACCTGCTACGCCCGTAGCGGTTGTCAAAGCTTATCTAGCTACGCCATGCCCTCCTACGAAAATGCTACGCTACAATATAATTTTATGATCATCCCAATCACCATTGCGTATTGTGGAATAGTTGTTTTTTAAAATAAACATTGCTGACATCCAACAATTTATAGAAATTATATCTTACGACGGTTATAGAAATTTAAACACTTTTACTACTAGATATAAAAGTCAATTTGACTTTTATACCAGTCCATCTCTCCGCAGTTAAAGGAAAAGCAAAATTCATTAACGAATAAATACCATACATTTTCACCTACGTCCGAAAAATAGAACTCGGCACCCAAGTCACATCCACGTACTTCTCTAATAACAAGAAACATTCCCAATATAATACGAATCAAACGGTAGGTAAGAATCCAATACAAAGTTTCCGAAGCAGTTTCATCCCGCATCTTTCATGTCCTCCACTAGAGATAGCGGCTATCGACAAAACGATAGATTGCGCTCCTTCCCGTCTATTGATTTTCGGTAGGTAAGAGGTAATATTTGCCGATTTTTGTTCGGACTCACAGTTGTGTAAGGATTGACCAGCCAGTCTGTTTCGGCTTTGGCTTTCACTAGTCTAGTAACTTCGAATTCGTCAGTTTCTGTGCAAACGTTGTGTTATGGTATTTCTCTATTATTGATAATATGTTGGTGTGCCTCAACATTGAATTCAAGAAGAACATGGATACTTCATAGATACTTATCCATAGTCCATCCACTATTCACTTGTTTTAAATACCAAAACTAAAAATGTATACTGAACAGTTACGTCTGCAAACATTCGACCAATAACATCGGTCCGTTTAAAAATTATATTTGAGCTCTCCAAACAATTTTCAATCCTAATTAAACCCCATAACACGAGTTTTCTTAAGAATAATGGTATCGGTTTCCGTTTGGGCCGCTGATTTTAATCTCAGCGAAGACCGATCCCCTTGAGTCTTAGGTAAGACATGTAAGTCGCCCGTCCCGGGATACTCTTTAGATAACGAGCGAAGTTCCACCTAAAGATCTTGTAAATGTTCCTCCGCCGCAGCCAGAATTCGTAATTCAACTTCCATTTTGCAAGGACCCATAAAAATAATGTTTTATAGAAGACAGTGATAAGGCACTCCACTTAGTTGTTTACTGCTCGGAGATTGCTGTTTTATTAAGACGCAGTTGACAAACAAATGGAACCGAGGTATTTTGAAAATACCTAGATTTGAAAAAACCTGGAGGGAAAATGGTGTTGCCTAAGGTAATATTTGTTACCAGTAATCCAGGAGAAAGAATGTCTGCGAAGTCGGTCGTCGTTTTTGACTTCGGTTGCAATTTCATGTGATAATTTCACAGATAGATAACTAGCTGACCCGGTAAACTTAGTTTTACCATAATAAATATTTTTCGCTTAGGAGTATGAAAAGTAGTAAGTAGCCGATTCTCCGACCTACTGTATATGTATAGAAAATTTGGTGAAAATCAGTAAAGTCGTTTCGGATGAGTAAGGTGATACGTAACATTGTGTTTTTTTTATGTGACAGGTCGGCAAACGAGCCCATGGATTACCTGATGGTAAGCAATCAGCGTCGCCCATGGACGCCCGCAACGACGGAGGAGTCACGAGTGCGTTGTCGACCTTTTGGGGATTAGGGAGATTTTGGAAAAGGGAACGGATTGGGTCTCCGGTAACCTCACTCACACGGCGAAACACAACTCTTTGTGTTACACGTAAGATTATTTTATTTCGCTTTATATATTTTTATATAGATACATTGAGACACGGTTAAGAATGTGTTCTTTTATTTATTTTGAATGTATAAATCCTTTTAAAATTGTTTGACTTACTTGGAAATTATTTATACTTTCACTAGACCTACAAGACAGGTTTGCTTCATAGGTTTTATACAAGTGAAATATAGTAAGAACATAAAATTAAGTTTATTCTCAGCAATTTGCAAACTGGAAATGTCTCCAAACATTTGAAGCGAAGCGTAAATGCAGTGTTCATTAGAATTCAAACAATCTTTCACGTTAACATTCAACTAACATACATTTAAACACGTAGAGGCAGTCTCCGTATATTTAGTAAAGTCAACAGTTCCAAGCGCTCGCTTAAAAGAGAAGACGTGAGCTAACGTAACGAGGAGTCCAACCAAAAACCGAAAGCGAGGTGACCTCCCTCAGGTACAAGAAAAGGGAGGTACTCACAGACCATTAACTGGTCACTAGTCACAGTGACCCGCCAAAACTGCACTTATAGAGCTGTTTCAGCGTCTCGTAAAATGTAATGTCTTTCAAAAGGTATTTGGCTCCACATTTTTGTCGATATGCGAATTTGATTGGAACTTTGTTACAAGGATTTTAGCGACGATCTTAGAATAATGTTTGACCGTGTGTGTGTAACGTTTATGAGGTTATCGTGATTTATGTCGAACGAGATATTGAGTTCATTCTTGACATTAAAACAAGGTGGTGTTGTTTTACTATGAAACTACACACCAAATTGTACGACAAAATTTAATCACATACATACACGTCATGTGTAGCAAAAAACAAAATTCACATAAAAACTGCATTCAAAGAACATTGAATGGTCAAAGTAACCAATATAAAGCCTAAATCTTAGCAAGAATTTGATAATATTTACACAATTCTCACTGAAATATATTGTGTAGGAATTCAAACGAGGATTGCAAAGAAACAGAACCGCCTATGTGTATAATAACAGAGTTATAAATCGCGCGGTTTGAATTTCATATTACACTATTTTCGAGGGCGTATTCCGGTCACAGTCGAGTAAGTTCAGTCTCTTTACGACGATACATTTATATCCATTTATTTGGCGAATATCCCTCGCTGTGAGCCACCAACGACGGAACGAACGGATGGGTACGTTTCTATTGCCTTTGAGATATTTCATTGACTTTTACAAATGCGAATGCCTGAGTGTCATTGGGATCGAATCTTGGTGTAGAATAAATTGCGTCCATAACATTGAATTCGCCCTTTTGTAGGGATATGTTATAGGGAATAGGAGCAATGTCTCTGACCGCCTGACGTTTATATGTGTTTGTCTTTATTTCGTTGTATTTCCTGACTTAAATTCGACAATTTGTTTTATCACCGTCTTGTGAAAATTGGCATTACCTATAGAGTACGGAATGAATTTTGAATTTATTAAATTTTTACATGTTCGTATATGTGTATTAAAATGCCAAGTAATCCCGATGTTTGGGGGCGTTACCAGGTCGGCCGCAGTCGGCCAGTGGGTCGGTGACAAGGAAAGGGTCGACCTACGAAACCGTAGGCGTGTTATCGTGGTAATTATGACATCCCAAAAGAAACTCCCCACATCTAGCGGTAGTTTTTACGAGTACCCCAACTCTTTACGGTGACATTTGCAGATAAGACTCGGAAATTGTGTTTTTATTGAAATTTCACGGATTCACATCAGCTAGCTAGATAAGATTGATCCAATCTCTGAGTAGCAGCCACTGAAGTTTAACGTTTGAAGATGAATTGCTAAACCAAATCATCTATTATGAACAATGAGGAACTATTTGGTTCTAGAAGTGGTATTAATATATTTAATTTCATTAGTTACAATGGATAGTAATTTTGTGTTTAGACTTAAAGATGCGCCACAACTTTACAAAGATTTTATTAAGAGATATCATCGGACATTTGAAAGCGAATACGATTACAACCAGCGATATATGAATTTCATTCAAACTTTGCGGTATATCAACAGTATAAATGCACAAACGTTTACGGAACAGAAAGTTTTGCCAAATCAATTTGCTGATTATTCTGATGACGAGAGAAGAAACTATTTAAGGAAAACTGCAAAGCGTATTGATCCAGAACTAAGAATGATATTGAGGATGAATGAGGACCCTGAGTGAGTAACATTTACTAAAATATCTTCTCAGTACACGTTTATTTTTCCAATAGTATAAGGAGAGTTTTGTTCCACATTCGAACTTCTTGGTATCTTTTATATCGAATGCAAACGTTCAATATCAAAATTCAGGCAAGGTTCTACTTTGACTTACCAACGCTAATATTTTTTTCAGGGAAAGCAAAGAAGAGACGTTTAGTTCTCAGCCGACGGAAAGAACAGGATATATTATACGTTCATATGCGTAGTTTGAGAAAAGAACCCTTAACCAAATATTGGAATCAATAAAATAAATCCGTTTTGGTATCTGCATCAATTTATAGTGGTGATGATTTATTTAACACTGAATGCGATTCCCTAAATACTCCTTCAAAGGCACAAGAAATTGGCAGTCAGGCTCAAAGCGGTCAAATAAGTAACTGAAACACTGAGGCTGTAACAGAACTGTTCAATTCCTACCAAATTGTTCGGATTTCCGGCTAGATGAGAGTTCTCCCAAAGGGTTAAGCTAGTTTTGAACTTTATGTTTGTATTCAAGCGGCGAAGTTGTCATAAATATTGGAGCCTCTGCTTGTCTAACTGGGGAGAACTACATCAAACTGCTTTGTTGACGCAAAAGTTGGGGCAGCTCAATATCCTGTTCCTCGTAAAGTGAGCGATTATGAGGCCCCAAGTAATTGTTTACGATAATAGGACGATAATTCTTTCTAAAACAAACTCGTAATCCTTAATGATTTCATTTTCGGTAAAAGCCACCCTTTCTTTGGATTGCCATTAAATTAATTCACTTTTAATCGGCATCGTGAACACCAAATCCACGAAACGACTAAAGAGGTGTTAAGTAAGAGATCATGAAACAATTTTATTCTCATTTTCAAATTCTTATTTTTAGAATTTCATAAAGTTGATGGCGAATACAAAAAAAATTGGAAATTATTTTGAATATCAGGCGTAAGAATGGAAAAGATATTTTTACGTATCTGATATAAATGATATTGTTAATATCTCAAAAGAAGAGTTACCAAAAGTTTTAAGCTTTCTTTTGTTCTATTGGACACAGAGTAACATAATCCGCGTACGTTGGCTTGTCTGCGGTGTCTGATGCCTTTGAGAAATTGTCACGCCAACGATTTAGCGGTTCTAAAGCCGTCTGTCTGCCGAGACAAACATTTTCAAAAACCTCGACTCAATGAAGTGTGTGGAACTTTTATTTCTTTCAATCGCTTCATTTTAATGGTCAAAGGGATTGTCGAAAAGCCCGAAAGCATCGCGTAAATATTTGTGTAAAAATGAAACTCGTGGAATTATTTCAAAAAGTAATTGCCGCTGCTGTTTCGTGCGTATCGTGTCCATGATATATTTGCCGCTTCACTGGCTTGTGTTGTTAAGCGATTTTAGTACGCACATAATAAAAATAATGTTAAATGATACGAAATATTTACCTACTGTGAAAACAATTATAAAATAACTTATTTATTTTATGCTTTGGATTAATTTGGAAAAAATGTATATTCATATATTGTTCTTTTTCTCAAATTAATATATTCCATTCTTTTTGGAGTCGGGTGATTTGTAGACGACAATTTTGTCAAACAGATATACCGGGTCCCTAGATACCTACCAAGTATTCTAGTGAATCAGGATATTCGATATACAGAGTGACCTTTGCCATCCTCCAGTTTTACTCCTACATAGTTAATTTAGGCAGCGAAAAAAGAAACATTTGATGCTAACATAAGTAAAAAAAGATATTTTATTCAGTTATATAAAAATTATTCATATTTCATTTATTTATTTAACTATTTACTTTATTTTAAATATTTTTTTGCTCTTTTTACTAAACATTTTTATGCTATTTATCGCATAAATAATATAATGACGTCACAAGCTTGACTCATACAAAATCCAAAAGACAATTAATTTGACCAATTTTCAAATATGGTATTGAAAAAACAAGAATACTGCTTCAGCATACAATAAAAAAGGAAACGTAACACCCAAAAGATTAGATTCAAAATTAGCTAACCAACTAACGTATTCAAATTTTATCCTAAAAACGTTCTAGTTTAGCAAAGTCTACGTGCACCAGCTACTCGATAACCGTTCGGTAACCATCGCTGTCTATTGAACGTGACTTTTTCCGCGGGAAGACAAAAGCAGCCCCCGATGCATTTTTCAACGGAATAGATTTTACGCGAGGAAAAATTGCAAATTTTACATCGACACGCGCGATGCGGCGACTTGAGTAATATTCGACACTTGATTACTTTGCTCATTTTATACCCTCTGATATTCTGATCGCATATTGCTTTATAACATTTATTCTGAAAGAATAGTGATTGATAAATATCGCTAGGAAATACATACCTTTATTTTGCTTCTGTACTGTATTCTCCAAAGGGAATTAAGTGTGGGATAGCAATGCTTCGGCACGAATGGGTCGGCTCGACTGGTACGATACCACAGCCTCACAGAACACCGGCGTGAAACAACCACAGCTTTGTGTTTCGCCGTGTGAGTGAGCCTCATCCTTTCCCTCCTTCAATTTCTAAATCCCCAAAACCCAGACCCCCAATAGTGTTTTTGTCTACACTCAGTTAGTTTCCGTAATCATTTGTTGAGAAGTCATAATTCGGCCAGCGTACGGAGGGTGCTTACAACCACCTAGAATAGAGGAGAGAAAAATTTATAAATTGTTTGACTTACACACTGTACAAGACACAGTCAAATTTCTTAAAAATCGCTGGTACAAACAAGGCCTTAAAACAAACGAAACTAAAAAAAATATGTATAAGAAAAGCATTCGTTCCAAATAATAATCTTATTAAGTTCAAAAATCCCAGGTTTCCGTGATATAGCCGAAGTAATATCGAGATTACCTTTAAAAGCCGAAAACGGATTGCGATTCTGCGTGGCTAATGTACTAAACTTTGACCTTCACGGGAGATAAATGCCAAACGTAATCCAGCTTGAAAATATCCCGGAGCTTCAAATGGGCAAAAGAATAACATAAATCGTAATAATATCTGTAAATGTTATTTTTTCTCATCATAAATGGTTGTGTAATGTCTGGGGGAATTGTCTGAACTTATATGTATGTAGGATAAAAAAGGTTTTAATTCAAACAGCCCAAAAGACTATCAAATAAGTTCTAATTCAAACTTTTTAACGCTTTTTTTTGTGAGGGGGAATCATTATATGACTTCTCCCACCCAAAGTGAGGCGAAAAGGAGTCTGACTCTTACTGACTAAACTTCCCCGTTTCTTCTCCTGCTCTAGGCCGAGGCTGCGATGCCTCATTGCGCTTAGGCATCGCAGGCTTGAGGGTTGAGTCATAACTTTGTGCTCATATTGTCCGGCTTTGATTTGTCCAACGGAGTTTTACTGGAAGAACTTAACTAATCATTGTGCTGCTAAATCAAGGAATAGGCAACGAGAAGGAACTAAAAATTCTACTTAATTTTTTTACATATGTTTGTGAAATACACACCAAAATAATAATTGAAAATCGTATTCAAAAGAGGAATGTTTTTCTTTACATAGTCAGTTTGATGTTTGGTCAGTTATTGATAAACTTAACCCTCTGTACATAACAGTCGGTATGCTCACATGTCGGTATGAAAGCGGTTTACCGCAGTTAATCAACGTCCATCAGAGAATATTGTATGTGAGTATTATTTGTACGTATGTCTGTTTGTTAGCTTTTCAATATTATGTGTGTACAAAAATACAGAAAAGTTTATCATTCGAAAAAGCAATTTTAATTACTCGTTTAATATGCGTAAAAAGAATTTTTTAACCTTTTTTATACACATTTTCTTGCAAAGAATTTATAAAATGGAAGTTTGGTAACATACTATTTAATATTGAATACCGAAAAGACAAAAGTAACTTATTTTTAGTACAACACTGGTTGTCTAAAGGTTGTTGAATTAATCATCGTACGTAATTAAAATATTTGCTTCATATATTCCGTATTTGGTCCGATAAAATGGAAATATTGATATTATAGCACTCTACAGAGCCCCATCGCAGCACTTAAAACAATCAATTAACACGCCATAACACTAGACACATCACAACATAACAGCAGCATATCGTTTGCACGATAATTATAATTGAAATTAAATTAATTCCACGGAAACATTTTCCGATAATCTCGCGTCGAACCATAAAACGATTTAAAGCGCAATTTTGACTCAATTCATTTGCAACGGTTGTTCAATAAAGTTCAATGTTGTATGAATGAATACATCATCATAGTGTATAAAGAGGTGTATGGTGGTTCACAAAGAGGAATTTCTCTCGGTCCACATTAGCGGCGGTTTCCTGGAGCATCGAATAAATGTGGGCAATTTGCGAGAACGTTTATCACCTAAAGAAAAGTTCTGGCGACGTCTGTAACTGCCGTAATTCCCCGCCGAAATTCGAGGGTTAATCACGTTGCCCATACATCAACGCTTTATTTAATACGTGCAACTTTGTTTGGGACTTAGTTCACACCCGTCCGCTGGCCATTGTGTGATGTTTTTATAGCCGCTAGATATTATTTTGAGATCGCCATTGTTTGGCATAAATTATGGCCACTAGGCACACATAAATATGGAATTTGGAGCAGCCTGTTAAAATATTTTGTATTGGATACCGTTTTGTCGGGCATGTATTGATGCACTAGCTGTGGTTAATGCATGGAAAACTGTAGCTTTTATGTGCTGCCACTTGATTTTATTTTATGGCAGAAACATACTTCGACCTATCAACTAATAAAGGTATGCATATCGTATATTGAGACTGAACAAAGTATATAAGAACATGACCAGTTCCAAAGACCTGTTCCAAGTCCAGTATTGAGTTGACAAATTCAAAATTTGGCTTTAAATTCAAGAAACAGAGTACTTAGTCCCAGTACTTACAATGTTGCGGCTGGTTGGGTAAACTGTCCTGGGTTTAACTTGAGTTACAACTCTGAAAGGTGATTAAACAAGAAGTATCAGCATGTTTGTTAGTAAACTGTGTACATCACTCGTTTTTATTACGAAGCGAGTCGAGTCAAGCGGTCAAACAGCTATCAGCTGGACAGCAGTTTATGTACCCGTTTGTCTTTTCGGGGTGACTTTAGAACAAATTGTTACTGTCGTGTCATGAGCAAGTGGAACGTTAATGATTTTAACTAATAAAAGATTATATAGTCTTGTTCTAAGCATAAGATTTGACGTTAGGTTTTTTTTATTATGTGACGAAATTAATCATTCAATTTTAAAATAAATCAGGCCATCAAATTATCTCTGTCAACTTGAACTACATTTTTGAAAAAAAGAAAAACCGAATGTCTGCAAATATGCTCAGTGATGATAACAATATCCATGACATGTCAAAAAGATTTCGACTTATTTTTTTTAAACCGTGGCAGACCCACGTGATTTTACCAGTGTACCAAAAATGTCTTTGAAAATATAATGTAAGTGTATTGTTAGTATGAAGTAAGTTCCTTTTCAAGGAACAACATCACAAAAGCTAAGTGAAAAAAAAGAGACTAAAATTGGATATCTTTGACCGGTCACACGTTCAGTACGAGTGGAGGATTAAGTTTGAAAGTGAAAAATAATCTTGTTAGAAACCTCGTTGTTCGCGAGTGCCGCCTCGAGTGCACCTGAAAATATAAAGAGTGCTACTGATCCCACGATTAACTTCCTTTTATAATTGTTCCAAAAATATTTATGAAAAGAAAGTTTTTCAATTTTATTCACTACTGTTTTATTTATTTATGAGATAGGTTGGCGAAAGAGTCGACGCTGCACACACCACAATACCAAAAGGGTACCAAGTGCGTTGCCGACCTCTTGGTCTTTAAGGTTACGCATATTCAAGGATTGGATAGGGATAGAAGTATTGGGCCTTTGGTAGTGTAACGGCGGAACGCAACACTGTTGTTGTTTGACTCCGGTTTTCTATGAGGCCCTGGTATTATACCAGTTGAGCCGACCCATTCCTGATGGTGGTAGGGGAAGTATTGGGCCTTTTGTAGCCTGTCTTGAACGGCAAAACACAACATTGTAGTTGTTTCACGCCGGATTTCTGTGAGGCCTAGGTATTACTCCGGTCGAGGCGACCCATTTGTGGTGGAGCTTCTCCCACACTTATGATTGAACATTTCTTTTAAAATATTTTAATACTTTAATATTTATCTTTGTCACAATTGATGGTGTTTTGCCAATTTTCAGAAATTGATAATTGAAGTTTATAAATTTAATAGTTACTATTAAATTAAACTAAAAATGTTCAACAATTAAATCGTATCAGCAGACACACTAACACAATATTAACAGAACTAAACTCAAATAGATTGTCAAACAAAATATGTACACGAAATAATATATTTCATTCTGATTGAACATTGTAACTTAATTGTGTAACGTTTCTCATTAGTCTACGATCTCAATAAATCTGTTATATATATAACTTAATTTAAATCAACTAATAGTTATTTATTACGTATTAATAACGTTATTCAAATTCCTTTGTGTTTAATTACAGTAAAGTAAACACTCATCTTTGGTAATGGATTTACTATTATCTATGTAGATAAAATGTAACGATACAAAGGAGAGGAAATACAATAAATAATTAAGACAGATATTTTACGTAAAATATTATCTAGTGTACATAAAACTCACGATATCAAAGTAACTATAGGTTTTGTTTAACACTCTGGAGATGCAGTTCATATTGTTTTTAAAATGAAGTTAGGATGAACCGTGTTTCACCATGAATGGGTCTGCTTGCCTGGAGTGGTAACACAGCGTCAGCCCATAAGTGCTGTTAAGCTGAAGCCTCTCCGAGAGACGACCTCCAGCCACCGGAGGCGCGCGCGGGTCTACAAACGGCAAGTAAAGGTAGCTCATCGCCTGACCAGAACCAGACACGCGCGTATGGCGCGTTGCGTTTCGCACGCGCCTCAAAGAGACAATAGACCACTATCATACGGGGCCCTATAGGGGTAATTTTTCGGAGACCTGAGGCAGGAGAAGTCATTTGATGATTTTAACTTCACAAAAAAGGTCCCTCCGCATGCGGAGAAGATTTGAATATTATTCACATAGTCCAGGTTTCCTCCAATGTTTTCCTTCCCTGTTTCAGTGGTGTTTATATAAACTTAGAAATTACATATATCTTGGAAATAGTCACATTATTAAGAAAACGCCTTATAGAAAATCAACGCAAAGCAACGCTTGTTTAGTGCTTCGCGTTTTGAGTGAGTTTAATGGAAGCCCAATCTTTTGTTCTCTATCCTCAATCCCAAAATCTTTAATCTTCCAAAAGGCAAATGCGCAGCAACAATTTCTGACTGCCAGGTGATCAGCCTATTCGTTTTGCCGCTCTATCAACTGTAAAGTACCTACGTTAAAAAATATGAAACTGGCATCATATTGTTTAACGTAGGTACTTTCCCTTCATATGACATTATTGTGGGCCTGTATTATATTAGATTTCCTTTAAGCCTATTTAACTCATTAGGTACTCGTACTTTTAATTCTTATTTTACTTTAATATCTATGGCCTAAATTTGACCTTTTTACTAGATTTTTGTAAATGCGGCTTAATTTTCCGTTATAAAGAGACTCAATTACGTTTTGAACGTAATCATAATTCTTACTTAGTCAAGAAAAATACTGAAAAGGAATTGGCCTATATTGCTGACGCCTACGAAAAATCCAATAATGCTTTGATTGTCAAAAAATCAATGATTGGATTAGATGAATAATTTCTTTGTGTCCGAAATTTTATGGATTCTATAAGAAGGAAATCCTGTACGTATATGGGTATTGAATACATGCTAAGCGTTAAAATATGTAATTAGTTTAAACTGATTTACAAAGAAAGATTCTTTATTGCACGACTTAGTAAAAGTCATTTTATCAAAATGGCCGATGTACAAGCTAAATTGACACTAGAAGTATTTACGACCGAGTTACAAAATACATCCTGACGTTTCGCTGACACTGCGTTCATCTTGGCGCAGCTAGAAAATTTACAATATTTCCTCTGGAAAATCAATTTTTGCCGATAGAGTGTTATACGTGAGCGCCTGTCTTTTCATCCTTGAAAAAAGTCACGTATTATGTACCTTGAATAGCTTCTAAAAGAATAAGAGCCTCATAACATAGGTGATCTAGATCTCATAACGCTACGTACACCATTGCCAGTATGTAAACAATCCCCGTTCTCGGCTAACGACAGCCTTAAAAACATAGCTGTCCGTGTCCAATCATTATTCCAATCGTTTTCATTTTCGTGTTAATTTGCAGAGATCAAAATTTTTTGATTACCAAAGAATTTTTGATTACGGTTGGACATTCGCAATTACAGGTCCAGGTTTGTAAAGCTCAATAATTATGATGACGTCATTCGATGCGCGATCCCTTTACGAGCTGATTCGATAGCGGTTTCTCATTTGCGTTATAAAATACAGAGATTTATGTTCTGCTATTATTTGCCTATACATTTTTAGGCAGAAATCGTTTTGCGGCGGATACTCGTGCACCGATATTTCAACAATAAATCATCTGTGGTTTGAGTTTGATGGTATTTGAAAAGGACGTAAACATATAGAATGATTCGTATACAAGTTCGTTCGGATGAAAAAATGGGAGTCAATACGGGTCCGAACATTATGTCGAGCGAAAATATTGATACGAAGTTTAGTTCGCGACAGACGAGTACTCGTACAAGTTTAGTTATCTGATTAGTTACCTATTAGTTGTGACATCGCCAACATTGTCATGTTTGTTGGACAAGTTTCGTTAGTTTTATTGACACTTATCTGTTGTAATTCAGCTTTTATTGTTATTGTGATAAAGTATATACTTTTTGTGTCGCATCTTGACCCAAATAAGTAATGGTTATTGTGATGTAATGTTGATTGAAATGGAATAATTAAATTAATGGACGAGATTGGGAGATACAAAGAGATACATATATATATATTGTCAACTGTTGGTAAGGGTAAATTTAATCTGTATTGATATTTTTTCAAGTAATATACATAATTGTATGAACGCCATATTATTTGTTTTTTATTTATAATAATCACATTTATAATTATTACGGTCTATCCAGAATGACATACATAAATATTTATTTTATATACAAAACTAGCTACACGGTCCCATTAATTTATTACAAAATTCCATCAGCTACGATCCTAACGATGGGAAAATTTTAATCGTAAGGACACGCAGAGATTACCGTTGGGTCTAACGCATTTAAAGTTCGACCCCTGAATATTATATTAGATCAAAGGGCCCCAAATTAAATTCGTGCCCCCACTATTGATGGCATAGGTCCATATGAATATTGTGTCATGGAAAATTTGATTATACAGGCTTTCATGTCTTTATGCACAATTTTGTAATGTATATGTATCTACTGCCTCTGTTGCTCTGTTTGGGATTTCAATTGTATGAGGTCAGGATTGTATACCTAATATTAGATGAAATATTCGATTATTTTTTGACTGGAGTTGAACTTATTTGAGACATTTGTTAATTATAGAGTGAACTATAGATCCAATGTTTTTAAATATGTTTCCCATTCACTGAATTATAATTACCTTCATTGTAATATGAAATAAGGAAACATAAGTTTAGTAAGGTTTCACTACAGCGACCACACTATCCTTTTATGACAATTGACGTCAACAAGCAGTAGAATACTAAAAGTCTCACATCATTACACGTTGAGAAGCCAATATATTCTCTCCAAACTAGACTTTTTCTTTATATCTTTTGTTTCATATTTTTATACCTACATACACAAGTAGATTTGTATGCAAATATTTGGATACGATCCAGACATCATTGTTTACGCTAGTGTTATTTAGGCTAAGCAGACGCGAAAATCTCGTGTTACCGAGATCTCTTCGTTATTTATAGTTTCGAATGATATGTTTTTTCCAGGAAGGTCGACGGCGGATCTGTGAAGTCAGTGATAAATAAAGCCTCCATTCGAAATGCTCAATAGGCCCTCTAAGGCCATATTATTTTGCGCCAGCTTCACTGAACCATGATACGATCCCAACGGTTGTAATTTCACGTCTGGGATGTTCCTCTTCTCTTTTTGTTTGTAATGTAAATTTTCCTCATTCTGTTGAGAACTCTCGGAATCTCTCCTTTTGTATCGATACAATGTCAGATAACAAGAGATTTAATAAAGACGACTGTTTGCCGCTTATAACCGTGTAGAATTTCAATTCGTCTGTTTTACGCCGAATTAGATAACACACACTCAGATTTGAGGATAATATTTGTTTTTGTGATTAAAGAAACGTTTCTTTTGTATTAGGGTCGAGTCTCATACTTCCAATCAACGTTTGTTAGGTCAAGTGTAGCTGTGAGACAAAATTGATTAACTGTGAATCTGGTTGGAAAATTGATCGGAAATTACTTGCCTTCCCTAGCATAAAGACTGCTTATAATTTAAATACAGCAAAGGGGCTTGAATAATATGCTCGTTGAAATAATTGCATCATTAATTAATATAATTTTGTTTACAAAGTTTGTGGGGACTCAGGAAAATACGAAAAATATATTTGAAAGATTCAAAATTCATTACCACAGAGAATATAATAGTCCTTCGAGTGAAGAAGAAGGATATGAAAACTTTGTTAAAAATCTGAATGTAGTTAATGATTTAAATAAAAAGCATCCGGGTGATATCATAGCTTATCAGTTGAATCGCTTTGCAGATTTAAATCCTGCCGAAATAAAAGATCACTTTGCTTTGGATATACTTCCATGTAAGTTCTTCTTTTTTAATTTACCAGTTCATACAATCAATAATACTTAACGTTGCTTGCGGCCACGACTAGTGCAACCAAGTCTAAATATCAAGCCTTCCAATGTATTTAAATAAATACTTTTGGCGTTAATACCCGTTTAATAATTATTTTGTTACCAGTTTATGATTTTTTTTATGGGGTAGGTCCGGCAAAGAAGCTGTTGGATTACCTGATAGTAGGCAATTGGCTCCGCCCAAAGATACTCGCATCACTAAAAGAGTTACAAGTGCGTTGCCGACCATTAAGGGGTAATGGTTTCGGATATTTAAGGATTGCGAAGAGATGAAGGTAGGGGGAGGGATTGGGCCTACGGTAACCTCAATCACACGGCGAAACACACAGGCGAAACACAACGCTGTGGTTGTTTGACGCCGTTTATCTGTGAGGACGTGGTATCACTCTGGTCGAGCTGGCCCATTCGTGCAAAAGCTTGGCTCTCACACACTTAATGTGATTATTATTACAATTTATAAGTGCGATAGAACAATGCTTTGGTACGAATGGAGCGGCTCGAATGGAGGGATACCATGACCTAACAGAAAATTCCCAGAAAACAACGCTGGCATAATCCTCTTCTCATGGCCCGAAACTCTAGCCTCTAAAAACTTGCAACTTTTCTGATGTTACAAGGACAACAAAGCGATAATTGCTTACTGCTTTATCCCATAAAAAGTACAAATGGGTTATTTAGGAATTCTAGAATTATCGACTAATTAGACTAACGTCTATTATTTTATTCAAACCATCATATTCGTACCGTAGAACTCTGACGGAGTGGATAAATAATACATTTTTTATTTCAGATGACCATAAAGAAAAAGAAGATGTCAATCAAAAAAAGGTACCACACAAGTTTATAGAAGATATTAATCTTTATGATCTAAACGATGTAGATGATCTATATGATAGATATCTTCTCAAGTGGAGTAAACAGAATCACACTATGAAAACCGAAGATATGGCCCATTATTATAGATTTGTTAAAACAGTAGTTGAAGTTAATGAGAAGAGGTTTGCCGGAGAAGATGTGACGCTTGGACCAGATGCCGATGAAATCAAAGAACCGAATGAATTTTTTTATGGATAGTTTTTTTAAGTAAATTTTATTTAATGATTTCCAGTTCTTAAATTTTGTAGCATAGTAGTATAGTTGCATAAATTGATGTATACACTTATTGTGACTTTTCTGTCGCTTTGTAAATTTTGTAAGTTATTCTGATTTAATACTATATTAATAATATTTTTTTATAGTTATAACGTAACTATTAAAAAGGCATTGCTTAACCAATCTATTTTTTTAAATAAAAGATATTAGGTCGGTAAACGAGCACACGGTTCACTTGATGGTAAGCTATGGGTGCCACCCATAGACCTGCAACACCAAAGGATTCACGAGTGTGTTGCTGGCCTTTTGGGGATGGGAGCGAGGAAGGATTGAGCCTCCAGTAACCTCACTCACACGCAAAACACAACGCTGTGGTTTTTTCACGCCGGTTTTGTGTGAGGCCGTGGCATCACTGCGACCTTGATCGCGTGTAACAGTTTTGGGCTGTTTGCTATTACTGAAATGTTTTCAAACGCTAATATATTCCAAAGCATATTTTTCTGAGCCAAATAGGTATCTTTGTTAAAGATTGTCACTGAAATAACGAGGCAACTTCTTTTTGTTTCTTTATATATTATGTATATTTAGCCTTACACAATAGAAAGACTATATTTATATTTCATATTGCTTCATAAGCATAAAAGTTTACTTAACAATCACAAGTAAAATGATATGTTTGAAAGTTTAAGTCGTCCCACACCGGCGTAGAGCACAGCATAACAGCACGTTTCACTTTAAGCTGTCTGAAATGGAAACAAGGAAATAACATACGATATGTCTGCTCCTATTTTCTCAGTCCACGGATTTAAAGGAGTATGCGACTGTACACGGGTACAGTTCCCAAGACTTTTTAGAGAAACAATGCCGAGTAAACAGGGATTAGTTTGTTCTGCGTTTTGCTGACAATTTGTTACTTTATGTTTGTAAGAGTAATGTTCAAATTGTCGTGGTTTTTGTTGCAACTTGAACCTACTGTTTTTATGAAAATGTATATTTCTGACAAATTTGTAGGTACCTAAGGTTTTATTTACCCTCATGTGAATATAAAATACTTTCATTACATTACGGTAGACAACACAAAATTCAATATTATTTTATATTTCAGACCACATATATATTGATATTTTAAAACCCTACAAGTATAACCGCAACGTGTGCAAATGACGATAAAAACTTTCCTTAAAAACCGAATCTCTTAAAGATCCTAGGGTTCGGTATTAAGGGATTTGGTAACGTTAAAGTAACATAAAAGTGGCGTAAAATTTTTAGTGTCTCGTTGCTGTAAAACTCAATCTAGGTCATCGTCTGGCCAGTGAAATCTGTTACCTACATCATGACAGCTGTCTGAAATTCTTAAATCCCGAACATAGGTACTGATTCTGTAGTTGTCTAATGGTTACTAGTAGATGTGATGGTTCGTTCATTTTTCTTTTTCCTTTATTTTTCTTATTCGATTGGTTCGGCAGCGGTAACCAGATTAAGCTGCTGTGCGGCATCCATTAGGGTTGCTACAGCGGTCTTGGTCTATATTTACACTGTAATAAATGTTTGTACAATTTTGCAGCTGTTCTAGTAAATGTATTTGTGCATAAGGGTGGGCGATTTTGGGTTAGAACCGTCACACATGTATTTAGGTATGAGCAAAGTACAGTAATATACGTTCTTCAAATGAAAGGTATTACTTTTACACGTAGTCACGTTCAAGTATAAGAAGAGGCTGGCATTTTCTATCTGATTATTCTGAGAAAATACACCGACACAATTTCAGAAGTCACAAAATCAGGACAGCATTGATCAAGTACATCAAAGATTTATTCACCGAACTCGCTGTTCAAATTCTAAACTTTTTAAATTAACAAAACTGATTATAATTATTGTTATCACTGAAAACGAATTGACTCATTGTCTTTTTCCCAGTGGTTTTCCGTTTGGAGTCCAGGACAATAGTGAGAACTATTTGTAGTCTCAACCAATCCCTCCTTGTGGATGGATGGACACTAAACTCGAAGCGTGCCATCTTAAACTGCAGTTTTAGTAGTAGAAATCATTTGAAGCTCCGCGTATGCATATAAACATGCGATGGAATTGCAAAAAAAAAACAAAATGCTTAATTACAAAAGTGGTACATGTTACGTTTTTTGTTATTGAACTAAAACAAAATGAGGCCAAATAATGTGAGTTGGAAAACTAACAAACGTTGAAAGGCAAGTCTATCAAGGTGAAACCAGATTCGGTGTTACCCGTAAAATATTTTGGCGAAAACTGAGAAGTTCTTGCTATCTTCGGGGAGTAAAAGCCTTGATGTTATGTATTACCGGACCATATAGTTTGAATATATCACGGTGCGCCAAAAAGCATATAGCTGGGAGTTATGTTTGATCCCATTCAAGTGAGCGCTGGATTGAAAGCTTTACACTGAGCGTTATTCCGCCACTACGGAATTTCTCCAGGGATGAATCTATGTCGAAATAGATGGCTTGAACAACGTACAAACGTCGTTACGTTTGCAACTGTTTTGTTCAGTTCGGGCAAAATATCTAACATTCGTGCCCTGGATTCTTATGAATGCTACACTGTATGTAAACCTCGCTTCAAATTGTGATTCATATTATATAATGGGATTTAGCTATTGTTTGAAACTTGTTTTTAGATCCGCAGCTTCAAAGTTGTGGTCTTAAAATGTAGTGAAGTATTTCGGAGGTAATAAAATTAATGGAAATATTTAAAAGTCTTGGCTACATAGTGCGTACTAACAATAATACAAACTTAACTAAATAGTCGTCAAATGCAAGCATTATTTTCATCGTAATTTTGAGAGAGAAATTAACAAGCTAATGTTTATTTTGCCCTTTAAAAATATATTTTGGCTCAAACACTAGACTTAATTCTAGCTTTTTACGTCTAAAAAACTGTTAATGTCTAATCATTAATTTCTTTAAACAGTTATGTTTGAAATGTTAAAGTTGACTTATCCTTCAGTTATGCTAGGTGCTTGTTGGTCAATGTTCGTATGGTTAACCAAAATAATTGTAAAAAAAAACGTAGTTTTGGCAAAATGAGAAACAGTGGTAGTATATTTGATTGCACATTTTTATGAGTACCTACTAAACTAGATTAACGACTGACGGAGTCATTAAGTCTTGGAAGGCTGTCTCTTCGTTTTGCTTATGGAGTAGTTTTTGCTTATCCTTATGTGAGGTAATTTGGTATATGTCAAAAATGTTATTGTATACATTTTTAACACTTTGAATTTTATAAAGGGAACGAAGCAATTAGATCCTTCCTGACTTCGAATTATTTGTTCAACGTTCATACGTCGGCAAATGAGTTGATTACCTGATGGTAAGCAATTAGCGCCTCCCATGGATACCTGCAAAACTAAAGGAGTTATGAGTGCTTTGCCGGCCTTTTACGGATAAGGGTTTCGGATATTTAATGATTGGGAACGACCACCTTGGTCGAGGGGAGGGATTGGGCCTCCGGTAGCCTCGCTCACGTGTGTTTCGACACAATACTGTGATTGTTTCACGCTGGCTTTCTGTGAGGCCGTGGTATCACTTCGGTCGAGCTGGCATGGCATATTTAAGACACCTAAACAAAATAAATTATTTCTGTTCACTATAGTAGGTAGATTGGAATTGAATTTGTTGCCAGCTAATAGCTTACCTAACTCATTATGTCAATTGCAATTAATCTAAGATAGTTAGTACCAGACATATTAAATAAATTCACGCATCGTAAAGCAGCAGCTTTGCTGGTTCCGTCTCCCAATGTGCTCAAAGGAAATTAATCATCAAATACGAATTGGTTTGAATGTTGTAGCTATTATATTGGCTATTATATTAATGGTATATTGATACGTTCGGAATATACTTTGACTGTAGGTGGACAAAAATAGTATGCATATTGTATGAATTACACACGCAAAATGACAATGTACGACACAGTTTATTTATATTATAAAATATTTCAAAACGCTGGTCGTACTTCATAAAATTTTTCACTAATATGTAGCTACGAGTACAATCTTCCCGAGTGCTTTAGCTATAAAATATCATCTTTGCGACCAATAGGAGCTGAGCAACGAGTGAAACCGCGTGGCACTAGCTAATATAAAAAAATATAATTTTGGTACCTACAATGATTGGAAGTAAAAACTTTCGAAACTAACTAAAGGTACTATATACTGAGAAAATTGATACACACAGTAACTTTTCTACGTCAAAAAAGCACAAAGTCCGTCTATGTAGCTAGAATCGCCATGTAAGAGTTTTTAAAAAAGAAACGTGTCGATAATTTGCCAGTATGTGTACGTACAGTGGGTGCCAATAAAACAACACACTGCAAAGGGATTCCCGATTTCGATACGTCTAGTTAGGTACGGTTTAACGCTGGATTTTGGGCTTTATGCACTTGAATATATACACCAATGACTTTTTTTGTCGCTCTCCATTTCAAAACAGCGAACGGCGCTCTTCCGATGGTGTTTCCAAAAGGAATTTGGTTGATCTGGGATTTAGAAAGCGTTAACCTCTCTTTTAGTTGACTTTTGCTTTTGTAGGGATCAGAGGACAAACTTGTGAGATAATTGTTTCTTTTTCAAATTCTTTACGAAATACTTCAAACATAATTGAGTATTTTTGGGCTATAAGTTTTGGTTTGATTAAATTACGATTGAAATGATTTTAGTAGATTAAGAATAAGGAATTGGTTTGACTGATTAAGCTTACTTACTTACTTACCTAAGTAAGTTTGATATTCTCAGTTGAAAGTTTAAACTAAATTTTAAAGTTCTCAAATGTAATAGGCGGTTTTCATAGGAATGTGAGTTTGAAAAAGGATGTAAGTTCTAATATTGACGGGTGTAAGAGGGCAAGTCGAGAACCTTCATTATTGGTTTCCAAAAACTTTGAACCAAACTATTTCAAGCATTCTATACTCAAATAGTTGTATGTTTTATGGTGTAATATTATGACAGCACGTGCACTTCATACCTGGCCCTTCGAAAACCACTTGATAATATCATTAATTTGTGGGGTCTATGATATTATGCTCGAGTACCTTTCCCCCGAACATCTAATAAAATAATACGGTTTTCCCTATGAATTTACTTCGACTATGCCTTTATATTACTCGTACTTATTAACAAATCCAAGTATTCCATACTTAAATAGTTTACGTTAATTTGATAGTATTAACTTTTTTATATCGGAACTATGCTTGTCAGACTTTATACAGAAATATATTACTATAAATAGTATAGCATACAGGTATAATTGCTGGCTGTCACGTTTAGATTAAAACTGTTCAACAAGCCTTTGCAAGCTGGCTTCGGCCCCTCGTACGCCTTCCAAAGGTCCGGGATCCTGTAGTTCCGTGAAAGGAAAAGAAAAAACAAAATATATATTAAGTAAACGTTAGTATGTTAAAGGTATGTATTATGTAATAATGTTTGAGTTGTGAGAGAATTTAATCGCAAAATATAACCATGGAGTTTCTAGCTCGTTGTTTTCCATAGGAATCTACACTTTGGAACAAACAAAAATCCTCTCTTCACGATTTTGTCTTTAAATCTTACCTTGTCATTCAAAAATGTCTACAAAAGGCTAATTAAAATAAATTATCTAATTAAAATACATTATTTGACTTTGACTTTGACTATGACTATGAAAGTAAGTAAGGCATAATGGCTTGAGTAATAGTTTTCACATAAAACTTAATTTTAAAATATTATACGGGAACGTTACCCTTTTACGCCTCCAGTAAGTGCCTCTATAATATTTTATGAACGCCCCAACGATAACGATATATAATATTATGCTCCTGTATCGGGACTATTCAGCGACATCTGTTATGAAACCACGAAAATATGGCCTTGAGTTATTATGTGGAATTTTTAAGAGCATTTTTCAATAATAACTTCTGCCTGCTACGCTTACAGTACCAAGATAATATAAAGACTGTGTATTTTTTTATGGTATAAGTCGGCAAACGAGCAGACGGATTATCTGATGGTAAGCAATCGGCGCCGCCCATGGACACCCGCAACACCAAAGGAGTTACGAGTGCGTTGCCGGCCTTTTGGGGATAGGGGTTGGGGATATAAGGATCGGGAAGGGATAGGGGTTGTTTCACGTCAGTATTCTGTGAGGTCGTGGTATCATTCGAGTCGAGCCGACCCATTCGTGCCGAAGCTTGGCTCTCCCACACTACTATAATAAAATATATAAAGATAGAGTATTACAACAGACTATAATCTATCTTTATGCCAAATTTCATTCAGATCCATTTAGTAGTTTTTACGTGAAACAGTTACAAATGTCCACCCATCCATCCACCCAAAGTGAGTTATCACTCATGTTTATAATATTAGTAGGACTAGCTTCAGCTAGTGGCTCTGCCCGTGGTACTAGATTGAAAAGTAGCCTGTACATTATTTTAGACTGTAACCTACCTACATGCCAAAATTAATTCCGATCTATTCAGTAGTTTTTATTTGAAAGTGTCTTAAAATGAAACTTGTAGTATGAAGTGGAGGAAATACCAATCAAAGAGGAGATTTTTCTTTTTTAATGTCATAGAACAGCAAACGACCAAAAAGATTACCTAATGGTAAACAACCAGCTCCGCTTATTATTGACACCCGTAACAACAGAGGAGTTACGAGAGCGTTGCCGACCTTTTGGGTTAGGGATTGGGGGAGGGGAAGGATTCGGCCTCCGGCAACCTCACTCACACGGCGAAACACAACGTTTATTTCACGTCGGTTTTCTGTAAGGCCGTGGTATCAGTCCGGTCGAGCTAACCCATTCGTGCCGAAGCATGGCTCTCCCACACTTAAGTTTTGTGAGGCGACATAATGAATAACACTTGAAGTTTGAAGTTCATTAGCCGGTTTAGGGACCGCGACAATTTCCAGGAAAATTTGTTGGACATTTCACGGAAAGTCTAGTCATAGAATGGTCTACAGGTAGTTGTGGTACGGTCTGATACCTATGTTGAATTTAAATCCAAAAACAAAAGCGAAACTTTTTTCGTGAATCTTTTTACTCTTTAAACATGAACACGTGCATATTGTGTGTATCGTTGACTTTTAATCGCGTGAAACAACAGGAACAATCCGTATCCAATCTTGGCATGCACTTGAATTTATGGTGTATAAAAACAAAGTTAGACAGGTTGTAATGCTGCATGTATCGCCTTCATTTAGACCAGGGCACTTGACGGTTTATAGCCACTAACATTCGTATAAAGTTCACTCGTATAACTGGACTGTTCTCTGCACCTTGTTTATAAGATGAAATGCTTTACCATTCAGTCCAGTTTAGGGTTTGTTTAGCAAAATAAAGCTAGGTATATATTTTAATAATACTAATATCTATGTGCATATGTTTCTATGTATTGCACCATTGTCGCATTCGGTGGTGTACCCGTAAAGATGGTGTAGCACATTAATAAATAAATAAATAAATGAACATTTTTTGGTGGGTTTACGCAATCCTATTAATTAATTACATTTTATAAAAATACTTAATATAAAAAATCTGTTTTATGAGTCTGACAACAAGTAAGACGGTTTAAACACGTGAAAGATAACTTATTCACTCGTGAAACAACAGAATACACGAGAAATGTCAAATGTTAGGCTTATTTATTAACCTTAAATAAGGACTTTTTTATTTGATTCTTCTTCTTCTTCTTTATCGCTTCACTCTTGACAAGGTTTTCGTGGTTTTCATGTAGCGATAGAGAAGGAGAAGGCAGCCAGTATATGAGAGATTATGTTTCTTTCCTTTCAGCGCGAACCGCCAACTAATGTCCGCTAGTTTGGTCGGTGCCTCACATGGCTGATCCAGTACTTGCATCTTTGCCCTTTATTCTTTTGAAGTTGGATATTCATCTAATAGCTTATGAGCCAGAGTGTCAGACTCTTACTGACTAAACCAAACCTCATTCCTTTTCCTGCTCTGGACTGGGGCTGGTCCACTTTTGCGTTTGCACTCGCAACTAAAGGCTACTCCATTTTACTCTGGAAAACAACGCTACTGTACGCTTAAAACATATTCGTATGAGACGTATATCCATCAAGAACTCGTCGTAATATATTTCATATTTGAGAGACGCATGTTTTAATACTATGGCTTTACAGAATACCAGCGATAAATAATGCACGGTGTTCCGTGTGAATGAGATTAGAGGATGAATCCTTTCTCCCTGTCCTCAATCTGCAAATACCCAATCCTCATATCCTTAACATGTTACGAAAGGTCGGCAACGTACTTGGAACTTCTTTGGTCTTACGGGTGTTCATAGCCGTTGCAGAATACTACAATCCGTCTGCTCGTGTGCCGACCTTATTCTATATAAAAAACTAACTCTGAAACGCAGCGAAACTCCACCTGTGAAAATAAAACGCACATTTTAACATAGCGTTCCTTCCTAAATCAACTTTGAACCAAAAAAAGCGACATCAAAAGCTTATCGCCAGTATGGACGGACGGCGAAAATAGTCCAGCACATGACGCAAGGATTAGCTAGTCAGCACAGTTGCTAGCGAGGCTAACCACCCGTTTTGCTGACAGCGCTTCAATGAAGAACTGTTCACATTTTCTAGTGATTGACAATCGAACAGCGGCCGGTCGGTAGCCGCTGACCTACAGCAAATACCGGATAAAACCGGAATGCAATCGATAGAATGGGATTACTGGCATTCGATACAGTTGTTTGGATCCTATTTACTGTAACAACAAACCAGCATTTTGTTTTCAATACCGTTTCATAAATATTTGAAGAAATTGAAAATGATTGATTGCATAGTTCAATGGTAAAACTAAAATAAACGGTTATTGTATTGTTTGTATTTCTTTGGACCTTTAAAAGATCTAAACATTGACTATCTAATACATGAAACTAAATGGTGTTCGTTAGTTCATTAAACCTCTATAATCTTAAAATAGGTATTTGTGGATGTTCAGGGAAGGCAAAAAAGGTCAGAAACATTAGTTAATTAATTTTGAAACGAAGTTTGCTGGCTAGTTATCCATACAAATAGATGCAGTAATACGAATTTAAAACTCAGATGAGTGCTTTACAATTATATCTAAATACAATGCTTCTTTTAGCAGATTCGATATCATTGATATTTATTATAACGTTTAAGTTAAGTTTCTTATAACTCTAAATATATAATAAACAATATTTTCTAGTTTAAGCTTCGGTTTCTATTTCGAGTTCGTAATAAGGTATTGTTCTACAAATTGGTCAACATATAAATTCTTACAGTCGCACAGGACCATACATCAATGGAAATACGCAACTATTCTCAGACTAACTATTTATATAACTTTGTGTAGTTTGAAAAACAACAAATAGACAAAACATATACAAAATTTACGTCCACCGATGTTTTGTCACGTATAGAATGCCGCTATTACGACGTCGCGTAATGTACGCAAACTTTACGAGGGCCGCGGGGCGAAAAATATGACGTACGACGAATAAATTACTTTTTCGCCTTGTCGAATGTTTGTTCCAAGTTTTCCAACATTTTTTATCTATACCCGAATTGTTTACTTGGGCGTTGCAAGGAAAATATTGTAGTTTGATAGCTTACCACTCGCGTGTATTGGTATTTTTACAAGCGATTGAGCTTCAAGTTTTAGAATATGGTTGTTAAAGTACTGCGGGAATCGAACTCATAAATAAACGTACGTTTCTCTGTATATTGCCGTTTATATCTTATGTGTTTGTGATATTTTCGCCGTCGTTCAAAAGCTATGAATTTTGTATTATAAAATGAATGTTTTCGATACGTATGTTTCTTTGGAGATGAGGATAGATGACATAGATCTTATTCAGCTTAAGTAGCTCGTTTCTTAGGTTCTTAGAAGCTCGGTTCGAACTTTATCGTTCGTACTTTAGCCAAAATATATGCTACCCAACAGATCAGACATAGGGCTAACATTCAGCTGAGGTTGCAGGGTAAGCGCAATGAGGCACTGTGGCGTCGGCCTAGATCAGGAGAAGGAACGGGAGTTTTTAGTCAGAAATAGTCTGACACCTCCCTCCCGCCCGAACCTGGGAGAAGTCATTTTAATCATTTTCCCTCACAAAAAAGGGCCGATGTCTAGCCGGGGTACAGGGCGCAGGCATAATGATGTAGCGCTACCTGATAGAACAGGATATATGAAACGGGTAAGTTCTTTTGGCTCTCTCTCTCTCTTGCTGAAATCCACCCAAGATGGGAAAAGTCAATGGATTATGGATTTTTTCCGTCTACAAAAAGTCAACATACATTATATCAATCTCAGAGTTTACTTGGACAAAAACGTATGTAAATGAGACACCTAATTTAAGCAGTCATGCCCAACGTGTTTGAGTTCTTTGCCAAAACCTATGTTAACATAAATCCATGAGGATCTAATAATATTATAATAAGAATTTCTATAGAAAAATCCAAGTGATAAGGGTTTGACAGTCAAATTTTCATCAGATAATGGTATGAAAAAATGACATGACCAGACGTAGGAAGTAATTATAGTTTAAAGAATATATCGTTTTCCAAAAATAGGTACGTGATAGGTATCCGTGCGGTGACACTTTTTATTGAGAACCCTGTTTTTCATAAAAAAATTCGGGGAAGTTCGTATTTAGGTTTTATTACGATATGATATTGTTTTTGGATAAAACACTTTTTTTAAATAATAGGTATTTACTCAATATTTGCAAAACTTGTCTATTTGACCTTTATATCGTTAAAAGTCTAGATGTAAATGAGATCGACTAATCAACAAGTGTTAGCAAGGTCATAGTTGCTTATTTGTGACTTAGGAATCATTACAAAGAATATTTAATTCACACGTTTCGTATTTTGGTTAAGATATTTTCGCATTTTGGTTAAGATATTTTCGCATTTTGGCTAAGATATCGAATTTATCTGTTATTAAGCATTTCGTTAAAAATTTTGCTTAAATCATAAAAAATAACCTCCAACCTCGTGTTACATGTAAACTTTAGGCACGAAAATAATATAGGTACACCTATATTATTTCAGTGTCTAAAGTTTAATTACTAAGTGCTCTCATCACTTACCATCAGGTGGTCGGTCGTTTGCCTCTTATTTTTTATTATAAAAAAGTTATTAAGAAAACTTAATGTTGAATTTCTTAATAAATATTCCTTTTTCAAACTCTACAACTAAGCTATGTAGAAACTCAATACTGTGTCAAACAAAACAGCTTACAAAATAATATAATTGCCTCTTTAATAGCTGTTGATGTTACTATAAAAAGCTTTTACGCTGGAAATGGCACCTTTATAATGTTTTAAGGCACCTTATTACATCATAAAATGTTCGGAAAGTCTAGCAGTCTTCGGTAACGAGTTAACAACTTACTAATAAAGTATTCCAAGCATAAAGCCTTAAAAATGTTCCGGTATGCATTAATTTATGTAATAAAGACCTGGCATTACAACTTTTCACTTAACGATTTCATCAAAACAAACTGGATCTCATTTTATCAATTGTCAAAGTTTTAAAACTTAATCCACTTAAGGGCCCTTAAAGGGGAGTGCACAGTGCGCATGACTCTGCCCTAGCGGGAAACATCAAGGACATTAGGCGGACAGCCTTCGAACCGGGAGCACGGCTCAGTCCCCCGCGCCACTCAAATATGGAATACGCGCGCGAACGGTGGTGTAAGTCAGATGTAAACTTATTAAACTAAATCGAAATTTTGCGAACATCAATAAAATATTTTGTGTCGAAAATTTTGCCCTGAAAAATGGAAAAAGTGCCACAGTGTGTTTGTTGTTTTTAAATATGTACGCTAAACAGTGTGAATTTAAATGATAATATGATGTGACTTGAGTTTAGTTTAATTTTACTGTGCATTTAGACAAAGTTAAATTATGTAATTATGAGATTTTCTGATTACGTAAAAATGAAGTTTTTGGCGTTCATTGCGTTGTGTGGTGAGTACAGTGATTATTAATTAATGTATTTTTTAAATAATTATAACATTTTCGATTAAAAATATTTATTATGATATTGAACAAACGATCTCCACTAGGAAATCTCCATTATTTTGCCATAAAAAAGAATCAAAATTAAAAAAGAAAACGTAACATCACCCATTACGTCAGATAACGTCGACTCTACAATTTTTCTGACCGACACTATAAAGTACCCCTAAGTTATCATAATTATCCACCCACATAACCCCTAGCCAATAACGTGGCGTGAGATTTATGATTATACCCACAATAAACGACCCAAAGTTTTAGTAGGGGCCCGATGGCCGGCTGTGAACCCGTCAATACCCACACTACCCATATTTAGTATTATAAAATATTTTCTAAACTAAAGCACATATATATTTGAACGTAAATCAAGCAACAAAATGGTCTACAATGGAACATGAAAGGTCTGGTGTTCGTAGGTATGTGGACCCGTAAAGGGTTACAACAGATTTCTACTCTGAATTCCTCGGCTCGATTTCGGTCAGCTTCGGAAACTCGAGTTTATATGAGTACTGTAATTAAAATATGTTTATGTTTATGTGGGAGTTTCAGTGGAATCAAATCGTATTAACATAATTTAGATTAGATGTTTGTATAATGTTAACCTTTGTGTTTTGAGAATAGATTTAGGATACGAATGGACGCATTTAGCAGGCCTCTTCTCACACGGTGAAGGTTTTAAACATTGATCACCACGCTTGCTCAAGGCGGATTGGCGATTTGAAAGATACGATTATGAATTATAAGTCCCGGTTTCCTCGTGATGTTAAAATAGACTTTTCAAACCCAGGTCATTATATGTACCACGTATGGTATGATACCACGACAGTTTCGTAAACAAATTTATTATGAATACAATGTGGTCTGGCACAGTCGGCTAAATATTGAAATTCACAGTGGAGAGACATGATTTTGGCAGCTAGCTGGCAGTCCCACCATTTAAATAGATTCTAACTTTATTACCAACATCATAAGGTTGGAATTTTATAAAAGCGTTTAGACAAGTGGAATAGCTTCACGTGCTAAAGTTTGTACTAATGGTATCCAGCTGTTCACGAAATATTAGACTCTATAGATTGAGAAAAACAGTCCAAAATCATAATAAACCAACGAATTCATAATGCAAGTCATAATTATTTGTCAAAGTCAAGAACTACATAATAGATTGCTACTCGGAAGATAATTTAGTATGTCGGGAATTTACTTAATCATCGCCAGAGATAATATTACAAGATTTAAGTACAAAAGTTATATATAATCTTTATTGTTAAGTAATTATCCTTTGAGCATTTCTTATTGAGTGCCCCAAGGGAAGACTAATAGATGGTTCAACATTATTTTGTTAATGTTACACGCATGTATAGAAGCCCATAAGGCTTAGAAGAATGTAAATGTTCTGTGTAGCTACTGCTAAGAATGATTATATGCAATTGTAATGTTATGCTTTTTATTTGCTCTTTTGTCATGTTATGTTTAGATCTGTTACTTTTTAAATTTTCCATCATTGAATATTATCTGGTTGGTAAACATTGTTCGGTTACATATTTATTTTAGCTCAACCATAGAGCTAGAGTTTAAGATTACTCATAGGAAAATAAAAGAAGGATAAAAAAAAATACATTCTTTTTTATCTTTTGAATTTGGAATGAGGATTAAGTTTGTTTGACGGTTGTTTATATTTTTTAAATTTTGTTTGGTTCATAATGTATTTAAATGTTGTTACAGATAATATTTAACGTAATAATAGCTCTATCTATGTTTTCTTTTTCGCATGTATTATGAAAATCCTTTATTTTATTCCTTTTGCTTATTGAATTGTTATTATCGCTCAAATAATGCTGAGGCTGGGCAGTCAGCTGTGACATAATCTCGAATTCATTAATTTCAATTAGAAAATTTAAATATTTTTTTAACAATTTAAGTTCTTGTGTAGGAATTAACTACAGAGAACCAATTCTGTATAAATATTACTATGAATTGAAATGTGAATTACAAGATTCTTGATTCACGCGGAAAATATTCTTTTTTTGTATATACTACCGAATTCCGTTCTCAATAAACTGACATCTTTTGTGTTTACTGAACATGAAAAATGTCAATAAAAACCGTTTACGTTCATGTTCCGAATATAAAAATATGATTTTTACGAGTCACGTGGCCTTTTCATTATCTTGAATAGTTGTTGGTATGTCAAATGTCAAAGTGATGTGTCCCTTCGTCCAGCATACTCACCATGGAATCCTGATATTTCATGAATGTCAAAAAACTGTTCTGAAATAGTGCTAAATAGTGCCCAAAGGAAAAAAATAGTGCTCTTGTACTTGCGAAGTTATAGCCATAGTTCGATGAGTATGCTGGACGAAGGTTTCGCCCAGCATACTCACCTCCGTCCGGAGAATCTGTATACGCTTCAAACATAATTCATACTTCAAAAAATAGTTCCCAAATAGTGCCAAACGGTGCCCAAAAAGAAAAAACAGTGCTCGAATAACTTCGGAGTTATAGGCTTCGTTCAGTGAGTATGCTGAGCGTAGGTTCTACGCCCAGCATACTCACCTCAGTGCGCGAATATCGAACGAGCTATAGGTACAATTTACGTCTCAAAAAATTGTGCTTGAAATAGTGCCCAATATCAGTCCAATTTTTGCTTGACTTTTGACCTAGAAAACCATTAAATTTGATTGTAAACTTCTACATACATTACATTGAGTACAGTCGAATACAATATTATTAACTTTCTTTCTAACAATTTTTGTCTTGTGTAAATTATTAATTGTCTATGTAAATTACACATTATTTTAATAATACTTTATAATAATATGATTAAGCCTTCGCGCGTCGCATGGGACGCCGGTAGCTAGGAACAATGATTTTATATATTTTGTCTAGATCACGGCGCTTGAAGGATTAAGATATCAAATGAAGTAAATCATGCATGAAAAATAAAGTCTGTTATTAATGCTTGCCTACATTACAACTGACAAAATTATTCAAAATAATCATTTTCCGGATCAAGGACGGTACCACAACGTTTTACAATTTTTCAAGATATTAATTTTATTGGCTGCAAATGACTGTTTTTATTCAGACAAACACACAATGCAAAGAAGTAATAGACTTCATTTACGCTTAAAGTTTCAATCATTTATTATTATTTATAAAATATATAATAATGCATTTAATCGAAAGTTTTTGACTTGTGAGAAAATACCATAGTTATTTCCAATAACATGAAGTCTACAATTAGAAAGTTTAATATTTTTGTCCAAAAACATGTGTCGACGACTGTACCCCATTTTACGTTAGTATGTAGAAGTTTACATTAAAATTTAATGGTTTTCTAAGTCAAAATTCAAGCAAAAATTGGACTGATATTGGGCACTATTTCAAGCACAATTTTTTGAGACGTAAATTGTACCTATAGCTCGTTCGATATTCGCGCACTGAGGTGAGTATGCTGGGCGTAGAACCTACGCTCAGCATACTCACTGAACGAAGCCTATAACTCCGAAGTTATTCGAGCACTGTTTTTTCTTTTTGGGCACCGTTTGGCACTATTTGGGAACTATTTTTTGAAGTATGAATTATGTTTGAAGCGTATACAGATTCTCCGGACGGAGGTGAGTATGCTGGGCGAAACCTTCGTCCAGCATACTCATCGAACTATGGCTATAACTTCGCAAGTACAAGAGCACTATTTTTTTCCTTTGGGCACTATTTAGCACTATTTCAGAACAGTTTTTTGACATTCATGAAATATCAGGATTCCATGGTGAGTATGCTGGACGAAGGGACACAAAGTGATGACTTTTGTCACATTTTTATATCTCCACTTGTTTATATTTTCCACATTTTAGGTAATTTGTTGAAGTTAGTAAGAAGTATAATTTTATGCTTGTGGTTTGTTGGTGGTAAGATGTGTATATGTAACATCGATATACTTATCAGTATTTTTGAATTTGAAATATTTATAATACATGTAAATACATTAAATAATTATATATGTCATTATATGCAAGTCAATCCATTTGTCAAATTAATGCACACACACACACAGTTTGTAAAATACGACAACAATAGTAGGAATTTATGATGTATTATGATATTAATTTACAAATATGTATAAAATAACACCCATCTCTTTAACTATATGAAATAATTTTCAATTTTATGCTATTGTAATAAAGGTGATATTTATTTAAAGAGTTTGGTAATTTACGTCATCTTGTGATATGCTACTTTTTATGCCATAAGCTTAGCTACCGCCATTTTAAATACCTCCTTGAAGTTACTTTACACTCTAAAAGACTTTAAAAATTCATATTGTTTTGCATTATTGCGTAAGTCTTGAGACTTGATAGTGTTTTTTCTCCGACATTTTCTAGCTCAGCATGAAAATATGCAATTAAGAATGTTACAAAGCGTGTAATAGGGAAGGCGTTATTATGAAGAACTGCTCTTGCCCTCTGTTTAGAATAAGGTTCATTTTCCCGTTCAATTTTTGTAGTAGCCTTTTTGACAATAACTTTTACATAGAATGGTTTTATTGATGATGCTATTTTATATAGTGATTGGATTTGTTTCTTGTATTTTTGATATTGTACTGTTTTCCAACTGCACACTACTTTTGTGATTGTATATATCCTTATGTTAGAAAAATATTTTTAACAACATTTACATGAAAGATGTTTCCGGCTTCTCAAGCATGAGGTTCGAAACCTGGCGAGTACCAACGTGACTTTCTTATACATTTACATATGTACTTTCCAAGTATATTTAGACACCACTGACAAACGGTGGAAGAAAACACTGTGAGGCAATCTGAACTTTATAATTTCTAATTATAAGTTTAAAATCACCAATCCACCTTCAGTGAGCGTGGTGATTAATTCTTAAATCTTCTTCCTGTGAGAAGAGACCTTTCCCTTGCAGTGGACACTTATAGTTTAATGATGTGACGTGTGACATCTATTTGACGTGGATAAGTATACAAACATTAAGATTGATTGGCAGTACAGTCGACAACATTAAATTGGAGACTCGGTTGCCATTAAAGAAAAAAAATTAAGATTGATTTAATAGAGCGACAGTTACCATTGTTTGGTTTCTCAGCTGACCAATGGTTACTAAAGACATGGTTTTACAAAAAACCATTAAAACTTTTGTATAAACTACATAATTATAAATAGTGACTCTATACTTACTAAGTGAATTTTTATAGTCTTATCTGTATACCAACTGCGCAGTCAATACGTAAGCGTCATCCTTTGGCATTTTTTGATCCATTTTATTTGTTCATAGCAGCTTTGTTATGATGTCTTTTAATATTTATTTTAAAATACGTTTTGAGTACATTTTTTGTAGCATGTAATCTCAGCGTTGATAACTTTTGTTTATTTAAACTTTTGAGTGGCAGCTATATGTATGTTACAAATATTATGTAAGTACTATGGATACCTATCTATAGCTATATGTGTATGTTTTGCTTGTAATTTATATGTTGAAGTAAAACTGGAAATGTGTTTTATATACAATTTATAAATGTTATCTTGTAGGTGGCTGGGTTCAGTTCAGTTATGTTTTCGTTATTTTATACAAACTAATAGTTATCAGGAGATTTCTTTTACTGAACTTTTTTATTATTGTTATATTTTGATAACAAATTTAGGTGTCAGAACTATTACCTAATTGTTCCCATTATAAAATTACTTACGACCGCACGTTTAACGCGGTTTCTGGGCAACTGTCTGCCGAGCAACGCGTCGCGGTTTCGATTCTCGCACAGATCAATTCTTTGTGGATTGTACAAATTATTACTCCAGATTTGTATGTAAACTTGTATGTTTGTAAGCGCACAGAAAAAATCCTAGTGTGGGGCAACGTTTAAAAAATAATAATAAAAAGTAATATCATTGACTCATCGGCTAATAAGGGGGTACCTTCGCAGCCAGTAACATATTTTTCTAATTAGGGCGAGAATATCCAGTCGCTTCCCACATGTCAATGCATTTGACCCCCGTATTATATTTATAAACAAGGGACGTTATTCAGGGGAAATATGTCAAAGTCATTGTTGTCTATCATTACGTGACTACCGTTAAATAAACAGGGGTTTAGATAGCGTTGCATGTACTGATATTGTTAAAGATATGAACTTACAAATTAATTTCTATGTAAACTTTCTTTGTTGCGCAATTAAATTGCGTTTTATGTGTATGTTTCATTTTTTTATTCATATACTTTGGTATATTTTAGGGGAAATATTAAAAGTTTTAACGCGTAAGCATTTAATTTGAGTTATTCAAATATTGATAATGTTCCGACAAAAAAAAATCATATGCAGCAGCCTCAAAAAGCCTCTTAAACTCACGGATGATTAGAACCACAGAAGCTCAATCAGTTTTTTGTTTATCTAGACCCCACACTAGGATTTTTCCCATGTTATGGGCGCGTTTACAAACATACAATTTCACACGCATCCCAGTCAATTTGTGAATTACGCAAAGAGTTGCTTATTGCGGGAACCAAACCTGGGACACGTTGCAAGGCAGCTGTTTGCTTCATGCATCATTTATTTAGTCAAATATATGTATATACTGAGTCTTTGATATTCATTTAATAAATAAGTTATAAAGTCAATTAAAACTAATATTGTAACAATATCCAGTCAGCACATTCAAATAAAAACTTTATGACCCTGTAATAAAATAGAATGTTTCACTTACGACCAGTGAATGTTATTTAACTTTTCCTATCGTAACATGAAACTGTGGAACAGTAACGGGCGAGTAGATTGATAGTGGACAGTTCAATCAAGCACAATTTGAAGTAACGATACTTGGTTGCGTGCCAGCTACCATTGCTCTTAGATTTCAGCCACATGTTTGATTGCTCGCTGCTACGACACATCCCTTCTGAATTTATGCTCGCCTAGTACTTTTATACTCCGGTAATTGATTTAAATTTTAACAATTTGGAGTAATTACTTTTAGAAAATATATATATTATTGATATTTATGATTATTGAATGTTAGGAAAATAAAATGAACGTAAAAATAATTATTTTCATACAATATTTTCGTATTTATTCCGCATTCTAAAATTGACTGCACGGTTGGCAGTTGGTTTGATTATTTATTAAATATATAATAGATTTTACTTAATATTATTTTGTATATGACAGGCGGCAGATTAGGACTTCTAAAACAATTAGAAGAATTTTTGGGATACTAATTCATTCACTCTTTCTATACGCGCTTATAATTATGTATAGTGTTGTATTTTAGATAAGTTCTTCTCAGGTTCTTCAATTGTCTCTTTACGCTTATTAAGCAAAATAAATAAAATAAAAAGAATCATCTTCGCAAAGTACCTACATACTCTCTCAATTTATTCGAAACTGTAATTGGATGAAGATGAAGTAGAGTAATTTTCGGAAGACAACAAATAAGTACCTGAGTATAAGGGGAAAAATGTTCGATCATATTTGAAATAAATGCCTAATCACGTAGCAACAGGTAGTAATGGCGGTATTCGTGAAGAAAGTTGTCCTTGAAAATAATATTAAGTACCTATTTTTCCTGGCAAGCAGATTTTCTACGCACGTTTCGAATGGTTTCAGGGAGAAACATGAATCGTGTCTAGAAACACAATTATCATTAGCTATTTAAATATTTGTTTTCTGTATAATGTGGAAGGTTTTGTTGATATTATTATCTAATACCCTGCGCCCGCGCCATGTTGTTAAAAAGTAGCGTACGTATGTCCTATTCTGGACTGTATCCTATGCCCGTGCCAAATTTCATTGAGTTCCGTCCAGCCGTTTTGGCGTGATTGAGTAACAAACATCCAAACATCATAACTTTCGCATTAATATTAGTAAGATTCAAACTTCTAGTCTTGATTTAACTTTCACAATTAATTGATCCATTCCGATGGTTGACTGAGTATACTTCAATCAGATAGGTAATGTAACAAACAGAAATAAAAGTTTAAGTATACACAAAAAACTAAACAACAACAAAAATGATTATGTTCATAATTACATAACTTTATTGTTATTGTAAAATTTATGTATGTAAACAGTGATTAACAACTCATAACATTATCTATTGATACACATTATGTAAATGGTAAAGTTCAAATATTTGTTTATGAAACACATAACATTTAAGATAACGATCCACAATTGGCTCCAGTAAATCTGTGAACGCGAATCATGAAGGTCGTAGTAACTGGAGCGGCTGGATTCCTCGGTTCTCGTCTGGCTGACGCCCTGCTGAGGAAAGAACCACCTTGTCCTCTTAATGTTACTGAACTCGTGCTCACTGATGTCTACACACCTCCACCAAGAAAAGATTCTCGAGTCAAAGTTCTGGCACTTGACTTGACAAATCAATCCGTTGCTGAAGAACTAATCGGTGAACATTGTGATATTGTATTTCATCTTGCTGCCGTCGTCAGTGGCCAAGCCGAAGCTGAGTTCGATAATGGATTAAAAGCTAACTTGGACGCGACCAGGTATCTTCTCGACGCACTTCGAAAAAAAGCACCTAATGCCAAATTTGTTTTCGCCAGTTCTGTGGGTGTTTTTGGAGGGGATTTGCCTCCTGTTATCGATAACATGACTGCGACAATGCCTCAAACGTCGTATGGAACTGCAAAGGCTATGTGTGAGTTACTAGTGAATGACTACTCACGTCGTGGTTTTGTAGATGGTCGCAGCGTTAGGTTACCAACAGTGAGCGTACGCGCGGGTGTCGCTAATGCTGCAATGACGTCATTTGCTAGTGGAATAATTCGGGAGCCTTTAAACGGTGAAGTTGCGATTTGTCCAGTGGATATGAAACAGGAATTGTGGTTGACTAGTCCAGCGACTGTGATACATAATATTATCCATGCAGCTACATTGGATGCTAGTGCTCTGGGCAAGTGGCGTTCCATTAACCTTCCCGGACTCTGTGTCTCTGTGGGGGATATGATTGCAGCTCTTCGTGAAGTGGCCGGGGATAAAGTTGCTTCCCTCATTCGCTACGAATATAATGAAACGATTTCCCGCATGGTTGCTTCTTTACCAGTGCATTTTGATAACAAGAGCGCTCTGAAACTCGGTTTTGCCGTGGATGCTAACTTTAATGAAATTATTTCTCTTTATTTGAAGGAGAAGAACTACAAATTAAAGTAACTTTTTACGAATGTGATTTTCAGTGATTGTTCTAAATAAAGTTTTATTTAATTTATGAAGCGTCTATTATTAGTTTTTGTAAACGTAAGTTAGGTAAACCTATCACAGCTGAACCGTGAACAAGAAATGGCTATTAGACCATAAAATTGAGTGTATTGACCTCTTTGTGCTAACTTTCTTCGAAGAAATAATTCTGAAGCAAAAGTTTGGCAAAACATCACAGAAGGAGAGGAGCAAAAGTAACTTGCGTTTAATATTTCAACACTAGTACGAGTACAGAGTGGAAATACTGACTTACAAGTAACAACTTAGAACTAAGTTAATTATTAAGGGCTTTTCATATAGTTTCTTGTACATATATGTATGTGTGTCTTAACGAGCAACTTGACTGCGGGTAGACTTATGTTTTGACGTTTATTAAATTATATTTGTGTCCTTTCTTTTCCTTGTGTTATGAGAGATGTATTACTAGGTATGTCACGTTAGTTGAAGGACGTAAATCATACATGTATCCTGCTATATGAAAATACTAATCACGTTTTTTATAATAGGTTTCATATGATATACAACTATAGACCATAAAAGTTCCTTATTCTAGTTTAGTTTTAAAATTACACGTCTGTTTTCTTTATTACTGGAATGTACCGCGGTTGCAGCCTAGATCACGAGAAGGAACGGGCTGGTTCTTAGTCCCTATGAAACAATGACAATGAAACAATGAATTTATTTTTGTAAATAGGCCATAAAACGGCACTTTTACACGTCAAATTATGTGTGAAAAACTGGATGAAGCCGGCATTTCATATCTGACTACTCTGAGAAGAAAGTCTCTATTCAAGTCCAGACAATGTAAAATAACATACTGTAAGAGAGAGTCTGACACGCCTTTCCGCCCCATCCAGGGCAAGAAAAGTAATTTGTTGATATTAAAAAAGCTCGATCACTCACTAAGAACACTTTGGAACTGTTTTAATTACTGTGTTTTAGTATATGTATTAGCGAGTACATAATTACATTAGAGCCACTTACTTATTCAAGCACTTACAAAATTCTGTAACAAAAAGGTAATTTGTTTGTTAATTACAGTAGGTACCTTTTATGAAACATCAAGGACCATCGTTACAGAAACAGAAGTAAACCTAACTGAATTGTAATTATACAAGCTTTCTAAAAATAGAATTTCTAAAGAGTGTGAAAGTACCTCTGGAAAGCATAAAAAGGTTTTTGCCTTGAAGCGAGGCAGCACTCCGTCCGATATTTGGAGCGGCGTAGAGCCATCGGAAAACTAACGCTCTGTACAGTACATGTGTATACGTTTACATCTCCGTTTGCTATGGTGTATTAAATTGTGCGAACAAAACGAACCAAGTCAAGGGAATAACAATAACACAAAGATTACAAAAAGAACACAGACGGTATCGTTAAAATTAGGCATAATTCATCGCGGTTCCGTCCTGGTGTTTCCTGAGGGATTAGATGTAAGAGGGTTATTGTGGACATAATTACAAAGGCGTGGTATTTTAATCCTGTCAAAGCCTGGAACTTGAAACAACATCCGCTGACAAGTTCGTTAACGTCTTAAATTAATTTTCGTTTAAAATTTGTCAATTGCCGTCGGAATTAAACGAAGTTTGTCGTTTCTTGACAACGCGGGATGGCTGGCTCGCGGCCAGCAGTCATTTTATAGAGGACTTTATTCTTTGTCTACATGGATGCGGCAACATGCTTCTGAATGCGACTACAGTGAAAATATAATAAATTTTAACTTACTGACACACGACCAAAGCGTCGAATTCGAGGATAACCAATTAAAATTTAAATAGAAGCCTTATCTTTGAGCAAGAATTAATTAAGAGCCACGATTTATCGTTGTTATCATTGGAATGTTCCATTTTAATAATTTTTTTGGAAGTAAACGAGAACAATATAGAAGACCACAAAGAATACAAACATGTGCTTGTTTTAATATACTTTTAACCGCTCCCGGTGAGGACGAGTGCATAGGCAAAAATGTCGATTAAAGCGTCGTATCTTTTTTTATAAACAACCGGATACTCATTGACAGCGGGCGGTCGCAGCCCGCCAGCGATTGCATGGGAAATTGTTAATTCTATTGGAGCGAAACACATAGGAAGCGTAGCACCGCGTACGCTGCGACTTGGCACCCTTCCAGTCAACGATTGTGCTTTACTATGGCGATTATTTTCACTGGTGCACTATTCAAACTGCTTCGGAATACGACTGAATAGACACGAAAGAATTTTCGTGTGCAACGACCGTCTGTAATGACCGTTTATTCTTTGAAACACGCTCGGTGGAAATCCGTAAATAAGTGTAAAGTACCGCACGAATTTAAAATTCCCCCCTTTGAAACATTTACAACTGTTATTTTATGATGACTGAAAAAATATTGTATTAGAAAAATGAACACCTTCCTAAGATTTATTTTCGAGGAAATTGCTATCAAATCTCATCAGATTTCAATCGTTTTATTTATTACCATTTTAGGATCCTTTTCCTAAAGGTGCTCAGTAAAAGCTGCCTCACTAGCACTATTACAATGTCCGAGCCATCTGCTAATCGATTAGCTCTTGAGTAGAGTAGATTTTTTTTATACTTATGTGTAAGATAATCGCTGTTAATATTTTAACTGTGTAATTTGAATTAATGTCTACAAATAAAAATTTCAATGAGTTTTCACTTGATATAATTTTTTACATATTTTAAAATGCACTCTCCTTTTTTTTTCTTCTGATTTGGATGTGCATTGGAACTCTTTTAAATTAATATATACAATATGGAAAACGGAACACGTTCTAAAGAGACGAATACTGTTCTCATTCATGCCTTTTCACAATTGGACAGTTTCTAGTTGAGACTCGCATATATCATTGGCCCAATCATGTCGACAAGCTCACATGCAGGCGATGCTGGGACGGTTCAACCAAATAACAGCTTGACGTATTAGACTGGCTCGAGCATCGTGCCAAGCGGCTCATTGATGATAAACCAACGCTGGAAGCCAAATTAGATAACCTCAAATGCCTACATAAAGAAGCTCAGCGCTGTATATTGCTGAATTAATTTTAGAGAGCACATAATTTTATGCCTTCTAATCCCCAAAAAGGTAGGCAGTGACATCTATATACTTTGGTATACACAGTTTCACCAGTCATATGTGTCCCATGTTTTGGATGTGAGTTGTTTAGTCGCAAAAATAGTTAAATTTGACTTTTCGTACTGTTACTGGACTAATGGAGCAACTAAAGATCCCCATAAAATACTTTTTTGTCTTACAACGCAATTTAGTTTCGATAACTAGACCATAACTAGACCTCGACTGGCGTATAATAGCAGACAGCAAATTGCGTAATAATACTACCGTAAATATTATACAATTTGGTCGTCATTGATCCAATGCGTAACCTAGAAAATCTTTTAAATGTCTGATAAATATATTAACCGCCGCATTCTGAACATTTAATGGTTGCTGAACCCAACTAACTTAACCCAGTCAAGTTTATTTTTGGCAAGTAATTTCGAGAAAAATCATCACCAAATAATCATTCGATGATTCTAGCACAAAATCAAGTTATAAATGGTTTTAAGAGTAGTCTCTAATACAGGCATCACTTGCTTAAACGGAACTTCAATCGCAAATTCTGTATCCACCAAAACTATTTATTGCAAATAAACTATGTATTTTGAAACTATTAAAATGAAAAATTCAAATTCAGAATCAAGGTCGAATGACACAGTCAAGTTGTTGTATTTGATTAAAACACGTGCTTATTTTTTAACTTTTAAGTCGCGTTTATACTATTAAGCCGATCGCGTAGCGCAGTAACTCAAATTGTCGTCATTGACCCAGTTATAAAACTTGACCTGTTTAAGATCATTATTTAATAATCCATATTGATGCGAAATAAGTCTTAATTTTAAAATGTAAATTGCAAATAAACTAGGTTTGAACTTAGAATTAAAAAACAGCCCGTTTTTTATCATCATAATTACTAGAAGATAAATGAAATGACAGTAAAATTGGATGACTTTATTCTACAGTGCTGCCATCTGATAAAAGCGAAATTATTATTTACAAACAACATTGTTTGAATATGTATATCGTGGAGAACCAATTCATTTTCATCATTTCATCAACGTACGTAATAAAAAGTGATTATACGAATAAAGTTCATAATGATTTACCTATTCAATAAATTAATCTAAACAAAATTATCCCTTTCCAAGAAATATTTATCAAACTAACAAAACACATTTATACCGTATAATATTATTTTATCCTCAAAAGGGTTACGTAAAGCGAAATTACGAATGTTGTAAATAAAGAATGGGGAACAAATTACGACGTTGAGGGTAAAGACTGATTATTACATAATATTCCTTTTTTTAGTTTGCTTATTTTCTTTCGGAAACAAACAGGCGTCTATTTGAAAAGGGAAAGAAGAATAAAAAGGAAATGGAAGATTTTTTGTCAATTTAGTGGTCAATCTTTGGATTATTTTTGTCGTATCTAATGGTAACAAATAAATCTGAGAAGCGTTTAAAAAGAAGAATATCCTATTTGATTGTATTTTTTTTTTGTTTTTTTGCGACATGGTATTAATGTTATCTCCTGCCAGTACCATTTTATTGGTTTTGTATAAGTATCTTATGTAGACATGCAATGATGTTTTATATCCATATTCAAATTCAAATTTTCAATACTTATGACTGAACCCTGATAGTCGAAATGAAATCAATTTAAACTTAACAAGTAAGTTGGCAATCAAGAAGCAATCGGCACTGCCCATGAACACCCGCAACGCCAGAGGAGTCACAAGTGCGTTGCCGGCTTTTTGGGGATTAGGATTTGGGAAATTTAGGGATTCAATGAAAAAGAACGAAATATTAATTAAAAATTATACATTAGTGAATTCACTTTATCAAACAAACTGCACAAACAAAACAATGTTATACATACTTTTTCTTTCGTCGCGTTTGAAATCCGAATCATTTATTTCCCGCGAAAAAAAAATACGGTATACTAAAACCCGCACCCTCATTCTTTTGTTTTGTCCTGTACGTGGTTGGCACATACTTAGCTCTGTATCGTTACGTCATCACAACAAAGACTTGGATACCAACTGTGTACA
This sequence comes from Spodoptera exigua, assembly GCA_902829305.4. NCBI lineage: Eukaryota > Metazoa > Arthropoda > Insecta > Lepidoptera > Noctuidae > Spodoptera > Spodoptera exigua. The sequence goes on from LR824607.2 coordinate 6,110,432, forward strand.
GCTTCTCGGACAAAAACCAACAATGATGGATCGTGTTTGCCACGAAATAATCTTATACATACATACACACTTATTTTTCCTATAAAAGTATCGGTATTTTAGTATGTGAGCCTTTGCGCAATCTTTCAGAGGCGGGATAAGCTGAGTTTGGAAGAAAAACAAATAGTTTTTTGTTAAATAAATGGCTTTTTGTAGTACTTTTTTGGTCGTTTACATGATTGATATCCGGGCACTTTTACGCATACGTGAATAATTTTCACTAACGTTTTATATAAGAATTGGTGCAGCTAATTAAATATCTATTATTTATTTATGAATAATTATACAATATTAAAACGTGTCAATCGGCGAATAGGTACTTTTATATATTTTTTATTCCTATTGTTCAGCATACTAGCAGACAGATTACTTAGATTTTATGCTTGGTGATAAGATATCACCGCTGCCCACAGACAACCGCAACCCCAGAGGAGTTATAAGAGCATTTCCAGCCTTTTGGGAATTCGAGTTTTGGGGGATTTTGGGGATCGGGGATGAAGGTGAGAGACTCCTATAGTCTCGCTGATATGACAAAACACACCATGAGTCCGCAGTACCAATCCGGTCAAGCCCGGGCCTCCTGTAGCCTCGCTGACATGACAAAACACACTACGAGGTTGCAGTACCAATCCGGTCAAGCCCAGCCCATTCGTGCGGAACATGGCTCTTCCAGGCTTGTATTTACAGCTGGAAATAGAATTCAATACTAGACACCAAGCTCAATCTATTTTGTAAGCCATAGGAATGTTAGCATCGACACGCTATGTCAACGATGGCCGATATGGGAGTATCCATTGTTATTTGCTAAAGGTTTTTCCATCACCAGTTTCGCGTGTGTTCTAAACGTTATAGCGAGTAATACTATTCCCCAATATCATGACATTGATATCGAATTTAAACCAGTTATAGTGTGCATATTGTATTTGAGTTTTATGTCTGCAACTGTTATTTGACCACAACAGAATTTGGAACAAAGAAATCTTTGAGCGATCCTCATATTGTTGTTTCGGTTCTTGGTTTGATATATTATAGGTGTTGATATGAACTGTTGGTTTGTAAACACAGTAGGTGTGGGTCAATGATTAAAATAATACGTGACGTACATTCTTTTTTTACTTGTAGGCTCAATATTTTTAAAGTGTATGAAAGTCATATTTAGCGCTAATGGGTTAGGTCCACCTGATTCATACCACGGATTCGCCGAAAGCTGGTGTGAAAAAATTACTTGAATTATGTTTCAGTGTTTAAAGTTACAGTAGATCTGAAAGCGACCTCCCCTAATCCTCATTCCTTAAATCCTTTAACGTACGCAATCGAGTGTCTTGAGACGGCGTCGATTGCTTGCCTGAGTCACCATCAGATTAATCAATAACTGTATACCGCCTATTTACAAAAAAAAACTGATCGCGATTACAAAATATTGTTATAATAATAATATGTGAAGGATTGTTTATAGTGAGAAGACATTCCTATCGCAGATTAGCAACATATAAAAAATTCAACGTTGACTGACAACGTTGCTTTTAAAATCGCTGTTTTTAACACTCAACACACTACTACATACTTTCATGTTTCACTGACTGGGTAATTATTGGTTGCTTTTTGGTATTGCGATACTGTGATAGAGTCGTCGAAACGTGCAATTTCGATGCGACCATCAAATGCAGGAAGTTGCTGTAACGATACAGTATCGATGTCAGTCGCCAAATTGCCGATAGTTGATACTAAAACTAGTGTTCAATGTGACAACATTTTTGTTCTATTTTCATAGGTTAATCGGTTGCGATTAGCTCTCTTGTTTTGTACCTGAATGTTTATATATCTAGTACATACATATTTGATTACTAGTATATATATGTAGTATAGTCTACTAGCAGACCCAGCCACGCGTTGCTGTGGCTAAGGTAAATAATATTGTGACTACATATCCTAGCTTACATCTCAATTTATAGTCACAATCAGTCATCAGTCATCTTTCAAGTTAGATCAATTTAAAATCGGTTTAGTAGTTTAGGAGTCCATTGCGGACCAACACGTGACACGAAATTTTTATATACATATAAAGATAGTCTGTGTAGTCTACAAAGTAGTACTACAATAAGCTTATATTATAGCCCTTTGGTTGAAAAGTAAATATGAAACGAATCATTTTGAAAATTATTTAATAAAAGCCTATTGTATTGTCCAACAAAAAATATTACAACCCTTTAAAACTTTTAAAAGTAAATTAATTATCGCACAGATATAAAACATAAATACCAAAGTAGCAAATTGTTAACGATAAAATTTTGAAGACAGATGTTCCTGAGATGTAATCCCAAAACTACGGTTAGTCCCCCGGGTCGAGTGGAGTAATGAAACTTTGAGCCTAAAATTAAATTAATTAGTTGCTTACGTATCTCGTTTCCTCTCTCGTGTTTATGTACCGAAAATCTTTGTTCGGTATTCATTATCGTTATCGACCTGCAAGAAAAAGGCCCGAGGAGCCTCTACAGTTCGTAATTATCAAGAAAAATTTTTAATAATTACTACGTCCAATATATTTTTTTAAATAATCAAGTTGCTTCTAATAAGAACGGCCTTTGAAAATGGTCCTATTGGCTTTTTAAGTGTTATGGATTTTTAGAGTTCTTTTTTTTATGTAATAGGTCGGCAAACGAGCAGACGGATTACCTGATGGTAAGCAATTAGCGCCGCCCATGGACACTCGCAACGGAGGAGTTACGAGTGCGTTGCCGACCTTTTAGGGATTAGGGATTTGGAGATTTAGGACGGTTCCTAAATCTCCAAATCCCTAAGGGATTGGGAAGGGGAAGGATTGGCTCTCCGGTAACCTCACTTACAGGGCGAAACACAACACTGTGGTTGTTTCACGCCGGTTTTCTGTGAGGCCGTGGTATCACTCCGGTCGAGCCGACCCATTTGTGCCGAAGCATGGCTCTCCCACACTTCAAAGTTATCCGTTGCTTATAAGAACTGTTTCTTAGTTCATAACCATAGTAATGCCTGCTAAGTTCTTACTGCTTACTGGGGATACTAGATCACAGTAGGTATTTCTTAATCAGTTTTTTATTGTAATTTAAACTGATCTGTCGTAATGGGGTATAAGCAAAATAAGGCATAATCGCCTGTTAATTCCTTACTGTCGAAAAAAGTCCTTACTAGACTTATAGTATGTCTTAGTCATCTTTTTGTAATTTAAACTGAACCATCGTAATGGAGTACAAACAAAATATAACTCAACCACTTGATATCTTTATAATTATCTGGCTGACATGAAAATTAAGGGGAAGCATGCACATCACATTGGCTGCAACCCAAAACACTTTTTATAATGAATATTTGGCAACTTTGAGGGTCATAATGACTAATTGATGCAGTGCTTGTATGCAGTATTATATAATTGGAGAGACTTTGTAGATATTACTAATCGTATATTCATTTCCATCATCATCATCATCAGCCTCTTGAAAAGGCCTCTTCTCACACGGATAAGGTTTACCACGCTTGCTCAATGCGGGTTGGCGATTTCAAACTTATAATTAGAAATTATAAGTCCAGGTTTCCTCACGATGTCTACCTTCACCGTTTGTCAGTGATGTCTAAATAATCATAGTAAGTACATATACCTCGGAAGAAGTCGAAATGGTACTTGCCAGGATTCGAACCCACACTCTCATGCATGAGAAGCGGGCTCTCTAACCTCGATACTCGACCACCACGACCCCTATATATTAATTTCCATACGATTTGCATAATCGTGTTGAAATTATATCTACAAAAGTTGTTGTGTGTGTTGGATAATTATATGCAAGGAAATATTTAACTAATATTTAACTAATAAGCTTTTTTATTAGTGCCTACTGTTGAGCTAAGGCCTCTTAAGAGAAGTTTTAATTATTAATCACCACGCTTGCCCAAGACGGATTGGCAATTTTCAAACTTAAATATCCTTATTTTCTCTCAACGTTTCCTTTTGCTTTTCTAAATAAACTTAAACAGTACATATATTTTGGAAAATGTCACATTTGTCAGGTTTCGAACTTGTGCTCATTTATGAGTAGCGGTTTCTTGAACCTCCGAGGCACCACGACATAATAAGCTTTATGAGATAAAAATAATACATGTACCTATTTCTGAATTACTACTGTATGATTAATTACATAAGTTTGGTATAAAACGTCAAGATAAACATTCTCACAAAATTTATAATTTCGAATATTAGTAGGAAGTTATTTTGAAAACAATGCCTGAGAAAGGAAATTTTAAAGTAGGTTTATTAGTATTTTTCCACAATAAAAATACAACACAACACAATACAACGATACTCGTAAATTGGCCGTGAAGTGCTGTCTCAAAATGTTTGTTTACGTCTATCAGTATCAAGATAAAAGCGGCCTTTCATATCAAATAAAACGTCAGGGAAAACTCAAGAATTCTCAATTTAAGTATTATTTAAATAAGAAAACAAACTATTTTGCGGAACGGTATCAAATTGAACTTGGACGAATTAAAAATATTGACCCATTTTACAGCGAATACCAATTAGTTCGCCGAGCATTTTCTTTTTAAAAGTTTGCGGTACAGAAATATTTGCTTTTTTCCACGGTTCTGCTTACTCGTTGTCCTGGTTGTAAGTTCTAATTTGATTTTGTTTCGGATGACTTAAATTAGGTACAGTTTCAAGCTTATTTTATTTGTTGACATAACAAAACTAATTTGTTTGTTTTTAGTAGCAATGTTGTGTCCATTATTTTATTTATTACGTTATTTAAGGTGTAATTATTTGTTAAAAGAGACAATATTTTCGAAAAAGAGGGAATACTTTTGCTGGTGAAAATATGTGTAACAATTTCAATTATAATTATACATACTACAACACATTTCACTATTTAATTGTTCGACTGTAACTGCAAAGGAATGGCTCGAATTTTAAATTGGAAAAAATATATCTGTTACTTTTAAGAATTTGTAGCATGGAACACGAAGTCTGGATATCACAAGCACATTCCCTATTATAAGGAACTCGATCATAGCAACTAGTGAACCATAGTGCAACAGAATACATGTGCACATTGGCTTAGCTCTTTAACATGTAAAAGACTTAACATTAACGTTAATCATTATTCTCAGTCAATAGGTATAGGTACACACTGCTGAGCAAAGGCCTTTTCCAATACGGAGAAGGTTTGAGGCATTCATAACATTTTTCAAGACGGATAAACGATTTCCAACTTATAGTTAGCAATCATAACTTCTAGATGTCTTCACTGTTTATCAATGGTGTCTAAATAAACGTAGGAAGATCATAAAACTAGAAAATGTCATACTGGAATTTACCAGGTTTTGAACCAGCACTTTCATGCATGAGAAGCGGGCGGAACGTTTACGCAAACGTAGGTACGTTATTCACTGTTTCAAAATTTAATACCCCACAAACTCTGTACATTTTGCAGTGCCGTTCTATTATTTGCAGTTTACATGCGATATAACGACACGGTCATATGAGATTTCTCTTATATGTATATAGAGCCTCGATATCGATATTCGGGTTTTGGCGAAATTCATTTAAGCCCGGAAAACCGCACGTACAGAACGTTTTTGCTGCAGATACGTGCCTGGCCGAACATTTTGTTACTGTGTGACTGGACGTAGCAATGCCAGAAGATTCTTGCCATCCGATACATTTTTGCAGCGACTATTTTGTGCCGGAAGACCAGCGTTTGACTCGTTCTTTTTAGTTCAATAATCGAATGGTATTGTTTGATGTATAAACATAAATTATGCGCCAGACTTAGATAATAATAACCTCTCGGTGGATTACCGAAGTGAAGCAACATCGAGTTCAGTTAGTACTTGGACAGGTGACCGCCTGGAAATACTGCGTGACGTTAGTTTTCAGTCGGTCCCAATAGGGCTGATTATAATGAATGAAATACCTTGGACCTGGTCTGGAGCAGAAGAAGGAACGGGGGATTTTTAATCAGTAAAAGTCTGACATTTCCTCTCGCCTCAATATGGACGATAGAAATAAAAACACCTTAGATGATAAAGGTTGTTTTTACCTTTTAAATATACCGGCTATTAGATAGGCGGTATTAAAAACATACCTACTATACTTTCCTTTAGTTATTCTATAAAATATACATAAGTAATTCTAGTGCCAAATTCCGTGTATATTTGCTGAACAAAGTTATCCAAATAAACTGTTTGGAACAAAATAAATACAAAGCAGAAAAGTAGTAAATTTAGTAGTTTCAGTTTACTTGTTTATAATTTTCAAGCAACAAGTCAAACAGCAACTAACGTACCTTGTACATTTTATTATTGTTTGTATACCAATGTTTTTCTCAGTTTGAACATTTTCGGTAGTTGTGCTGGATCTGGAATATTTAGGTTAGGTTTATGTATAATTCCAGGCTATATTTATCTCTGTATCATATAAATATACCTATATAGCTTTTATTCAGACCAGTTCAATAGTTGTTACGTACAGTTTCATGTCAAGAATACAAACAACCATCCATAACTACAAGCTTTTGCGTCTATAATATATACTAGGCTTAGCATTTTCAATTTGTAACCTGAAGCTAGGTAGAAAACTGTCGCTTGACTTGTTCTGTTCAAAGGGCTTTTTTGAGAAGGACAAAGCATCAAGTTTCATAACCGAATTATATGGAGCGAGAGGAAGTGTCAGACTCTTGCTTACTAAAAAACACCCCGTTTCTTCTTGTCTCGTCGGGTGGCGTGCTACATATACTTGCCGTCCGTAGACCAGCGCTAACAGACAGTGGCCAGATATCTTTCTTGACTCACGACGGCTGGGAATGTGGGAGATAATTCCATGACGTGCCATTTTCTTTACGAGCACATCATGGTCTGTTTAAAGCCCGGTGTGAAAGGTGGCCTTCACTAATTTTCTTGAGGACGCCACGGTCAGCCAAACAGGCAACACCACCAAAGGAAACTCGAGATCCGGAAGAAGTGGAACATTTTTCAGATGTCATTACGAAACTAGTACCAAGTTAGCACCTAGTTTAAAACTATGCTTAGTAGTATTTAGAGTAGACATACATCCTTATACGCAGTTCTCCTATCCTTAGTAACTATTTTAAAATTGAGTTCTTTATTATATTGAGTCCATTACTCCTTTTTAATACATCCATTCAAAAATAAATGACAGATAGTTGTTTACTAGTAAAATTGTTATGTAATATTCATATACATAGTGTACATGAAGGTAGGCAGCATATAGCAACATGTTTGGTTAGTTACAATAACATGATCCGGAACGTGTCAAGAATAAACACTCGAACGTCATGTAAGAGACAAGTGGCTAAGTACTATAATACTATAATATTAATATACTGAATACTAAATATTGTTTTGATATTTTTCTTGTTATAAATGCATCTTGTCATTTGATATAAAGAAGAATATGTATCCACTACATCCTAAGTTAAGAATTTCATCACTTTTCTTGTGTAATTTGTAATTCTTACATGGATGTGATAGAAGCTAGGGATGATCTACAAAGCGCTGGGTTATGGGCGTTGAGTAAGGGTAGCCCGAACCTGAAATAGATCCGAATAAATGTCGCTTCGTCCATCAGAATCGCTGGTCTAGCGCAACGACCTCGAACTACAGCCCAGCTCGAATCACAAGATGGAACGATGTGGTTTTTAGTCAGTAAGAATTCGACATTCTCTCTCACACCTTATAGGACATTCGGAAGAGGTTCTTCACTCAAAAAAAAAACGTAATTTCTTATCTGTCTCTAAAATGTGTAGCGTACTGTATTTTATTTTTCGTAATTACCTACACTATTATTTTTTAGAAAAAAGGCTAGCTAATTGCTCCTCATCAGAATCAGAGGCTGAACACTAATAGATGTCTATTATGGAACTAGTCGAGTATCTCGTCAAATTATTACGTGAGTAAGCCGAAAACATGATAACTAATATATGACCAAAAGATATCCAAAATTTATTTTATGACATGTGGAATGCATTATTCGAATAACACGTTTCACTGACAATTGTTTTGATATAAAGGTATGTAGATATGTACTCAAATAACTAAAATAAAACGATACCTATATTCAGGTGTCTGCGGTTTCACTAATTATTTGTAGCAGGAATTATTGATGAGTTTGCAATGTTGGCCGAGACGATAAATCACTTTTGTTACATTGTATTTAAATTATCAGTATCTATTATAAATTTTGATTTGTATTTCGTGTTTTTATGATTTTGTAGGTATCTAGATATTGTATTTTATATATATATATATATATATGTTTGTAAATATGAAGTCTTAAATTAATAATACGCAAGATTTCAGAATATTTTATTTCAAGAATATGAGGCAGCTGCAAAATCGAAGATAACTTATTATTATAAACTTATAAGGATGTATTCATTAAACATGTTTTTTTTTTATTTGTGGCTATAGATCAAGTTATTTTTTTTACTAATTTAAACATGAATTGTATTTATAAACGAATTCACGACACAGTTCAAAATCCAAAAACCTAGTTAGAGCCGATGTTTAAATAAATTACTCTAGCTCCAACTATAAGCGACAAAAATAACAAAAACTTTTTTGTTTCACAGTTATTTTGGCCGAAAGTAAAGTTATGTACAAAGATCATATTTTATAATAAAAGTGTGCTGTGCCAAATACGGAGAAATGTTTCACAAAACTGTAGATATATGGCGTTGGATTTCCATTATTTGCATTCCGTATGGAAACGGCAATGCGAAGTCGATATGCGTTTTCAAACGTTGTGGTTTATGTAGGAATGGTTTGAAGTGTTGGATGCCGAGATGGGTATATCAACCAATATTGGCTCGATCTGTATACATTCTCTTGTTCCTTTTTGTTATTATTTTCTTTTCAAACATTTATGTGGGTGTCGGTGTTCTAACTGGGGTGTCGGAGTTTTTTGAAAGAGGTAACATTTACACTTATATTTTTCTAAATTATACGTGCCTTATGATCTTTGTATAAAACAATTTTATTGAAATATTTTTTGCCATAGATGTTACATTTCTTCTTAATATTTTAAGTAGACGTTTCGTAACTACTTTTTTGTTGTTTTATGATAGTTAACTATTCGAAAATATATGTGTATTACATAAACTAACCTGAATCCAATGTTCATTAATCGATGAAAACATTATTTCGATGCAAATAACAAACAAATTATCCATCGTAGGACACCAAAGTTAACAGGAACAAAGATGAAGTATAGAACGGACCTAGCGTAGTAAAAACCTATTAATATTAATGGGCTATCTAGACGAAGGTCTCGGTAAAGTTACCAGCTAGGGACGTGCTGGCGTAATCACCATTCTGGTTTGATGCTCTGGTGATTACGTACAAAGTTTTGCTAGGTTTTGCTGTTAATACTAACGGGTAGAGATTGCGAAATTTATGATTATATGTACATACATTCTAGATGATTTGTAATGTTTTGGAAGCCAAAGTTTGGAAGTTTTATTTTGAATTTTATGTTTTTAGAATAGATTTTACAATACATTTGCTAAGACTCATGTGTCATGTGCCGTTGTTATACACTGACTACTTAGTTTTTCTGTAATAAACTGTACTATGAATATATAATAATAGGTACTATGAATGTATTGCCTTCAGAAATATTTACATTTAACAGTGTTATTTTATACAATTCCCCACGCCTGACATAAATTGGGCACTTGGAAAAAATATTATTTGGATAAACGCAATATTTAATATTTGTTAAAAACAATATAACGCTAATTTTAACTGATTTAACGATATGTACCTACAATTCGTTGTTTGAGTTATTTTTTGATGTAAGAAGTATGCTGGTTGACAATCCCGTAGAAAATTAATATATAGAAAATAATTTTTAACAATTCTACAAAGATATTGAATTCTTAAATAAAGTAAAACATTAAAATTTTATGGAACAAAACTCATTCAAGTTACCTACTATCAATGTTACTGTTCACTATTTTAGCAACGAAAAGAATAAACGTTTTAAACTTCAAATTCAGTTTGTGATCTAAACCCTAACACCATTGTACAGCTAAGCCACGTAATGCTATTATCTAATATCCCAGTCCAATATCTTGTCACACTCAGTGTGGTTGCCAGAACAAAAAAACACTATGACAGTTAGAACGAAGTAATATCATAAGTGTTCCAACCGTACTCGTCTATTTTCGGGAAATAACCTAAAACTAGAACACTATCGGGTAGACAAAACAATAGAAAACTCTCGGTTTTATATTTTTAAAACAAAAGGCAATTCAACTGACAAGTTGACATAGTTTTTAGTTCTATTGTTATGTAGTTGTGAGGTTGTGACTACGTAAATGAGATACGGAGATATCTTTTCTAGCTACTGGCACAGAATAAGGTAATACCTTTCACTAATGATAATTTTGACTAATGTTTGACTGCACGGTTGGTGCGGTGGCTGGGCAAATGGCTGCCGTGCAACGTGTCGCGGGTTCAATTCCCGCACGGAACAACACTTTGTGTGATCCACAAATTGTTGTTTCAGGTCTGGGTGTCATGTGTATGTGACATTCTATGTTTGTAAACGCACCCACAACACAGCCCAGAGGGTCATGGCTATACGAGTAATCCGCGGGTATCGCACGATCTCCGGGGAGGCGGCGAACCTCCTTGCCGGATCACCGCCGTGGGATCTAGAAGCGAAGGCGCTCGCGCGCGTCTACAGTTTGCGCGCAGACGCGCGTCGCCGGGGCGAAGATCCTCTGCCGCGCCAAATTAGTGCGTGGCGGAATGAGCTCCGGCGAGATCTCATGGCAGAGTGGAAACAACGATTGTCGCAACCGAGGGCCGGGCACGCTACCATAGCAGCGGAAAGACCCCTCTTTGAGGAGTGGCTTGAGAGACGCCACGGCGTCCTCACCTTCCGTCTGACGCAGGTGCTTACCGGGCACGGCAGCTTCGGTAGGTTCCTGTTTCGGATTCAGCGGGAGGAAACGCCCGAGTGTCGTCATTGTGAGGACCACCTAGAGGATACGGTGGAGCATACGGTAGCGGTATGCCCTGCCTGGGCTGAGCACCGCCGTATCCTCAGGGAAGTGATCGGCGGCGGCGACCTCTCGCGCCCGGCCTTAGTCGAGGCCATGGTGCGGAGTGAGAGGAACTGGGACGCCGTCTCCTCCTTTTGTGAAGCAGTCATGCTCGCAAAGAGAGAGGCGGCCCGCGTGAGGGAGCAATCCTCCTCCTCACGCCCCAGCAGCCGCAACTGGCGACACTACGGGCGTCGGGGATCGAGGGACGATCTCCGGCCACCGTCAGTACGGGCCTGCGGTCGGCGAGTAAGGGCAGCTCGCCGCCCGACCAGAACCAGGCCCGAGCGTACGGCGCGTAGCGTTCCGCGCGCGCCTCAAAGAGCCATTCGACCACCACAGACGGGGCCCTAAAGGGCTGATGTTCAGCCGGGGTTGCGGGGTAAGCGCAATGAGGTACCGCGACCTCGGCACAGAGCAGGAGAAGGAACAGGGGGGTTTTTAGTCAGTAAGAGTCTGACACTCCCTCCTGCCCGGCCCTGGGCGGGAGAAGTCATTTGATGATTCTCCCCTCACAAAAAAAAAAAAAAACCCACAACACAGGAGAAAATCCTTAAGTGGGGCATAGGTTTCTTATAAAAAAAAAATAAGAAAAAAATATAATACGACTTCACACAAATAAACTTAATAAAATTAAAATGTTTTGTGTCTCCTTGTGATAATACTCAGCTGTCGTCATAAGACAAAGTCGTTAGTCTAAACTATAACATCATATCACTGTAAATTTGTCATATACTGTATCAAACAGACCATTCAAAGCCAACCGTCATAACCCGCTATCTACCCGTAAATAAGCCGTAGTATTAAGGTCAGACGATTGCCTACAAACGATATAGGCTCAGCAATGACCCTTAACCTTCCTTAACCATTCAACTTGTGCACAAGATTAATTAAACTATTAATCCCGGAAAGTGTAGCTTACGCCTTAATCGCTAGCCAATGAAACCGCGTATTCTTTAGCCGTGTACTTTGGATACGTCGATCTATTACTGTTCGGAGCCGAATGCGATCTTTCCGTCCATTACGTCGTAGTAATTACTCGGGACCGTGTAACATACAGCTTTTGCTACCTTTGACGAGTCCGGTCACACGTGAACGTAGGAATTGCCAATTTTCACTAATGGAACGATAAGTGTGGGGGTAGATAGCTTTGTTAGGTCATTTGTTTTGTTTGCGTTTTGAAATATTAGATAATATTGTACAGAGTATTGTAGGTAATTTAAGGATTAGTCTAGGAAACTGTTTCTGTTCATTTTGATTCTACATCAAAATATCAGGGAAGACTTGAAGTAGTGAGAGTTTATTTCTTTTTAAAACCTCACGATCTACGATAGATCTCTGTAACACCAAGTCGCCAACAACCCTAACAAAATGGCACTATTACACACGCCTTTTTTCTTGACATCTGAAAGAATTACGTCTTTAAAAGGAAAAGGTGCTTCGACATCGAAAGGTAAAACATCTCAATTTCACACCTAACCGGCGCGATTAATTGTGTTACGGATCATTAGACGCAGCATCTCGATATATGGAGGCAGCGGACGAACGTCCCGCCTTAAATCGATTCGAGTAGCTACGACTCGATTTGAAATCGAGACGTTTGAAAGCACACTTAGCCGTGGATGCTGCATTATTTATTTCTAAAGTTCAAACGTACTAGATATATATTGAGTCCTTGGTTTATTTACAGCTAAATTATTGTACGCTTCCCTGGACACTAGAAAAATGAGTCTTAAGTACAACATTTCCTTCATGTAATTAACCAAATTAGAATGGAGAATGTCTCGTGTAGTGTTCGCTCGTGTCCTTGAGTTTTCGTAAGGACAGAAGGATAATATGACCGTTATGATATGACAGTTAGATGTTGGCTGGAAGCCAAAACCCGTGATAATATTCCTATATTCTTCCTGTCGGTAATACTATGTGGAGACGTTTTTTTCTTAATTCGTGCCGTTTGGAATAGAATGTGTATTTCTGTAGGCTGTGATATCATTAGTTTTTATTTTATTTTATAAATAGCTACGTTATTTTGAGTGAGGCCTCCAAGCTTAGGAACTAAACGTCGTACAACTGAGATATAGGTCACGTTTTATCACCCTCATTTTAAGAAACCGATAAATTTTGTTTCAGATAGTTCATACACATTTCGTTCTATATTCAAATTTATCTGATAGCTTATATTTAGTGGAATAAGGGCTGATTTTTCAATGGTTAGATAAAAATTATATGAGGAATAATTATGATGTTGTCGCGTCAGAATGTTTGTATAAGACAGTGACAGCAACAATTTTATTCCTCAGATAACATTTATCTGACTATTGAAAAATCAGCCCTAAACATTGTGAAATAGTCCCTTTGTCTTTCTGTTTCCATGAAAAACATTACAACTTTATATTTAGCACCAAAATTTATCTCTAGCAACATTTTCATTCAGATTTCTATTATTGTCTATTAAAAATGTCATTGAGACACTAGTGATGTTACCCGTTGCGTATCGATATTGAAATTTTTATACTTTTCTCTAATAAGATCAGTGTAAACTAGATTAATAATGCCATCAGCTTGCATTGGCATCACTAGCGATATGAGAGAAGCAATAGCAGTGCTTTAGCCTGCTTATCTTATCGGACGTAAGTGGTATAAGGAAGTGGGTCACCGTAGAGAGCTGCTGTTGCGTGGAAATGTATTATCGATACTGTTACGATGTGCTATATCGATGTATCGATAGATCATCATTTGTAATTGATATAATAAAATATAAAATTATGTCTTAAGCCGGCCTTATTACAAAACATGCTTAGAAAAGGTTCTAATCTTTCTTTTTGATACTAATGAGAGTGGGAGAGCCATGCTACGGCACAAATGGGTCGGCTCGACCGGATTGATACCACGGCCTCACTGAAAACGGCATGAAATAACCACAGCGTTGTGTTTCGCCGTGTGAGTGAGGTTATCGGAGGCCCAATCCTTCTTCTGCCCCAATCCCTCCTCGATCCCTAATCCAAAAATTAAAGTCGGGAACGGACTCGTAACTCCTCCGTTACGGGTGGCCATGTGCGACGCTGATTGCTTACCATCAGGTAATCCGTCTGCTCGTTTGTGGATGCATAATACATGTTAATAATGATATAATTTTTTAGAAAATTTAACTACAAAACAATTTTATATTTATCAAGCATATAACTAGCAATAAATGAACAGCTGTAGGTACGTAAATCATGGCAATATCAGTTGACATAGGTGCTGACGTCAGTATACAGTGTGTATTTAATTTATTCTGGAACATTAACGAATATTATCTGTACTTAAATCTTTAGTAAATATGTTAACATTTATTAATTAAAATCGTCAGTAATTTTACCGAAGCACAAAGTAAACCTTTTATAGCTAGTTACTGAGAGTTAATGCTTATTGATCAATATTATGTCTAGGTATATTTTTTATTTAAAATGAACTTTATTAACTTATAACTAAGGTCTTTATAATAAGTAATTTTTCTATACTGTACGTGTATTCCTATCGTTGACAGTCATGATGTTAGGCGTCCTCTTTTCTTCCATGAAGTTTTGGTTTGAGTTCTAAGCTCGGCAAGTCAAATAAAGTTTTTAAGTTCGTTTAACACTTCAAACGGCAAAGGAAAACCATTGTAACTATGGGGAAAGCCGGACTTATAATTTCTAATTATAATTTTGAAGTTTGAGATAAGTACTTTGTTCAGTACTTATCAGCTTATGATGTGACCTGATAATGTTAATTTAAATGCTATACCAATATAGGACTACGTATTTTCGCCATAAAAAATCTAAAATTCAATTTTTATCATATTAGTTTTATTTACTATTATTATTTAAGAAATAAATGTCTTTTTATTTTGCACCTTGTAAAAAATGAAATCTGATTAAAGAACCCTTCCTATTTTTAACCGACTTCAAAAAAAGGAGGAGGTTTTAAATTCGACGCGTATTTTTTTGACTACAAATAGAATTGCAATAACATAATGAAAAATAGACGAACAATTAAAAAAATTGTTCCTTTGTCTTCTGCCATCGCATAACAACTAAATATAATAAAGTCCATTAAAAAAACAATCTGATTTAAAAAGTGTCCATTTTTTAAATCAGAATTCTAAAAGAACAATTTTCAAAGTTCGAACCATTTCAAATTTAATAAAGTAGGTATCTACTATTAAACTTGGAATGTGGAAGTTAAACGGAATATTGAACAGTGAAAATTGGGATCGTGAAATGCATGTGACATGTGAATATTTTAAATGATTTTCGGTGCTGATTTTTCTTTTAATGCTTTCCGGGCGATCAAGCGTCATGTATCGCGGCTTCGACCTGGAGCAGGAGAAGGGACTGGGTGGTTTTTAGAGAGTAAGAGTTTGATACGACATAAATACCTACCTTTATAGTCAAATGACTCAATTTAACCAATTATCTGTAAGAGGATAGATTTTGTAATAAATATACATACTACCTACCTGCTATATATTTATATTATATTTCGATGATTCTCTAATTAACGTCCATTATCTAATATTATCGTAACTTTTTTTATTGCAATTCCATCTGATGGTAAGCAGTGATGCTGCTGCTGATGATGATGATCGGTATTACCTACTGCGGTTCTAATTACCTAATACTATAATACTTTCATATGTTTTTATTTTATTTATTTTAATGTGTTTATGTGAAATTAGTGAAAGATAATAATTGTTGGGTGTTTTTTGGGAGGGGAAAATCATCAAATGACTTCTCCCGCCCAGGGCCGGGCGGGAGTGTCAGACTCTTACTGACTGTTCCCCCTGTTCTTTCTCCTGCTCTGGGCCGAGGTCGCGGTGCCTCATTGTGCTTACCCCGCAACCCCGGCTGAACATCAGCCCTTTAGGGCCTCGTCTGTGGTGGTCTATTGGCTAATAATTGTTGGGGTAACTAATGAATGCCAAATTAGAGGAAGGTTGATTTAGAGTTTAACAAAACAACCAAGGTACGATTTACCTAATAAAAATTATAAGCATCGAACCATATTTCAAAAATATTTTGTATGATTGTAGTTCTAAAAATTGTGACAAGGAAAACATCAGTTTTTGACATCGAACCATTTTAACATAGTAGCTTTTAATTAATATAGAAGCAAAAAAACTGCTATCGTGAAACATGACATGCGAATATTTTTAACGATTTACATGGCTGGTTTGCGCCAGGTCGCACCGTTTTAATTTTTATTGATGCCAAAGTTTAGTCAGTAGATAGGAAGCTGATTCGTCGTTTTTTTATCAAATTAATTTTTATATTTCGTTATTGTTTTGTTGGTTTTATTGTATGTTATTAAATTTTATTTCACACTTCGTTAAATTATTTCATATTTTAATTTGTCTATATAGAGTCGATAGCGTACGTGTTTCAAATTACTTTCATTTTTTAGCCGTCTTTGTTTCTCTCTGGATTTATTTTTATTTCAACATACCTATATTGTTGTATAAGAGAGCCATGCTTCGGCACGAATGGATCGACTCGCTTAGAGTGAGAGAGAAACAACCATAGCATTGTGCTTTGCCGTGTGAGCGAGGTTACCGGAGGCCCAATCCTTCCCTTCCCCCAATCCCCAAAAGGTCGGCAACGCACTCGAGACTCTACCATTGTTGTCCATCGGCGGCGCTGATTGCGTTCCATGAGGTAATCAAATTGCTCGTTTGCTGACCTATCACACTTAACATAATAATATACTCAGTCATAGAAAGTCAAAACTAACAAAGTTTTTTTTACCGAATTATATTACGATAATTATGAAGTTCTACTATTCTCGTAGTGCTAATAATCGTGTAAATAACACTAATTTAAAACAAAGGACTTTGTACTAAACCTTTTAATAAATTACATGCTTCCACTCCCACTATTCGTTACGCCTCAATTACTGACGACTTGGCACACATGAGTCCTCAATACATGATTAATCAACTGCAAAATAGTACTAAATAAATATAATTCTACTATAAAAACTAATTAGGTTAATACCAAAGAGTATAATATTGGTGCCTGGAAGTGTCATACGTACTTATATACTTGTGTATATACGTTCTACTTGTCGCGAAATTAGCTATCAGCTGCGTCCCAAAGGAGGTTCACACAGCTGTGTACACGCAAACAGAACAATGCCCCTTCCAGAAATTTGATCGCACCTCCGTGTTACGTCACTCAAACATTTTGAAACAATGTAATTTAATATCGAAAACGACGAAATAAAATTTATTCATTCTGAAGTTTCTTACTTTGTGTATGAAAGTCAAATTGAATTTAAATGGGGGTTTTTGCTAATGGTTTTTTAGTTGGAGATCTTAATTTAATAATATAAATCGTAATAACACTTTGTTTTTCGAATAGTAACTATCGTCGGACATAATATTATTGGAATAACGACTAATTCACCTAAGTTAGAGGTGAGCAGACCTCTCAACATATCAGCCAGTTCTCAATGGCGATTATTGTCATAACCGAGAGAATAATTTAACTTCTTATATTTCTACACCTATTATATATATAATAATAATATTTAAACCTGAAATTCTTTCTTGTACATAACTTTGTGACACATTTTAAAATAATTAATTCTGTTTAATGGCTTACTTTCTCTGTTTGGCGAGTTATACTCGATTAGTTTCAAGCTACGCTAAGGGCTCATAATAAGCGAGGTACCATTCACCTCAACTTTGTTTTGTAACTTTTTTGGACATAGTAAAATAAAAGCGTTACGTAAATAATACCTTAATACAAATTAGTTTATAAATTTAACATGTTAATGGACAATTAAAATTCTTGTGTGTAATAAAATCGTATGTGTAAGTACAGACCTTCGAACTCGAAAACCTTCTTGAACAGTCAATCGTAGAGCAACCACCACGACAATACTTTAAAGAGTTCGTGACCAAAATCAATGCAACTTTATCGATCACGAATAATATAAGACTGCAAAGCATACAAATTATTTTGTCAAAGCATTTTAGACCTTATGTCACAGTAGAGATTACAAAAGGATACACGAGTGAGCTACACCCCACATGGCTTATCTATGGAAGGTTATATGTGTATGTATGTGGGTATAGCCTGGCTCAGTCTTATAAATTGCTTAGTAGGCTCACGTAGAAACATCAAGATTAGTTAGTTATCTCCATTATGTACTTTAGTACGTTATTTTGGTGTAAATACCTTCCTTGTTGGTTGAATAGTCAAAGAGCTGAAGTAAACTAGTATGTAAAACAGAATGAGTATTAATTTTGTTATCGTGTCCCTGTTTCCACGATATTTTCGTAGACTAGAACTGTCATGGCTGTCATTATCTGCGTTCAAATTATAAAACCATTTCGTTTTGGGCAGAGAAATCATACTAGATATTAAGATATACAATTTTAAGCTCCGCATCATAAAGAAACCATCCTCTTTCCTAATTTAATGTTGTTAGTACTGTAAAAATTGTCTTAGCTGTGCCCGACAGAATAGATGATTGATTCTTTGTCTAATATACAAATAGTCCAGTCATTTTAGACATTTTATACCCCAATCTGGGGAAAAATTCCTAGTGAGCTGAATTTTTGTATATACCTTTTACCTTTATTATGAAGTTGTGAAAAATCGACATCGATATCGTGTCGGCTAAAAAAATTACAGAGGTCAAAAGGTCACAAAAATCAGTTTTTTGCAAATATTTCGCGACCTATTGCTCGGACGTCAATAAAGGTCTATAAAAATTGTTCCTCATAAAATTGTCTACAAAAAATGTCTCTTATAGTTTTTCTGTAAAATTAATGGTTTTCGGATCATAGCGCTGAGAAAGCGACTATATTGTGACGATGCACTCGTTTCCTCACCACCTTCGAGGTAGAATGCAAAGCGCGTTTTTTTTACATAAGATGAAACCTAAAATGACTGGACTAAAACTATTTTGTGTAGGTACACATTATGACATGCAATAATGTGAAATGTTGTCTGAGTCAGAAATTAAATTCAAGATCCCTAGCTCCCCCACAATACTTACGACTACTCGACTAAGGCGGAAATTTGAATGTCATATTATATTGATCAAACTTAGCTGATATTAATTAACATTCACATCACACATTTTCGGGCGTAGTGTGTTAGCGAATAATAACAACCCAAACATAGCTATACAAAGTAATAAATAGCCCATAAAAACCCCAAACGTTTCCCAAAGAAACGAATATCATTCCAATTCACGAAATTATCCTTTGAAATCATTCAAGCGGATCAATTTACGTAAAATTGTTCTACTCTTAAAATGTTTACTGACGCATCGAGGATTCAATTTATTTATCATTTTTTTATGAAACAATTTTATTGTACACTGTAAATGTATTATTTATTATCTATATTTATTTATATTTTCCAATTACGAAAACATATGTCTTTTTGTTTATGCGAAAATGTCATTAATTTGTATCTGTCATGAGCGTAGACATACTTAAATGACTATCAAATTATAGAACCGAAAAAAACCTTTTCTTTTCCAAACCCACGTTCCTAAATGAAACCCTTTTCTAAATTACATGTCATTCTTAATAACAATCTCCAACAATTTGAATCATCATCACCCGTAAATCGATTTATTATTTTGACAACTCCATTTCACTAATGTGAAAATAAAATTTGTCAAATTCACCCTTGGGACTGGCAATTATTTCAGTGGAAATTTTCAACGACACGTTCGAAATTATAATAACAATAATAAATACAATACCTTTATTAATTATTGTCTCGGTGGATTAATAAAAACGTTAGTTTAGCTAATGAAACAATTTCGACACTGAATATTCAGTGACAGTCGAGTTCAGTTGAAACTTTTGATATTTCGAATGCTAGCGTCGCGTCAGTGGAAGCGTCAATACGAAGCTCACAGCAAAGCAACTTAAGTAAATTACTTAGTTGGAACCCTCCTCCATAATTATTATTCAACCTCTATCCGACGCAAATCAAGTAAATTTGTTCCGAAATTACTTTTATTAAAAGCATTTCTTTCCCTTCGTCGAACCAAAGTGCTAAAGTAGAGTAAATGGACTGGAATTTCCGTTTCAGGAATAAATTATATGAGAATATTATAGTAAATAACTCGTTTAAGATGATAATTTATTATTTTGGTAGATCACTAAGTTTTTTGGCTATGAAACATGTGCGCACGCATTTATTTTCTGATTCTCTGTCTGACATTGTTTCATATGGAGAACTGTAGCATTAATTCGGAACTAATGTTGATGGTTGTTTATCAAACTGGCTACCTACACCAGTTTGGAAATATTAAAGACCTGTACGTACTGGTCTTAAGTTAAGGTCTTAATCTTAAGTAAGTTTGTACTTTGAATGAACCGACCCATGTTATAAGAAAACAGGGATAAAATTTTGACTGCATGGTTGGTGCGGTGGCTGGGCAACTGCCGTGCAACGTGTCGCGGGTTCGATTTGCGCACGGAACAATTTTTGTGTGATCCACAAATTGCACTTACGACATTGGAGAAAGTCCTGAAGTAGAGTAACGTTTTAAATAATAAAATAAATAGTCGTTTTATTATGAAACTGATCCCTAAAAACAACATGGATAATTCATTAATTTGTATGATTATATCTGGTGACAGGTTCATCTCCTTAGCAATGAGGTGAGGATCATAAGTATAAAAGACAGAAATCGTTTTGTTATAATAACGTTTTTATTATACATATTTATTTAGGGTAGAATTATACCCCTTTTCCATGTTCTTCCTCACTGCTTGGCCATCCAAAAGTCTGTAAAAGATCACTTTGGAGTGATAAGATCGCTCATTGTACCTATTATTATTATTATGTTTGTTTTTTTCCTTTCACGGGATCGGATAGGACAGGCCCTTTGAACAGTTTTAATTTCAATGTGATGGGACATCAGCCGGCCATTGTCCCTGTATGCGCCATAAATATACACTCAAGGACAATCCCCGGTTGATGCAGGACTATTGTGCAATATGGTAGAAAATTATATGGCTATGGGTGTGGTAGGCTAGATAATTATGGAAATTATTAAAAATAATGCCTTATTTGTAAGAGCAAATAGCTTGACTAGAGGATATATTGACAAACTAAAACATAAGTTAAATTATATTTTTTTTTGTTTTATATTCAAAAGTTCCTATCTATAGTGTTCTTTTGTTGCAATACATGATTCGATTTTTACTATAATAAATGAGTAAATATTTCGACTTTAAAAACATTTTCAAATAACGGATTTTGAATATGTAGTTTTACATTTATTGTTCATGGACAAAATACTGTGTTATTTACCCTACATAATTATGAAAATTATATTGTAAACCATGTCGACCATAATGTACTTTCATTAAGGTAAAAACCAAATGTATTTTCAATAATGCTTTTTGTAAATTAAAATCTATAAATCGTTTAATGATTTTGAAACTTTTACTTTCAAGTGGTACTCCAAATCATTGCTGTATAAAAGTGACCGTAACATTTTTGCTTTGAAAATAAATTAATAAAAATCAACTTTAAGTTCAAAGAGAACTCAATATTCGACCCAACAATCTAATAAGGGTCTCACTGAGAATTCATAATTTTTGCAAGAACATCGAACTCGATTTTGGTGCCTCACATCACGTACAGACGTAAGCAACTCAAGCTGTAATACCCAGTAGGAATTAACCTCTATTCGTTCGTAGAAACTGAGCGCAGTGAGGTCAAATTATACTGGATTACAAGGTTTGAGGTGCTGTCGTCTGTACATAAAAATCGCTTACATAAATCGATGTAAAGCGCTTTACTTAATAACACACGCTACATTAAGCAAGGTCGTCATGCTTAACGCGGGGCTTCATCAACAGAATATCTTAAAGCTCACATCGTAATCGACAACGTTAGGAAGGTTACATTATTACCGACATTTATTTCCTTCCCAACGTGATGAGCAAACGCGAGTAAGTGTGGATGAGCCACTTCTTATAGTGATCTGGAACAAGTTCAGGTAAACGATATAAATCCTTCGGAATTTTGTATTTTACTCAGTAATCGTCTAATGTTTTAAATTAAAAAAACTGGCCTACTTAAATTTACTCTTATGCAATAAAAATTAAGTCCTTTTTTGCCATTCTCTGGTGGCGCTGAATGTAAGAATATTGAATGACGTTACAACTGATGACGTCTTAATTCCTACATCGCGCTAGAGTATATGCGAAATAACAAAGAAAATAACTATCACCACCTCGCTTCCTTTCCCGGTGTTAAGTCTTTTAAAACACTTTTCAACTCCAGGTTTTTTGAGCTCAAGTTCACCAAGAACCGCTTAATTCAACCGCTCATTCCAAAATGGGTTGTTAACTATATAACAGGTTTTTCAACTTAAATATTTGGTTACATAACCGAGCAATCAAGTGAACATTAGGTCAAATCTCTGAATTTTATCGCTAGAATTCTTATCATGTTGGTGTTTCAAAAATAATGTGAAAAAAGTGTGTATAACAATATGCTATTGTCCATATATTAGGTATATGGTATTGTTGTTGTAGTGTATGACAAAAATCATATTATAATATAACAATTTAGTGACGGAATTTTCTCGTAAGTAAATTAAACTTATTTAATTTTTATGGAATGTGTCCAGAACGACGCCTAGAGCTAAGGTAGTTAAAACATAAAATTTTAATCTCGGATCTGATCTATTTCAAAGACTTTTCTATTTGCAGAAAATCTGTTGAACTCCATAGTAATTATTGCTCATTTGTGAGTTGTGCCTTTTGCTCTAAGTTACATTGGTGATAATGCCTCTATGTAACTAAACTATGTCGGATATTACTTAAGTTAGAATTTCTCTTGATACGATCTGTTGAAGTGACCATAGTCCGTTTGTGGTTAAATCATTAGGAGGAGTTGAGATGACCCTTCTCCATTTACTGGCCCCTGTAATGCCCTTCAACCTTTGTACTTAGTTATGTGTTCATAAGCTTAAATAAGTTTAATAATAGTTTTAACTGATAATGTTTTTATTTTCGACAAACAAAAGTGATGACAGAGACAGCGAAAAATCAAATGAAACTCTTAGATTCGAATTTAAAATCTCTTTTTTGGGTTATTTTTTTTCGTTTTTATTTTCTTTTTGCAAGAGAATGGTGTCCAATCATGAGTTTCTGAGTAAATACCTTCTCTTTCACCGTCCTCTATGTTTTATTAAGCACGGTCCAAAAGTTTGCGGTTTTTGCCACCCCGAATAGTATACTAGTAACCCTTCGCATAAAGTTGTATCGTACAGCCAGGACTCGGGTCAAGCTTTTTACTGCGTCGCGTCGGTAGAAAAAACGTAAAGGGCAATGGACGCAATCTCCACATGCTGACTTTATAGAATTACGTTTTTTGGACGAACCTCCGACCATCTGCAGGCCGTAGTCCAATTCAATTTACAACCGATGTTGATAAAGTTTAGAGGATTTTTGTCGTAAAATGGAAGAGGACACCATGCATATTACATGGCACTGAGTAAACTTTATCTGTCCTCTGTGATTTATGTTTAAAATAAATATCTTATTCAGTTTATTTTTAGACCACTGCAAAGCTGACGAGCTGAGAGACATTTCATATTTACAGGACATCCTATTCATAGAGAGACTGACTAGGACAACTTTAAGAGAGCTAAAACGCGAGTATAAGATACTTGTACTTGGAAGGGGTTTAAAAACATCATTTATTTAAATCTATACTAATATTATAAAGATGTAAAATTTGTAAGTTTGTATTTTGGGGGTAATCTTTGGAACTGCTGGTCGGATTTCCAAATTCTTTCAGTGATAGATAGCTATAATGTTCTTGAGTGCTATACCTAGGCTATAAAACATCACACTACAATCAAATGGAGCAGCGGGTGAAACCGCGTGAGAGTAGCTAGTACATCATAAAAGAAAAATAAATATTTTATAAATGAAGTTAATGAAGCTTCGTTCCAAACATTAATAAGATGAGTTACTAGACTTAGGTTTTGGCCTGTACCCACAATATGTTCTGAGGCAGTGTTCACACATGTATATCGCCGAGTCTGCGATAACCGCAAGGCGTAATCTACTTGCAGTTCCAAGTACAAGCTCTTGGAGTAAACTGCTTCAATACACCACCGTAAGTACCGCTCAAGTTTAGCCTCTTAAGGCAACTAAGTCAGAGTAGACGTACTTACTTGTGTCGGCTCGGGATGTATAGTTAGCGACTATCCGTGCTCTGTCTATAGATAAATTAAGTCGATTCGCGTTACCTGTTACAAATAACTAAATTATATCAATTAATTGGGGCAACGGTTTATTTTAATTGAAAAAGAAAATGTAATTGAGTTCTGATTCATTTATTTATCTTTATAATAATTATATCAAACCTTTTTTATTAATTTTATTGTTGATTATCAAAGTTAAATACTATTCTAGACGTAATTTTGAAAACTACATATTTGACATTGTTTATTATGTTATTAACACGTTAACCGCCCGCGTAGATTACTGGTGACCTACGGTAGCGGAGGATTTGCCTTCAATAATTTTCGGTCGGCAGTCAAAGGCTTAAGTATTATAAATTTGTCACCAATTCTTTCATGGATGTCGTAACAGTAAATAAGGAAGATAAACCTGAGAAACCTATATAAAGAACGTTCTTCAACTCAGCTTGGCGTGCAAATTAAGGCAAATTCTTTTATGCAAATAAGATACATTTATGATTTTATTTTTGTATAATCCATAACCTAATAACTTAACTTTATATACATTATAATGGCTCGATGGGTGACAAATCCACAGTTACTTTCGTTTGGATTGTCATAAAATTAATTTGTTTAATGCCAGTCATGTAGAGGGTACAGAAACTAATTTTGTGAATGTCATAGATGTCGCAGAAAAATTGGCAGCACCAAATTGTTGTAGGCGTTGTAGTATTCGTAACAAATGGATGTTCATAGCGTCTATCTTGTTACAATCGACAAGACAGTTTGTCAACTATTTTATCGTGTGTTCTTGAACAGCACTTAGTAGAAATTGAAAATTTCCCTCAAGTTTGACCTTGAGTACAGTTTCAAATAATGCATTAAACTGGTCTTAGCTAAATATGCCTGACATTTATTTTTATGTGATAGGTCAGCAAACGAGCAGACGGATTACCTGATCGTAAGCAATCAGCGCCGCCCATGGACACCCGCAACAACAGAGGAGTTACGATACGATTAGGGATTTGAGAGATTTAGGGATTGGGGGAGGGGAAGGATTAGGCCCCCGGTAACCTCACTCGCACGGCGAAACACAACGCTGTTACACGCCGGTTTTCTGTGAGGCCGTGGTATCACTCCGGTCGAGCTGACCTATTCGTACCGAAGCATGGCTCTCCCACACTTCATGACATCATCTACTCATCATAAGTGAAAGTAAAGTTTTACTCTGAACAGATTAAAAATCCTGAATAATTTGAAAAGGACAGCAACTGATCGATACTATGATTGTTTTCGAATTTGATTTGATTGATTGATGAGATTCTTCGTCATTTATCATCTGACTACATTAAAATACCTTACCTTGTTTTTTGAGGATTAATACTCTCAAGTACTTAAACATTTAATTTCATTCTTTGACAAGACAGCACCAACCAATAATTAATTGTTAATGAACATTTAACTTTCAGAAAACAGCAGCCTTTTGGGGTTAGAGCGAGTATCAGACTCCTTTTTTTGTGAGGGGAAAATCATTAAATGACTTCTCCCGCCCAGGGTCGGGAAGGAGGGAGTGTTAGACTCTTACTGCCTAAAAACCCCCCTGTTCCTTCTCCTGCTTTGGGCCGAGGTCGCGGTGCCTCATGGCGCTTACCCCACAACCACGGCTGGAGTATCAGACTCCTACTGACTACCAACTACCCCGTTCCTTCGCCTGCTCAAGGTCGCGGTATATTTTTGCGCTTATACCAGTAACCCGTTAGGCTTGTGTGGTAAACGTCATACTGAAAATAACCAGATAAACACACATCAGTATACACTCAACTTTCAGCAGTTTAGTTGAAAGGTTGAAATAATGTTTTATAAAAGTAGCTCAACTTTTCTGGCGAGGCGTTGACTTTCACACAAATTATACGCCGCTGTTTACAACGACGAGTCGGCCCCTCAAACATTTGCCCTTGGGTTTACCATGTTGTTCTGGTGTGGATTCTGTAAACAGTTTATCAC
Organism: Spodoptera exigua; assembly: GCA_902829305.4. Taxonomy (NCBI): domain Eukaryota; kingdom Metazoa; phylum Arthropoda; class Insecta; order Lepidoptera; family Noctuidae; genus Spodoptera; species Spodoptera exigua. Next base: position 6,136,783 of record LR824607.2, read on the forward strand.
AGAACATTTCGAATAAACTTATAAAAATATGGCAACTTAACATGACTGTCATATTGAAGTGATTATTTAAATAATTTCAATGCCTATTGTTTCATATAAACCACTGAGCCAAAGTAGATATTTTCTCATTAAATTTTTCTTTGACGATTTTAATATCTAAAAGATTAATGGATTCGTTTTATTTGCTAATATAATAAAGTCTCAACCTTAAAACAATAGAAACACTATTCAATTTCCATACATAGGGATTTCTATTTGTAACAAAGAACAATTTGCCTATAGCTGATTACGTAATAAAAATGACTTGCAAATCTTTTGAAAAAATAGCGATGTGCTATTGTCTCTTTATTTAATTAAAAATAAAACGAATTGGCACGTGCAATTCTATAGGAATTAATTATTTTAATGGCAACAAAAAAACTGAATTATTATTCTGTTTCAAGCGAAGTCATTATTTATTATAATAAAATAATACATAAGCTTTCATATTAAATTAACGCGTTTTGCCGTAGAATCTACTACGCCGTAGAAGTCAATCTTAGGCCTGTGCTACGAATGTATAAATAAATTTGTCTAATTCAGTTTGTTGGGTTGTACATTATATAATTCTGGGTCTTTTCAATATTACCTGGATTTTTTCATTACAGCGATAACCTTTATGATTTAAGAAAAATAATATACCTAGATATGGCGGCAAATGAGAAATGAGCGAATGAATGAATTGCAAATCCCTGCCGCTCATGAACACTTGCAACACCAGGGAAGTTAGAAATGCGTTACCAGTCTTTAGGATATTATAAAGAAGTGAGGATAGTAATAAATGGGGATGAAGATAGCTACACCTATACGACGAAATACAACGCAAGTGTTTTCATTTTAGTTATCTGAATCCAACAAACCTTTTATTACCAAAGCACGAAGATTACCCCTTCATTTGTACACAAATATTATTTTTATGATCAACAGAATAACATTGTTAACCTATACTTTAATTAGACAATGTTCATTATATCGTCAGAAAAAGTATTTCTCCTTAATTTGCCTTTTAACAAATAATTGACAAGTTCCAATTTTTCCATTACATTCACGTTATAATTTATAAAACATTACAAAAAACTTTATTTATTCTTCTATTTTAATAATGACAAATAAAATGATGAATTGCGTTTTGATTGCCATGTACATAACGTTCGGAGGCAAGTTTACATTACCAGGCGGAACTAATTACATAAAGCATCTCGTTTACAGTTTGTTCATACATACGTTACGTTAATGTTTCACACGCGTTGTATGTATACCAATTATATATATATGTACCGTACATATGTATATATATCAGTGCGTATATAATACGTGTTTGTTATGTAATGTATACCTGGCTTACGTATTTAGATATATTAAATTTTGTATACGAAATATTACGCTTTATTATTCTAGCTTCTCTCGCGCCGTTTCACCCGCTGCTCTGCTCCTACAGCTTGTACCGTGTTTTAAGCCTTCGTTAAAACTTAAATAACAAACAAAAAAAATATTGTTCAATTTGAACTATTCGTTCCGGAGATTAGCGCGTTCAAACAAACAAACTCTTCAGTTTTATAATATCCAATAGTAGGTAGTATCTAAAATAAACCTAAGGAATTCTGCTTAGTAAAACTCGATAGTGGCGACATCTTATTCTTGTGACAGTAAAGTAGTAATACGGGTTCAGACAACTACTATACGGCCGACGTATCTTGGCGAATCTGAAGTTAGCCGTTAGTTTGTCTGCGCAATGGATCTTTTAGGAACAAAATTGTGTACTGCGCAGCTAATCGGCTAACTTCAGACTCACCAAGATACGACGGCCGCACTATAGGTACTCTGCACTCTACAAAAAAAAAGGAAAACTCAATAGTAGTGATATCTAAAATGAACATCAGAAATTCTGCTTGGAAAAATTCGAAAGTGTACATCGACATCTGATCCATGATCCAACAATTAAATAAAACGTATTTTCTTTCACAGTGACAACATCAGCACACGACATTTCGCAGCTAAAGGTGCCGTTGTATGCCGACCCCCGCCGGGCAGCCGAGCTCAGCTGCCACTTCAAGATGGATGAACAGAAACTCCATTCTGTCAAGTGGTACAGGGACACTAACGAGATATTCAGATATAATCCTACACAGCAGGTGCGTTGCTTTTTTCTCCCATTTTTTTAAAAATGGACGCAGTTTTGTTTTAAATTTACGCTCAGAATTTCCACGATGTTTTTTCGTCCAAGTCGCTTTTGCTATTGTTCTCTTTGTGTAAAATCCTGATTTAAGTTTTGTTAACGATTTTGCATTTTGTTAAAGTATTCATTCATTATTAAAATTTTTAACCGTTTTACTGGTTGCTGAAAATGGTCTGTCTTGAATGTCTTTATTTAGTGCTTAATGAATTTTATGTTGTCATTTACATACTGCAAGAATAAGTTGGTGCTTTTTGCATCAGAATAGCTTGAATTATTTTAAATGAGTTACATAAAGTCTTTATTGGCACCTAATTATTATATTGGCAATTTTATTGTCTGACATCGATTTTGTATTTAAAAGTTTTATAATACTTTTTAATCATTTTTCCATTACCGGTGACAGATCTAAAAACGAAAAATGGTAATTTCACATGAAATATATTATAATACAAACTTAAACCAACCAACGCATTTAGGTATAGCTACAAAAAAATAATAATATAAAAACTGTTTACTGTGCCGTAAAATACGTTTTATTATTCCATACCAGTCGTTTATTTATCCCCTGAAGATACTAAACGTATTTTGATTTCCCACGGCAATCTTAAAGTCGCTCATGTCCCTTGCAAAGTAAACAGGAACTTCGGTAGGTATTTTATTTCCGTCTTATTTTACTTTAGAGAATTTATAATGTTATTTACTTTCCTTTTATATACATTTATTTATATAAATTAGATTTTAAGTGCATAAGTTTTGACGTAAAATTATGATGTTTATGTGTTTTATGGTGTACTTATATGATTAGGTTTTTTAGGGCAAACGACGGCATACTAGCAGGCTGATTGCTGAATGGTAGGATTACTTGACTCACCTAACTAATGGCGACCAAATCGTCGTCACATATGGAAACTCGCGGTACTAAATGTAGGACTGAAATGAAATGAATCAAATGATTTTACTCATCCTGGTTAGAGCGAGAGGGAGTATTGGACTCTTACTAGTACAACCATCCCGTTTCTTCTCCTGCTCCAGGCTGGGGCCGCGCTACATATGGCGTTAGACCCGCAACCCTGGGCTATGTAGTGTATAAATAGTATGTGCGTAGAAGTTATAAGCATGTTAGCAGCCTTATGTAGCTTAGAAAATACGGTATTTTGGCATTGGGAAGTGTGGGGGAGCCATGCTTCGGCAGGAATGGGTCGGGTCGACCATAGAAAACCGTTGTGAAACAACCATAAGGTTTCGCCGTGTGAGTGAGGTTACCGGAGGCCCAACCCTTCCCCTCAATCCCCAAATCTAGAAAAAAACTTTAAACCCTAAAAGGTCAGCGACGCACTCGTTACTCCTGTTGCAGTGCTGATTGCCTACCATCAGGTAATCCGTCTGCTCGTTTGCCGGACAAAGACATTCATGGGCCTTCTAAATCCTAACCAGAGGCTCATTCATCTCCCACGACAATGGTTCTAACTCAACTGCTCCGTTGGTAACCCACCTCCTCCTCCTCGCGTCGGTTTCCTTAGTGCTGAGGGTCGTGACCACCTCGTGGAAGCAGTGTACTGCGTATTATTAACCATGCGTATTGGTAACCCACCACTAAAACCATATTCATAAATTCCTACATCGGTCTCCCAGCTGTAGGAATTCTATTATTTTTAGCAATTCTCAGTTTACTATTGAGTTTAGTACATAGCAATCGATTCTTCTTCTTTTAACTTTTTTTTAAAGAAAAAAACGTTGCCCTATTCTAAGATTTTCTCCTGTATTGTGGGTGCATTTACAAACATACACATGACACCCAGACCCGGAACAACGATTTGTGGATCACACAAAGAGTTGTTGCGTCAGCCAGTTGCCCAGCCACTGCGACAACCGTGCAGAAAAATCAATGTTAATTAATGATCATTATAACGGAACGGTTTCTTAAGTGATTATATAAATAATTATATGGTATTATAACCACAAATCTTATCAAACATCGTAACACGAGTGTAAGATATTACTTAACAACTATAATAGAGCCATTGTTTTCAATCGATCAGTTCGACCTTACCCAGTCTGTACCGATCATAAACACGTCCAAAGTTTCGAACTATAACTGGGAGTTTACTAAATTAGTCAATATAATAACAATATTGTTTATTGCTATAGGCGTTGCCTATCTATCAGTTTGTAAGCCTGTACAAAATTTCCAGGAATAGATTTTATTTATTGGAAACATTTGTGATGAGTTTTCGACCCAGTTTTATACAGAGCGACTTTTAATTTTTTGATTGCTTTTTGATTTTTATGTCATTAATTATTTTATACAGTTTTCCGGCATACCAACTTACCCTTAGTATTTTGAAGTATGTATAAAATATTGGAACAAACTTGATTAAAAGTACCTAAAATGAAATCATTTGCAATAACAGAAAAATAATTAAATGAAACAAATGCATTAAGATTTAACTCAGCCTGCTAGCTCAGTTTTATTATGTGTTTTAAGAATTTTCGTATTATATTATACTCAGGCATAATGACAATATTTCAATTCTTAATAGTTAATTTTCGCCAGCTATATGTGTTGGGAAAAATCCTCAATATAGCACAGGAACCATCTTACCGCAATCCAGAAACTACTTACCTCCAAAAGGCTTGTAAAGCACTTGTAATGCTTGTTACTCCTCTGGTGTTCTGTAGTGTCTATGGACGCCTTTGCTTACCACGAGGTAGGCCATCTGCTCGTTTTTTGTCTCTAAATCCTAATCCTACCTAACTAATATTATAAATGCGAAAGTAACTATGTCTGTCTGTATGTTTTTTCTTCACGCGTAAACTACTGAACCGATTTCTGTGAAATTTAGTGCAGACATAGTTTGAAACTCGAGAAAGAACATAGTATAGTTATTATACTAAAAATCTGCAGAGGCAGGCAAAAGCTAGTGTTATATAATTACGAACAGTAGACACAGTCCGTATTAATGCTGACCATTAACAGAACCGGAAAAGGCGCACAATACAGTTATCAAGAAAAAAAGAAAGAAAAAAAAAACATTTATTCGAATGGCTTTTAGGTAAAACAAGCTTACACTTACTTATTTTTAAACATTCGCGTTTCATATTTACAACACATAGTTACGCGGGTATTAACACGGAAAAAACTATTTAAATGTAGGCTTTAAATGTAGGCTTTAAATGTAGGCTGTAGGCTTGAATTGACGACCTGGTTGTACAGGTCGTGGTCACAAGCAGACTGGTCTGCTTGATATTGCCTGGTACCTACACCGCCCCCTATTTCATCGTAAAAGAAACAACATGATATTGTTTAGTGATGAAACTAATACCAGAAACGTCTTAGAATATGGGAACATCACTGTTAAGCCACTGCATTAATTAGCATTCCGAATTTCCATCTAATTTTACACAGAACATTTTGGATCGAATTCAAAGCGTCTGGATTTTGACCCTATTTCGACTAGTCGTTAGCCGCGTTCTACATTCAATATGAAATGCGTTGTTATCACCAGATGTTCCAGTTATCGATACAATCTGTTGTTCGAGGATAATGGAAAACGTTCCAATAGAAAACAGGGATAGAAACACGCTATATCCATACACAGCGGGTTATCAAAAGCTCTAACTATTTGGAGGTTATGAATAGCTCAAATTGAGGGCATTGTTGCAAAATATTTTATTGTACTAATGATACAGATTATGATCTAGTATATTTATCGAATGAGTATTGCGAAAGCAGATTCATTATTTTTTTATTGAAAATAAATCCTTATTAACTTGGATTACCCTAAAAACGTTCTAGTACTTTCTTGTTACTTAAATTTGCTTCCTCATCGCGCCCTCTGACCATAAATGTTGGTGGCATTTTGACGATCTTAATATGCTCGGCTTGTTCAACAGCGATGGGTTCGATTCCCAGATGTTCGGTGTTACATATCTTACTCAATTTATTCAAGGGAGTAAAGAGTTATTTTTAATAAAAGCCAAATTATCATTTTTTATATTAAGCAAATCTCTAGTTCGATTATTTAGAACTTACTGTAGCCAGTAGTAATATCTAAGAGATGAAATCAATCTTCCTAGAAAATAGTAATGGTAGTGCAATATTGACATATACAATTTTGAATAGATTCTTTTGTTGAAGCGTTTCAGTATCATTTATATCTGCACTCTATCTAAGCTATAATAAAATGTAGCAAGTCTTCGTTTTAACACCGATAAAATCCACGCGACCAGTCTCGTATAACAGTGAGATTTGTTTTATATACATTCCTTTGTTTCATCACAATAAAATGAATAAGCTTTTACATTAAATTAACGAGGCAGCCATTCCATCAGACCGTCTGTCATTACACCTATTTCCCTGCTCATTGTAAAAATCTTTTCTTGGCTCATCAGTCATATATATATTTTTTTGTAGTTACTTGCCAAACATGATCGACTTTAAACGAAAATAGTGTTAAATCATAAGTCACATTATTTACTCCATCAGTCAAAATTTTGCCTGGTAGATTCAGCGATTGGGCCAATATTGTGCCGTAAACTTTTTATTTTCTAGACATAGTCATTCATTCAACATTTGCTTCACTTAAAGCTAGACACAAAACTCATCAGTTGTCAATATAAAACCAACCATAAATCAATCGAATAAAATTCAAAATTTGTCCACAGCCTTCAATCCGTCTATTCAACATATCAGACGTGATGGTGCAAGGCGGTGAATGCCAGCCAGACTACTGCGTGGTCAGGGTTATGCCTCCTCCGATCTCCACGAGAGCAGCCTACACTTGCGAGGTGTCTACGGAAGGGCCTAGGTTCCAGATAGCAAGGAAGACGAAGCATATGACTGTTGTTGGTGAGGTTCTAATTATTTGCAAATATTTTTAGAGTGAAGTAAGGTTATGCTAAGTCAACACTTATATATATTATAAAGCTGAAGAGTTTGTTTGAACGCGCTAATCTCCAGAACGTCTGCTTCAGATTGAAAAATTCTTTTAATGTTCTTTAGTACATTTATTGAGGAAGGCTTTAAATCATTAAGCTATAAAACATCACGCTATGATTTGTAGGAGCCGAGCAGCGAGTGAAACCGCGCTACCAAAGCTAGTTACAATATACTATTGTTTTTCAAATACAATTATTTTAACTATTGCGGTTCTAGCCGCTACTCGATTCTTATTCATTGGTTGAACCAATAGTTCCCGAGATCACCTAGTTCAAAAATACTTTTCAGCTTTTAATAATATTGGTGTCGACTAAAAAACTAGCTAAAACCTTAATGATATGAACCTTAAATCTTGTTTAAAAATGGAAACTGAAATTCCATGAAAGCGTCAATACCTATAAAGTTGCCAATCTGGTCAATCTGAAATTTCCAAGTATTTTACAACATTTTTGTGTCAATACTAACTAGTCTTGTTTTGTTTTTATCTAAAATTATAAATAAAATAAAAACATTCAAATTTTAGCTGATGTAAAAGACAAGAGGAATGGTTTTTGTTTTTACTGAAGTAAAGTTGCACTGAAAAGTAAATAGCACAATTTATTCGCCATCAAAATACCATTTTCAATCTTCTGAGAATTGATGTATTCCGTACTCCCCGAGCCAGTCAGTCACATAGAGGTTGACGAGTAATTCAATTGGCCGCCATACAACCAATCACAACAGCCTTCAAAATAGCACATTCACAGATCGGAGACCGTATTTGGCTTTCAGAAACATAAGGTAACTTTGTTACTATTCCTTGTACCGGCCATCGAAACAGATACAGTCCACAGTAGGCATCAAATAACTTAAACCCATTGAAGTTTGAGGTTACATGAGAGAGTGAGATGTAAGTACTCGGGCTACTGTAGAGTGATAAGGACAGAATGTCAGTTGTATTCGCGTATATATCCTTTAAACAAGCAACGTATTAGGTATACAGACGGCGTAGAAAGCTTTGTAATTCGATACACAATCTGCAATAGTCAATCAAACGATCCCATAGTACGTTATGGTAATTAAAGTTGACTGACGTATCATGATTGGTTCATGCACTGCCTGTCTGAATAATTACAGTGTTTTGTTTATGTTTTACGCTTCTGTGGAATATACAAAACACATCATATTGATCGCCTAAGGGGAATGGACCATTATAATTGACATTTTATCATTATTACTTCAGTAACAAAATATGTTCGAGCATATATTATGTTATTCTATAAATAAATTTATATTTACAAATTTCCAAGAAATATTTCCTTGCTTTAAAACTTTTCTTCAAAACAGCCGAAGGCAATGGGCTTCAACAAAACAAAACAAGCAATATTTCATTGTATTATTGAATTATTAGTAATTTTATAACTCTGAGTATTATTTTGACGTACATCGTAGTCGCTGTAGTTAACAATTTGTCTATAATATCGTCGATAATGTCAATACAAATTCGTCAAATGTTTATAAACTAAATAAAAAAAGGATATTTGATCTTTAATTTAGGAAATAATATCATTGAATTTAAGTGTTGAAGAGCCATGCTTCGACACGATTCAACAACAACAATATTCACTACACGTATTACAATAGATTGGACATTTACAATTTTCGGAAACATTTTAAAAGTATTCACTTCTGTCCATCCTCATTGTTATTATTTTTTGATACACTTGAAGTTTTTTTTAGACATTTATATTGTCTGTTGTGTGGGTCTATTAAAGTGTAGGACAAATGTGCTTCGGCACGAATGGGTCAGCTCGACCGGAGTGATACCACGGCCTCGCAGAATATTGGCTTGAACCAACACTAACGATAGGCTTCGCTGTGAGTAAGGTTACTGGAGGCTCAACCCTTCCCCTTCTTACCCTTAATCTTTAAATACACTATCCTTTAATCCCTAATAACCTACAAGAGTTGTACCAACTCCTTTGACATTTCGATGGTCTTTGCTTTTGAGGAAGGCTTACCATCAGGCGATCAAAAGGCAAAACCACCAGGAAACGTACTCTACATAAAGTTTTAAATAATCTGTACACAGCTGCGACTTTATAAAACATACATAACACCAACTCAATTTTCAATCGCCAGCAATTGCGGTTGACGCCGGCAAAATAGTTGTTCAAAAAGCCACGACCGTTTATAGTGCGCATACGGCCAATCGTTTCACCGGCTACCAAGTTTTAAGCTGTATTATAAAACATCAGTTCTATTTCATTGATCATAAAGTTTCAATTCGACTGAAATAAAATCCATTTGAAGCTCTGTTTTGTGCACACGAATTTATGCACACGGCAAAATTGACCAATCAACGTATTAAGCCGGCTTTAGGTTAGAAAAGGTTCTGGTTTGAGAGTTTAAGGTAAAGACCCATTCAATTTAAACGTTTATACATATCTTATTAGTTATTTGTGAGCGCATTTTCGATGGAAAAAGTAAAAAAAGTAATATCGCGTGCTGCTAAATGCGTATTACTTTGTATAATTCATTTCCGTGATTTTTAGAACATATATTTGATGACTAGTAACTAACTTATATTAGTATTTAACTTAAATACAAACAATGACAACATAAACAATAATAGATTATTAAAAACAAATGATTAAAATACAAAAATAAATCAAACAAATTAATCTAAAATAAAATAAAATGACATTAAATAAATAAAAAATATAAATACGGCTATCGTAATTGTTTTATTAATACGTTTTTACGTGTTGTGTCGTAAAAACGGTAGGATTGTTGGAACGTTTTTATGTTTATTACTGATTAGCAAAATAAACCTGTTATTAAAAAAACCTTAGATAAACTAATGGAAAAATATAGGAAAGCGAATACTTCAAAAGTGTATTATTTTAACGAACAATACACTAAAAGTAACATCATAACGCGAAATAATTCAAGTTCCATCCATTTAACTGTCATATAAAAATATTATACGGGCCTATGCTAATTATGATGAACGATTTATTTACTCAGTGTTGTTGTTTTTAAAAACAAAATGAAGGGAAACCAAAACAAGTTTCCATCTCGAAAGTAGCGGAGCGTTTATTTTTTTTCCCACGATTTTCTCTTCGCTCTGATTCTTGCAAGCTTTACGCGACTATTTGAGTCCGCCTGAGAGAAACTGAAATTGTTAAAGATGTTTTATGCTTCCATGTTTATGAAGAAGACGTCTTAAATCTACCTTTTCTAGAAATGATTGTAGAAAACATAAGCTAGGAATCACAGTTGTACAGTCGACAACGTTTTACCAGATGGTTACTGGTTATGAAAAATACTATGAGTTTTATAAAAAAAATGAAAAACGATTATGATATAAAATGATTCGAAACGAATGTTTATCTATGTAGATTTTATTATAATTATTAGAAAAATACAAGATAATGACATAAACTTACTATTTTCAAATACTTTTATAACGTAATTGTATCCAAAGACAACATAAACAATAATAGATTATTAAAAACAAACAATAATACACTCTTTAAATTTTCTACAACACAAATACTTAATTTATTTTTAACTTAAAAAGTGATTTCTTGCTTTTCCAAGAGAAAAACTTTCCATGAAGACCGTCTAGTATTCAAGTGTTTGTTCCTTCTTTGATACCACGTAAATATAATAATATGTTTTCTTTCAACACAAAAAAATAAAAACGGAATTGTTGTTTTTATTTTTTACCAGGCGTTTAGAAATTGTAGGGAATTATCTATTTTTAACCGACTTCAAAAAAGGAGGAGGTTCTCAATTCGACGAGTATTTTTTTTTTTTTTTATGTATGTACACCGATTACTCGAAGACGCCTGGACCGATTTGCGAAATTCTTTTTTTATTCGATAGGGTATACTTGCCATTTGGTCCCATTGTCATGAGGTCAGGATCTGATGATGGAATCCTGGAGAAACCGAGGGGAACTTTCGAAAATTGTAGGGGCGAGTAGTTTTTTTGTATGATGTTTAAGTAGGCCTTTAACAACACTACAACTTGACGAAGGTCGAAGTCGACCAGATGATGGAGCTGGAAGACAGTCGAGGGATCTCCTTGACTATTTGGAGTAGTTGCCTTGTGTTTGGGCTTGAATGATTCGTATTGGCGAGCACTTTGCAGCAGGCTTAGTTGTAACTGTCATTAAGGGTCTGATGATGAGAACGAAGGACAGCTCAGGGAACTCCTGAACGGTCTACAGTAACTACTTCGTGTTTAAACTTAATTCATTTATATTGATGAAAACTTCGTACCTGTATATATTATTACAACTGAAGATCTGCAGTTTACCTGATGATGGAGACCATTGACCGTCGAGGGAATTCCGGATGGAACCGAGAGACAGTCGAGAGAACTCCTCAACGATTCATAGCAGCTTCCTTGTGTTTGAGCTCAATAAATTCGTTTTGATATGAACTTTACACCTAGATGGATTGTGACTGTCATTAGGGATCTGATGATGCAGACGAAGGACAGTCTAGGGAACTCCTCAATGGTTTACAGTAGCTACCTCGTGTTTGGACTTAATTTATTTATATTGTTAAGAACTTTCCCTCTTCTAGAGAGATGACCTGTGTCCCAGTAGTGGGGAAATTAAAATGGCTGATGATGATGATGATGATGATGAGAACTTTCCCATTTCTTGGGATCTATATTTTTTTTAATAGAGCGGCTCCTTTCGTGGGCTTACACATAGCTACTTAAAAATATATACTATTCAATATGTTAATTTATATTTAAAATGTTACTGTAGTTTACAGAAGAACTTGTAACAGACACTACAAAGTAAAAAATAAAAAAAAACTACGTTTAAAAAAACCGACTTCAAAAACAAAAAAGTGTCAAATAAGTAATTTAAATTGATATTTTAATACCACTCTTACGTACGCGAAGCTAATACTTTAATATTAATAATAAAACACTATCAATTCTATGTGCTACCTATTCATAGGTTTGAAGTCGGTGCCAAGCCCTAAACAGAATAAAACTAGATGAGAATTCAAACTGTTTAACTGCTAAAAGACGAAATTTCCATAACCAACAACGAAGCTACCTACTACTACTTTTAACATCCTAGTAGGTACGAGAAAACTTTCAGAATTCATAATTCATCCAAATATCTTTCTAAGCTATATACAGTTTCGCCGGTAACGAAACCATATAGACTTCTGATTCTACGCCAACGCCATCAAGTTAGAAAATCTTTACTAAATTTCTTAAATCCTAACAAATAAATTCACACGCGCCCGGCGAGTGTAGGTACTCATGTATCATGCTTATTATATTATGTATTAGGCTTGGCACCGACTTTAAACCTATGAATAGGTAGCACATAGAATTGATAGTGTTTTATTATTAATATTAAAGTATTAGCTTCGCGCACGTAAGAGTGGTATTAAAATATCAATTTTAATTACTTATTTGACACTTTTTTGTGACTTCTTGTGATATAATAAGCATTACAATAATTTATGTTCCTTATTGTGTATGTAAAAGATTTTGTCACTCACTGTACCTACATCTATTGTAAGTCACAAGTCATTCGGTCCTTTTGTCAAATGTATTTAAATTTACAAGTCCATTCAAGTTTAATGTTACTAAGTAGCTTACTTGCGGTCCCCAAGCACCTTCCCACTCACACACCCTTAACTCAGTCACATACAAAGGCTTTGATTACCGTTCAATGTGACGAACACGAGCACAATACAAACTCTTGTATCGTCTGCATTTTCAGTAGACACATACTAAAAATGCACTATAAAGCTTGAGAATAAAGTCTTTTGTTGATTGTATTTTGTACAAAGTACATTAGCCTATCGTAAAATAGCTTGTTTCAGGGTGAGCGCACATTGATGACATTAACAGCGTCTAGTTCGAGCTTTCGTTAATAGCCGTACCACGCTCGCCTCTAAAACCACAAGTTTTATCGGTGCAATTATCTGAACAACACAAACCGCCGCCGTCGACATCAATATGGCCTCGGCCTTACAATAGCGTAACTCGGCAATTCAAATTTAAGGCTTTTAATTAAGTTCAGCATCTCATCTACGATTGTAAGGACTTTGAGATAGTCGATTCCCCTTGGCGATCGCTGCATTTGGTCTGTGTAAGTTTGTAACGAAGTTATGACACCTAGTTGTTAGGATAGTCGATGTATTCAAATCTATTTTGTGTTTAGCGATGCCGCAGGCGGATCCCGTGATAATCGGAGCGCCAAAAGTGTTGAAACCTGGGGAGCAAGTGTTCCTGAACTGCACGTCCGATTTCTCCCTACCACCGTCGGATATTAATTGGTACATCGACGAGGAGCTACAAAAGGTTAGTACACAACAGCCTTTGCCATCAATTTGCTTAATTTGATCGTGATTGGGTTTACGAGCAGAAATCCAGTCATAAAGGGAGTTACGATTGCAATGCGATTTTAGAACCATTAATAGTTTCATCGATTTAAGCTCGAAATCGTGGAAGCCAGTGGTATTTCGATGGCTATTAGCAGGAACTTACTGATGAATTCATTCGATTTGCTCGGCACAATGTGTTTATTGAAGGGTAATTCTTTAGCTGATCAGCTTTCTGGTTTTGTGAAAGATTTGCGTTTGACTTCTATCGCAAGCAACAAATGAATTGTCAAACCATTTAACATTCAAAGGCTAATTTCCAGAATTTTCTTAATATACATTCTTAATAATTTATGCCTTGCAATTTCCATTATCAAGGTAATTTTTACATTGTGGCAGTATGTCTATTGTTGGCTGACAATACGCTATGTATGTATAGTCCGGACAGAATACATATTATGTATATTCGTTGTCATGTCACACAGGAATCCAATTTGAGAGGATTATGCTCCTCAAGATGAGGTTCAGAATAATAAGATGAAGGACCTCTTTGCTTTGTAAAAGTGATTTATTATATTAATTTTTAAATAAGAAACACAATTTCTTTGTATTGCTGGTAGCTGGAATTCTGTTTATAGTTTGATAAAAATATCTTCACAGATACCTAGATCTAAGCATACAAAGACTTTGAAGAGAAAACGAAAATAAGTATTTAAATACGTCTTTAAGAAATATTTTTAATTTTCAAATTTCATTCGTGTTCCTTTTTACGCATTTCAACATAAAAGCGTATTCCCTAAAATAGATTTATGATTAAAACACGACCTCCCCACTATTATTTACATTTCTGAAAATGCTTGATACGGCCAATTCCAATTTTTCATTACAGAAGCCCTCGATTGTAAATAGCCGTTTTTTTTTCAATATTTTCAAACGAATATAATCTGTAGTACGACTTCGAATTTTTCGTACAAAAATGTTGATTGCGAACTATTCTTTTTGAGTTTGGTGTTTTCGTAACACCTATTAAGGTTATTCAATTATAATTTAATTGAATTTCTGTCTAAGAATGCGTGCTTTGAGTAAGTAGCTATTATTTCTTATCAATAAATTCGTAATAGAAGATAGATTATTTTTTAATTCAACTAAAATATTAGTCATGCGCCATTCTTAGTTTACACAATTATAGTTTATAAGACAGTTATAATATAAATGAGTGAAATCTTAATAAAGCAAACAATAAAAGACCTTCCTAGCTTCCAAATATGGTTGTTAATAGTATAATATAATAATGCAAGTGGTTTATCCTTGCATATTATTATGACCTACCACATTACGAACCTCCTTTGTATGAAGTGGACCTGCATTGTTTGCCATTACGTTGGCTCATTGTTAAGCGACTCTAAGCAGTCGAGGTACTCTTTAAATCTTCGCTAATGGCCTTTTAAAACAGCCAGTATATTTCGTCCAAATGCTCTTCCTTTATTCCCAACAGTAAAACCTTAAAATGTTTATAATTAGATTTTTGTAAATATATGGGCTTGGCTGTTCGATTGCGTTTTTGTGGAGTCGGGTGTATTTATTATTTGTTTTTATTTTTCTTTGTTTGGATAAGTTACAATTTAATGATTTTTGGGTTGACTTTCCTCTTCTTAATCGTTTTTTAGTAAAACTTGTAAGTTTTATTCAAGAAAAACGAGAAATCACTGTAAGCTGTAAGCAAGGTGTTCAGCCGGGGTTGCGGGGTAAGCGCAATGAGCGCTCGGCCCAGAGCAGGAGAAGGAACAGGGGGGTTTTTAGTCAGTAAGAGTCTGACACTCCCTCCCGCCCGGCCCTGGGCGGGAGAAGTCATTTGATGACTACCCTCACAAAAAAAGGTGTTCACTTGTACCTACATATTAATCTGTGCATATATTGTAAAGTAATTTCAGTAGATAGCTTCAATTCTGAAAATTATATCAACCAGCCTTACAATTTGTCTGCTTCAACATTTTAGTATCATCAGATGTTGATGTTTTTCGGTTTGTTTTCACAACATTTACATTTTCCCAATGAGTTTAGCCGTATCCTTACAATGAAGCAGGTATTTATGTTGAAATTTCCATAAAATATGAACGAAATTAAACGTAAACTCACCGCAA
This sequence comes from Spodoptera exigua, assembly GCA_902829305.4. Classification (NCBI taxonomy): domain Eukaryota; kingdom Metazoa; phylum Arthropoda; class Insecta; order Lepidoptera; family Noctuidae; genus Spodoptera; species Spodoptera exigua. The sequence goes on from LR824607.2 coordinate 6,152,434, forward strand.
CGTCGCTTCCAGGTTCTAATTAAAAAGCCATGAATCAATTAACTTGAAAACCTGGTTCATTATTCACAGTAAAAATAGCAAACTAATTATAGCGAATGTTATTTTTATGTATATTTTTTATTTTATTTATATTTTAATATAATGATTTTGTGCACGATAGAATATTCTTGTTATTTAAAAATGTATTAATAGAATAGAATTTTTAAACTCTTTACAATAAAATATTATTATTAAAATTGTAATAATTTATTTGTACATATTTTATTAACCAGCATTGTTTTTGGTCTGTTCCTATTTTAAATGATGTTGTTTCAGACGTCATTTTTATTCGTTATCTTCACGAAATCAATTTTTGACTTACCTGCATTTCGAATTGTACCTTTTCAGATAATTAAATTGGCATACAATTTAATAGAATCTACGCCAAAAATGTCTGTAACTATTAACTATGCAGTTTTTTTTAAACAAAGAGCAGTTAGTTGTTTTAAGGCATTATTTTAATAGGTCTATTAAATCATACACTTGAGACCACATCACATGGATATATCCTTTAGCCTCTTATTGCAAAAAGAGTTACTAAAAAGACGTGTCAAATCGAGTTTTGAGTCACATAATTATTTTGCCTATATGATGAAACGTTTTTTTAACCACGTTCAAAAATAAAAAGAGGTTGCCAGTTTGACCTGTACATACATAATATATGGTGTATATGTTTGTTTGAGATTATCTCGCGGCTGCTCAAACCGATTTTGATGAGGTTTCCAGAAACTATTTGTTTGACAATTGTCTTAATAGCAATTAAACTATATCAGTGTCCATTCTAATCTAGTGTTATTTATTTTTTAGACGGTGTCCCACTATATGTTGTTCTCCAGTGTTATGGTTTCGTTTCCAAACATGCAAATTTACATACACAAACCAACCACTCGAAACAACAATTTGCGGTGATGTTTTTATTTAAATCTATTTATGGCTAACGGTACAATTGAACGGCTACAAATAAACAGATACTAAACCAGTATTAACTGACCGATAAATGATCGGAAAAATCATTTAAAGCAAGATCATGATAATCTGGTATAGGTAGCCAAATGTACTTACATTAGTACATTAGCCACAGCAGAACGGCCTGAATAACTCGACATTTTATGGAATGCCTGGATTATTCTCACAGGCCGTTAGTTGAAAGGCTTATTGAGCTAGTTACCAATATCAGATTATTATGAACTCTATATAATATGAAATAAAGTCGCTTTCTCTGCGCCTAGTATTCTTTGTATTATATATAATGTCCTTTACATTGGCAAAAAAGCCTATTATAAAAACATGGCAACACGCATAAAACATTTTGTTAAATTCCTAGTTATTTTAATAATATTCATTACACATAATACGATAGGACACTTATAATATTCGAATACATTTTTTGTAAGTATTCACTTTTGTCAATCCTTGATGTTATTATTTTTGGAACAAATGTTTTTTTACACATTTATATTGTCTGATGTGTGTGTCTATTAAAGTGCGGTACAGCTATGCTTCAGCACGAATGGGTCGGCTCGACCGTAGTGATACTACGGCCTCACAGAAAACCGACGTGAAACAACCACACCGTGTTGTGTTTCGCCGTATGAAAAAAGTTACCGGAGGCCTTTCTTATCCTAAACCATTCCGTCTCCAATACATAAATCTTCAAAATCCCTAATCCCCAAAAGGTCGTAAACGCACTCGTATCGCCTATGTTGTTGCGGGTGTCCATGGTCGCCGTTGAATGCTGACCATCAAGTAATCAGTCACCTTGTTTGCCGGTCTATCACATAAAAAACTCACTGTTGTAACAGTAATCCAATTGTAAGAGGCATCATTCTGCACTCAACATTTCTCTGAGTAGTATTTAGTCTAAACAAACCATGTTTTACTTAACCATCTCATTAGTGCCTCTAAGATGTATACGCCAGTATTGATAACGACTCCAGAGCGATGCGCGGCAATAATTATGTGCATCAGGCGCATTTCCACTGCGCTTGGAATTCACACCCGACTTAATAAGACGCAGTTCCCATCAACAGTCACTTGATATTAGACTGTATAGAATTTATCATTATCCTCATGAATTTCTTGCTAACAATCACTACATAGTATTAAACAAAGTCGCTTTTTCTATCCCTTTATCCCTATGTATGCTTCCATCGTTAAAACTACGCAACGAATTTTGATGCGGTTTTATTAATAGATCAAGTGATTTAAGAGGAAAGCTTAAATGTATAATTACATCCAATAAATAGTGGAGAAATTTTGTGCTAGTATTGCATTGTAACTCGACGTATTCCTTGCAGGATATCATAGTAGCTACAAATTCAGCCAGCAAATGTTCTACCGAAGTTCTAGCTTTTAATGTGTAGTAAGGAGGTTTTAGATTTTTCACAAAAAATCCCAGATTAAATTATTTGAAGCCGATTTGAAAATTATTCACCGGGCGACTATACTGAAATTGGAGTTATTATCATAGTTGATGCCGTAGCGGATCGTTTTTAATAATTTATAGTTCAAAATGACTAAAACTTTAGTAAGGTTCACCAATCAAACACATTTTTTTTTTGTTGTTATGGTAGTTATAATTGTTATTTTGTTGTCAACATTTTGTTTTCATTTCTGTCAAAAAACATTTATTCCAATTAGACCCTTACAGGCACTTTTGAACGTCAAACAAAATTTTGAAGATATAGTGTCAGTCTGTCGGTCAGTCCTCTTACGCCCGGTTCCTATAATTGAGAAACGATCCGTTTTAATTACGAATAGTAGTTTTATATACGACTCGTAAGCTAAAACCGTTCCTATAATAAACGTCTCGTCGTGCAACTTACTGACGGTTTGCAACTAACGGATATCGGTAAGCGAATTGTATGGAGATCTATGGTGTCTGTGGTTTTCCTATAAATATTTTAACCGTCAGTAGACGGTCAAGATATCTATTTGTAATGCCATTTGGTCGTAATGCGTATACAACGACGATTCGTTAAATATAGGAACCGGGCATTAGTGAAGCTATTTGCTCGTTCCAAAGTGTAGATTCCGATGGAGAAGAATGAGCAAGAAACTCCATGGTTACTCTTTTTAAACCAGTTTCATATACAGATTCCTTTTACAAAGAGTTAGTTCTGTAATGCACTTATTACTTTTGTGGTGTTACAAGAGTTCATTAACGTCGCTAATCAATTACTATCAGATAAACGTCTGCTCAAAAAAGTTTAGGTACAATTATTAACCTCACTTGTCGAATATTCTCAAGAGTGATTAGATCTAGAGAGATATAGGCATCGGGTTCGAGAAAGACTATCGCCAACAAACTGTTTTACAGTTTGGCGATTTTTGATGTAAAGTTAATAATATAAAATTTTTGTGACTAAATATATAAAAATAAGGCAAAGCATTAGGTCTTTTTTTACAAAAATATGTCAGATTTCGCAGTTTTCGAGTGACACTAGGTAAATCCTAAATTCTTTCATCTCTCTGAATCCAAATCCAAGCCTTAAAATGTCAGCAATGCACATTTAACTCTAGAGTTGTTAGTGTCTGTGGTCGACGCCAATTGTTGTCATAGTGATTCTAAAGTTTGTTTGCCTCCCTAGGCCATAAAAAATATTAAAAGCTTTGCAAATTACCTATGTTAAAAAAACATAATTACTTTAATCATATACTTTTAATGCGTTAGGATGGCAATCGAGTACACAGATTTCCTGTTAGGAATTAAGGACGCCCGTGGACACCCGAAACAACAGAGGAGTTACGAATGCGTTGCTAAGTTTTTGGGGATTAGGGTTTGGGAGATTTGGGAAAGGGAAGGATGGTAACCATAGGCCCAATCCTTCCCCAAACCAACCAACCGTGAAGCAACCACAGGATTTAATCCTGTGGTTATTCTGTATTCTGTGAAGCAGTGATCACTCTGGTCTAGCCGACCCACTCTTATCGAAGCATAAATCTCTCCCACACTTAACAAATCATTAGTTAATATTTAATATATACATTTAATTATAAGTTTAAACTTTATACAAATAAAATTCAATAACATCCTCTAACCATCCAAACATTAATAGGTAAATAAATGCAACGATTTATAGATTATCTTGTAATTAACGTAAAATAACATTATAATGTAAATAGCCAGTAATAATGAATTACGTGAGCAAACAAATTGCATATTTCCCACAACTAAATTAAATTTTGTGCTTCCATCGCTTCTATTAAATTATAATCTGGCGTACGATAGCCAAATAGATTGCAGTGGGGTATTATTTCATTAGTTTAATAATGCCGCTGTCCTCTGCTCCAGGATAATCCATTAGAGAGCCAATCGACTTAACTGCGACTTATCTCTTGTTACCATGTGTTAGACGTAATTGGAGCTAAAGGTTCTAAATTATTATACCTTTGAGAATACTGAAAAAGAAAAAAACTCCATGGTCTTTGATCGCATTGTGCCGAGAAACTCAAACAGTAACGTTTTTGTTTTAATTTGAAAACATGAGGTATAATTTAAAATTCGAATCTGTTAGTAAGGATTGATTTCTTTGAAAAAAATCGAAATCAATACAGAGATATGTGATTAAAACAGGGTTTTAAATGATTAAATCAAAGTTTTGTTCTCTAAATGAGGTACTTATTTGATTTTGAAGATGCACTTGCGAATACTGCACATATATTTTTTATTGAAATTCTTCCGTACTAAAGTAAAGACACATAGCTAAAATAAATTATTTGTTGACAGCCCGAACCGTGGCAGAAGACTGAAGTGACGGGCAACCAGCCTGGAGGGCTGCGTCGCTCATGGCGTGTAATGCGCGTACGCGTCCCGACCACTGCGAGCGGGTCGCTGCGCGTGCGCTGCGAGTCTATACTGCTGGTGGAGCCCCCTGTAGTCAGGGATGCAAACACCATCATCACTATACACTCGCGCACCCAACTGTCTAAATATGTGTCTAATATTAGTGGTAAGTTGACCTTTTACATTATTTAACAAAATTGATGGACTTTTTCAGTATCATAACATAAGCAGTTGAATCAAAATCATTTAATTTGAATCTTGAGTAACCAGAAGAAAATGATTCTTAAACTTTACGTACCCTAGTACAAGTTTCAACCTCAATGAGGAAACAATAAAGTTGAGTATCTTAAAATCCGTTAAAATTAAAAAAGAAAGAAAATAATTAATCTTCAATTTACCAACTGTACGTACGTACGTACATTATATGGAGTTAAGTCTGATTGCATAAGTATGCTGACACCACAGCCCATTAAAGCGGCAAAAAGCGATGAGCGCATTATCGATATAATTGTATTTAGGTCGTTTAACATTTACGCGAAAATAATGCAATTAAGTAAATAAATTTAAGCCCGACTCTCGGTACACATGCACACGATTGCCTACCAAATTGTATCATTATAATAAATTATATTAACATAAAAATTGCAGCCATAAAAAAAAATATTCGTAGCTTGTATATGGGATGGGATTGTTTTATCAGCTACCGTATATGTACCGTGTGTACTATTAATGATTGAGATTTGATATAAATTACATCTTTAAAATTTTACTTTGATAAATTTTTATAAGTGTACTTTTTTGAATATTATACAGCATTAAGGTGTTTTTATAAGATTCGGATGATTTGATGGTAAGCAGTCGGTGCCGCCCATGGAAACGCCTGCAATACCAGAGAAGTTAAGAGTGCCTTAAGAAATAGGTGTCATTTATATAGTAAGGGGCTTTGGAGATTTAGAGATTGAGTTGCGATGGGAGAGGGAATGACAGTCACACGGCAAAACAACGCTGCGGATGTTTCACGCTATTTGTGCATAGTTGGATGTTTTTATTCTTTTAAGAAATAACTTCTTAGTAGCTTTGATGGAAATTGAATCAGACACAGATTATAGTCTAGAATAATTTCCAATTTTTGTTTTCATTCGACTCAATGAGTATGACGAAAAATTATAGTTTTAACTGCAAGGTTGGCGTAGTGGCTGGACAACTGGCCGCTGTGCAACGCGCAGCGGTTTCAATTCCCGCACGGAACAATACTTTGTGTGATCCACTAATTGTTTTTTCGGACTGGGTGGTTTGTGGCACATGACAGAAAAGAAAATCCTACTTAATGTGGCACAACCTCGTTTAAAAAACTGATATGACAATTGTCTGAATACATTATCCATTTGTTGTATATTTGTGTGTTATATATTTTTGTTTTGTTTCAGGTACAAATGTAGTCAATACTGGCTTGTTAATAGCAACAATTGTATTATGGACTTTAATTAAAATATCAAGATTAACGAGCTTATGAGATTCGGTGTGAAATATTGTTTCGTGATATTAGCATTAAGTGTAGATATTATCGGGAATGGCCTGTATTAACATACAAAAAATGTAACTATATGTATACAAAATATAAGAAACCAGATTTAGTTAACCAAATCATTTCAATAGGTCATTGACATGTGTGTTTTTGTTTTCAGCAACTTTCATTATAAAGGTTCCAGCCTAAAATTAATTGCTTTCGGTATGAGACTGATCTCCGATCACTATGTAAAGGTTGTTTGAACATTATTATTGTATAAAATTATTGACTCATGAATACCAACAAAAATAATTACATCGAAAATTTACCTTTTGGTCAACAATTGCTTTTAATTTCGAGCGTTCACAAAGGATTTTTAATTTTTTATTATAAATTCTACATTGAATTAAAGAATAAATCTGAATATTACCATTGTTAATTTCTGAATAAATTATAACAGCGAGCTTTCTACAGCCAAAACAACGGAAGATAAGCTAAAGAAGGCTAGATTAAGAACACAGTAGACAAAAAAGAAAAATATTATAAAAATAAAATATAATATAATACCTACTCATAGACCTCATTCATGATGTATCACGGAAGAATATAATTATTTTTTGTACGTTTCTGAAACGTTAGTGAAAATCATCAAAAATGTATATTAAAATGAATTTGTTGATAAGTTCATAGATAAATTAAAAATGTAATAATATAAAGCTAAATTGTAAACATTGTGTTGGTTTTATTAAAGTGAAAGAGTCCCTTAGGTAACTAAAAAAATAATTTGTAAATGGCTCGCAAAAAAAGTACCAGCATCATTTATAAAAGAGACAATTTGAAATAAGAACCTATCAATTTGTACCCTAACCTTTTATTCAAGTTCATTTGGCATAAACACATTGAAGATTGTAAAATAAATAAAACACTCCAAAGACCGCCATTTTGTTTATTAATGAAAAAGCATTTTCATTTATTACATCCACAAAAATTAAGTAATGTGAGCCTTGTTAAATTTGTTATACTGTTCGATTAACTACAAATGTTTAGATAGATAATTAATTTCAATATTGCAATCCTGCTCATGACTATGAGTCCCCAGCGTGGCTTGAAAATAGTCGAATCTAACAGTTTATGAAAATATGAACAACATAATTAACTGTTTGTAACTTTTTAATTTTCTTATTTTACTTAAAGAGTCAATGCGTTATGTATTGTAAATTAGTTGTACTAAAAAAATAAGTAAAAATTAATAGTTTTAAATAAATAGGCGTTAATCTATGGCTGTGTTTTTCACTTAAGGTAACGTCAATTCTTTGCACTACTTACATCATCTTTTTAAAATATAAATGTACAGTGACACATAATAATTGTTGTTTTTTGTTGGTTTTACTTTTTGGTATAATTTTTATTATTGTATTAATGTAAATTTTAACTGGGATACGTAAATAAAGTTATGATACAAATTGTATGTCTTGTGTTTTTTTTAATTATTTTTAATTAGCCTGTAATGTCTGAGTGCTGGGCAAAGGCCTCCCCATCTCGCTTCCACACCTCCGATCTTTGGACCGTGTCCACGTCCAGTCTCGACGATAGGCATCTAGATCGTCATGCCATCTTTTCCGGCGCCTACTCCGCCTGCGGCCTCCATCCTGAGGTGTCCACTGGGTGACAATAGTGGCCCATCTCTCCGGATGCATTTGGCTGACGTGACTGGCCCAGTCTAATTTTAATTTTGCCGCGTTTTGGCCCACATCAGCGACTCCTGATCTGGAATGCATCACGGTATTCCGTATGCGATTGGTCCGTTTATGCCTAACAGGCTACGTTCCATATTGCCCTTTTTTAATAATAAAACATAAATATCCTGATTGCGATGGATGACAGCCTTGACTGTGGATGCAACCACAATGATGTACCGCAGCCCCGACTTGGAGCAGGAGAAGGAACGGGGTGGCTTTTAGTCAGTTAGAGTCTGACAATCCCTCTCGCCCGACCCAGGGCAGGAAAGCATATTTAACGTCCTTCTCCCTCAAAAAAAGGACAATCAATAGAACACTTGCAGTTAAAGGATCTAGATTTTGAAGATTTATAGCCTGAATATAAAAGTATTGGACTTATGTAAAATGATGTGGAATTAGATATTGATTATATTGTTATTCGGATATTGGGTACTTTTGTATATCATCTTCCACGAGTGGCTTTACTTAACGTGATACGGTGATACTAGACATTCTTATATAGGTGAATAGAGGCCGCGGTGCCATATTGCGCTCCATCGTGTTGGGCCCTATCGGTAATAGTCTAATGGCTCCGCAGACTCGTGCTTACGGTGAGCGGAGACCTTTCTTGATCCCCGACGTCCTAAGTGTCTTTTAGTGTCAGATGTCAGATTAAAACCAACCTCAATGTAGAAATTGATAAATGTAGAAGAAAAGAAGGAGTATGACAGAATCGTATCGGCGTACAATTATAAAACATAGGTAACGACGACAGGCGCGACTATATAGTTGTATATGTGTATGTTTAATTATTCCTAAGTAACCACTTAGTTTCAAAATCCTGCTTAGAATTGGGTTCATAATAATTATATATCTCTGAGTACGGACAACTATGTCAAACGTTAAGCTTTTTAGATAAACAACAAAGTGTTAATTAACAATCCTTAGTAACATGCTTCTAAAGCGGAAACATAGTGCAAAAACATATGAAAACAACTATGTAGTGACAAAACTAACAACCCGTAATGCCGTTTTAAAGCACCACTAACCTAGAAAGAGTAAACAGAACAGCTTCAGCATTGAAACAACTGAATAACTCTAGGGACAGTTAACTAACCTGTTAACAAACGTTCCAACTTGTTCATAGCTATGTAAATTCGTTTGTAATTTAACCATTTCATGTATAAATAAGTGTTTCTAGAACAACCCCTCTAGGGTGTTAGCGTTCATGAATTTGTTTATACATGTCCAATGAGAATCTTATGTATTTGTAAATTAAAGTTGCTTTTGCATCGAGTTCTGATCTAAATATTATATTAATTAAGAATTAATATTAAAAATCAGAGTAATAATAATTCTTTATCCCAATAACTACCGCCTAAGTCTTACAATATAGATAACTTCAGTGGAAAACCATTGACGTAATAAAAAAAAACTTGTTCCATTTGAAAAAAAAAACACTCACTAAAAAGCCAACTGATAACACATTGGCTTGGTTTTATGAGATCATGCTGATACTTTATCGTCATAATGTTTTTATTTTAATCGTACTATAATTATCGGAGATATGATATAACATCTAAATAATCTAAATAAAAAAAGGAACCATCTCCACCTTTTTTAAATTTATATAAAAATTAATGACGACATTGACGAATAAAATTATAAAATTGTTAAGTGTGGGAGAGCCATGCTTCGGCACGAATGGGTCGGTTCGACCGGAGTGATACCACGGCCTCACAGAAAACCGGCGTGAAATAACCACAGCGTTGTGTTTCGCCGTGTGAGTGAGTTTACCGGAGGCCCAATCCTTCCCCTCCCCCAATCCCTCCTAAATCCCTAAATCTCCAAATCCCTAATCCCTAAAAGGTCGGCAACGCACTCGTAACTCCTCCGTTGCGAGTGTCCATGGGCGGCGCTGATTGCTTACCATCAGGTAATCCGTCTGCTCGTTTGCCGACCTATTAAATAATAATAATAAAAATCAAAGCAATTGTATGTGGTAATTGTATATTGATGATATTGTAAAAAAAAATAAGTTGTAAAATACGTTGAACATTGTTATGGAAAAATGACTTCTTTACTTAACGTTATTAGATTGAAATCACTTCGCACGAGGCATTCTAACTGATCGATTGGACGTATTCTTCTTAGCCCTATTAAGAACAATGATTAGTCTCATACAATATTTTAATAGTCTCCATTGTTAAATACTGGTCTAGTCGTCTGTTTCTGAACGGTAGAGAGGCTTTATAGACAGGTACATTAGTAGCCAATTAATATAAGTGCTAAGTCCTATGCACGTTTTAATAGAATGAAATATTATTAAATCTTAGTAATAGGACGATTTCAATTGAATTGAATATTTGCTTTCAATTACTGAAGCGATTAGAAATAAAAAACAAATTGAGACTTATTTGCATCATTGAATTGTGTATATACAAACACACATAAGTATATATACATATTATACCCATAAGTTTACGTAAAAGAACGTATTATTATAAAGCATACGAAGTATGTCATATGTTTTGTTTGAGAATTTGTTGCGGATTTTTATATATTTTATACAGATAGACAAGATACTAACTAAGACATGAATGAATATCCAGATATATTAAAAAATAACTATCAAAACTATTTTATCCCGCTCAATTAGAACTATAAGTTCGGTGATGAGAGAGTTCAAGCAATCAAAAAACTATTAAACTTCAGTCTAAAGGAATACACAGGTGGATAGAAACCCATACAATCCCATATTGTATTCTAAAACTTAATATTATTGCAATAACAAAGATACAGTTTAGAACTGCGAGTGATCGGGTAAAATATTTCTTGATTGTCCAACGTACAAAGTACCCAGTGAGGGTGGCCAGCCTTATGGAAAAACAGTAGAACAAAGGCAACATTAAACTGCGCAATCATTTAAAAACACTCCCTCCATCTTTATTTGTTTTTTCTTTGAAATCAAAGCAATTTAAATGTAGATTCATTTTTTATTGTAAAATAAAAAAGCAATGTATTCATGATACGTACCCACACTAAAGTTCTAAGCACGATGGCTTTGGGTTTAATACCTCATTGATATGGCGCTCAGAGTGTGCAAGCTAGATCGTTAAAGGTGCTACTTAGGATTGAAGCCAGTAGCGTAAAAACTTTTTGCAAACTGACTCGGTAGCGCAGTTGTAGGATTTTTTTCTGCAAATTGTGAAAAAATCTGATGTTTTTTTAATTTGTTTTACTGCTACAAACACGTAACGGATGGAATTAAAATTATTGGAACGAAATAGTTTTTAGCCAATGTGAAATTATTAATTTCAATTAAACTTTTGAACACTTAGGCCCTTTTGAATACTTTAAATTTATTAAAATTATTTTGTTATGGTATAGGTTAGCAAACAGGCAGACGTATTACCTGATGGTGAGGATTCAGCGCCGCCCATGGACAATCGCAACACCAAAAGAGTTATGAGTGCGTTGCCGGCCTTTTAGGGATAAGGGTTTGATATCAGTACCTATGTATCGTTTTATTATGTATTTGTTTTCTATAAATAATAAATAAACATTAAAGAATTGTGCAGGGATTGGACCTCCGGTAACCTCACTCACATGGCAAAACACAACGCTGTGGTTGTTTCAAGTCGGTCTTCTTTGAGGCCGTGGTATCACTGGAGGTCGAACCAACTCATTCGTGCCGAAGCATGGCTCTCCTACACCTTATTTAGAAACTCACCTAAATCATAAATAAACAAAATACAAAATGTTTTTTTTCCTACATTCCATAGAGTGTACAAAACAGCTATTGATATTACAATAGTATCACTATACGAGCTGGGCCAGCTAGTTTACAATATAATAAACGATTCATAAACGTGCTATATACCACGTGCGATATCATTGAACACGTCCCAGGCGATATTAATCCGCACCGTCCAATTATCACGTCGTATTCCCTAAAGAGAAAGGCACAGATATGCAATCTATAGCTGCCAAGTATAGGGATTGAGAGAATTCATTCTGATACACGTGCAGTTGTATAACGCATTTTAATGTTGATTTCTAGTTAATTCAATTTGAGATTTCGTTCGGCAAGAATTATATTTTTTAATACAATTAAATATATTCTGAGTATTATTTTTAACGTGAAAGGTTGGAAAACGAGTGGACGGATTATCGGATGGTAAGCAATCAGCACCACCAATGGACCCGAAACAACAAAGGATTTACGGGTGCGTTGCGGGTGTATTAGAGATTAGGGATTTGGAGATTTTGGGATTGTAGAGGGATTGCGGGAGGGGAAGAATTCGGCCTCCGGTAACCTCAATCACACGGCGAATCACGACGCTGTGGTTGAATCACGCCGGTTTTCTGTGAGGCCGTGGTACCACTCCGACTTCGGTCGAGCCGACCCATTCGTGCCGAGGCTTAACTCACCCACACTTCAAATATTCCTACAAAATAATAAAATTCCTATAAAATCTAAGTTCTGTGTATGTATTAAATGTTTTAAATTTGAGAGTATCTAATAAACAGAGCTTCTAAAACAGTACCAAATGCCAACTATTAACTACGAACAAAACCATTGTCAATTGTTCTCTGTAAGTTCAACATTTATACCTATCTCAATCTCATTTTCACAAGATCAATGACAAATGTAAAATTATTCGAACATTCTTACAAGAGAAGCGAGGCAAATTCTTGAGGTGATAAACGTTCGAAAAGTTATGAGACAGACATCGACAGATACAAATGTTGGTTGTCTGATTTTGTCTTATGTAGAATTTATAATAGTGTGACAGAAAACTCTTTGACATCATGACGTCAATGGATGGTTGTCAAACGTTGCCTAGAGATTGTAAATTTCGTCGTGAATTGTCAACACGAGTTGGTGTAATCGGTAAGGCGTGTGGATTACACCACAGAGACCCCGAGTTCGAGTCCCGCCGTAAACATGAAGTTTTTTAGTTGATGGAAGTTTTGTCGAACTTTCTGGAATAGTTGAGTTCTAAGTCTAAAGCGATTCGGAAGAAAAGGAAGAAGTGAGAAAGAAGAAAAGTGAGTGAAATAGTGAAGTGCAGTGAAATAGTGAAGTACAGTCAGTTAAGTGAGTTAAGTCAGCGTGAACGGCAAAGTTGTGTCAGTCGGCCGGACTCTGCTGGAGAGGAACGCCGATAACTTAACTCCGTGGACGCTGTAACTTAAGTGCAATAGAAAGTCTGAAAACCGGTATTAGTGTTTCATTTCATCCAATCCCGTAACCCAAGCCCGCATAGTCAGGAACGTGACGTCAGGCACGTAACATTTGGTGTCAGAAGTGGGATTGGAGAAAAATGCCGCTAGTGCCGCAGGACGTAAGAGGAGTGAGTACCCGTTCAATGTCAGAAGCGCAGCGTGTGAGGGAAGAGGGTGCTGCAGCTCAAACCAGCGATGCAGAAGCCAAGCCTGTGCAGGTGGATCTTCTGCTACAGCTGCAGCAAATGATGGCAGAGCAAGCGCGCCGCCAAGAAGAGCAAGCGCGCTGTCAGGCAGAACAGCTGCGGGAGCTGAAAGAAGAGCAAGCGCGCCGCCAAGAAGAGCAAGCGCGCCGCCAAGAAGAGCAAGCGCGCCGCCAAGAGGAGCAAGCACGCTGTCAGGCAGAACAGCTACGGGAGCAAGCACACTGTCAGGCGGAGCAGCTACGGGAGCTGAAAGAGATGCATAAGGATTTCACGAAGGGACTGCAAAAGGCTGTCGAACGGGTACAAGAAGTGGAGGAAGGGTTAGGCAAGTTGAAACTTCGCGTCATGGCGATAGAGGAGAGACTGGAAGAAGAGATCTCCAAAATCAAGCAGGAAGTGACAAACCCAAGCCCTTTGAAGAGCCGAAGCCGTCTTGCAGCCGTTTTTGACGCCCCAAATGCGGCCTTAAGCGCAACGAAAGGGCTCAAGATTCCCCATTACGACGGAACAACATCCTGGACTGCGTTCAAGCTACAGTTTGAGACACTTATGGAGGCTTATGGTTGGACTCAGAAGGAAGCACAGTCAGCCCTTACCCTGGCCCTCCGTGATCAAGCGCTCTCAGTGCTGGAAGCTATCGGCGCAAGTGGGGATCTCAGCTTTAGTGCCCTCCTCGACGCACTTGAAGCACGTTTTGGAGACAGCCACCTCGAGCACGTGTATAGAGCGCAATTAAAAGAGCGTACTCAGCGTGCTAATGAGAGCCTACAGCAATGGTCCGTGGAAATCGAGAAACTTGTACGTCGAGCTTTCCGGTCGACTCCGTCAATGATTGAAGGCACGCTTCTCCAAGCGTTCATTGACGGTATTCGGGACCCAGAAGTACGAGCTGCTGTTCATCTGGGCCATCACAAGATCATGAAAGAAGCTCTGGCCCATGCATTGGAAGTGGAAGCCGTGCGTAGCAACTCCCGTACCTTACGTCTGCGGGAAATGACGACAACGGAGCAGGTACCTCCACGCCGTCGGAACTTCATGTGCTATGGATGTGGAGAGCGTGGGCACATACGGAGCGACTGCCCGAAGAAGATGAACCGCAAGGACGCGGCGGTCTCAACTTCTGACCAGCAGGGAAACTTAAACCCAGCCAGGGCTGCGGGGTGGGCGCCGGCTGGTAGTGGAACAACCCCAACAATCTACATCAAGCAAACCAACGATGGAAATACTCTGGTGATAGACGGTCAAGTAAATGGGAAAAACAGTCAGCTAACATTAGATACTGGAGCTTCAAGGACGGTGATAAATGTTCGGCTGCTCGAGCACAACATCAGGAAACACCTTAAACCAATTGTTGGCCTACAAATGAAATCAGCTACCGGCCAGTGCATACCGATAAGTGGAAAACTGCATGTAACAATCAAAATTGGGGAACGTGTTTATCGACATGAGGTTATTGTGGCCAAAATTCTGGATGACTGCATCCTGGGACTTGACTTCCTGCAAGGGCACCAGTGTAACATCGACTTAAAATCTGGAGTATTACTATGTGGAACTGAGGAAATTCCGATGAAGGGTGGAACCCTGGGAAAAGTTTGCTGTTTAAGAAGAACTGTTCTTGCACCAAAATCACAGACTCTCGTACCAATTGCATTACCTAGGAGGAGGGAAGGAAGTTTACCTCGAAGGTGCGCTGTGATTGATAAATCGGAACACGTAAACTCATGGCTACCGGCAAGAACTGTCGTGGGGTCATCTGATGTTAACCGCATTCCGGTATTCAACTTCAGTGATTCAGAAATTACGATTGAAGAAGGAGAGCCTGTGGGCGTATTGGAAGAAGTGGCCTGGATAAGAAAATGCTCGGAAAATGTTGTGAAGAAGGACAGTACGGGAATAGACTTTGTAACGAAAATCTTAGACGAAAACAAAAGTCTGACAAAAGTGGAGACTATGAAAGCTAGAAATTTACTTCTTCGATTCTCTGATGTGTTTTCAAGAAGCGATGGTGATATTGGCCGAACTGGTTTGGTGAAGCATAAAATAAACACAGGTGATACAATGCCAATTCGTCAAAGGCCCAGACGTATACCATTCGCTCGTGAGAAAGAGGTTGAAGAAATGATTGACGATATGAGGAAAAATGACGTGATAGAGCCCTCTTCTAGCCCTTGGTGTTCACCTGTCGTGCTTGTCAAGAAGAAAGATGGTTCAACGAGGTTTTGTGTAGACTATCGACGATTGAATGATGTAACCAAGAAGGATAGCTACCCGTTACCAAGAATCGATGACACACTTGACACACTGAGTGGCATGAAATGGTTTTCAACGCTCGATCTGAAAAGCGGCTATTGGCAGGTGGATTTGGATCCCAAGGACAAGGAAAAGACCGCATTCTCAACTGGGAAGGGACTCTGGCAATTTAAGGTGATGCCATTTGGATTATGCAATGCACCGGCAACCTTTGAGCGTTTGATGGAACAGGTGCTGGTGGGACTGCTGGGCGAAACCTGCCTAGTTTACCTCGATGACATCATCATTGTTGGACGGGATTTTGACGATCATCTAAGGAAATTGGAAAAGGTACTCGACAAGCTGCGTGGAGCAAATTTAAAGTTGAGTCCAAAGAAATGCTCTTTCTTCAAGCGCGAAGTGAATTATCTAGGACATGTTATTTCTGAGAGAGGAATTGAGACTGATCCAGCCAAGACTGTCGCTGTTAAGGAATGGCCAACACCTAAAGACAAAACGCAAGTTCGGGCATTTCTTGGATTGTGCTCGTATTATCGGCGGTTTGTGAAAGGATTCTCGGACATTGCCAAGCCTTTGCATCGATTGACAGAGGAGAAACGTGCCTTTATCTGGGACGAGGATTGTGAGCAAGCCTTTCGAGACCTAAAAGAACGGCTTTGTAACACACCAATTCTCGGATACCCCAGCGCGAAAGGAATATTCGTAGTTGATACGGATGCCAGCAATATTGGAATAGGAGGTGTCCTTTCACAACGCGATGGTGAGCAGGAGAAGGTTATTGCTTACTTCAGCAAGTCACTATCGAAGCCGGAGAGGAATTATTGCGTGACCAGGAGGGAATTACTGGCCGTAGTCAAAACCCTGCACCATTTCAAGAAGTATTTACTGGGACGGAAATTTTTGATCAGAACTGATCACGCTGCTTTGAAATGGCTGCTTCAGTTTAAGGATCCCGAAGGCCAAGTAGCCAGATGGTTGGAACAACTTCAGGAATTTGACTTTGAAATCGAACATCGCGGCGGAAGAATTCATGGCAACGCAGATGCATTATCGAGACGCCCATGCGTGGAGGATTGCAAGCATTGTGCCAAGAAGGAAATTGCTTTTCTTAAGGTGATAAGGACTGATACTGTTGACGAGGCATGGGGAGATGATGCAATGAAATTAGAACAGGAAAGAGATGCAGATATCAAACCAATACTGGAGTGGCTACGAAGTGGTAACAAGCCAAGTTGGAGTGACGTCGCCCAATATAGCGCAGTAACGAAAGGTTTATGGGCACAGTGGAAAAGCCTTACGCTGCATAATGGACTTCTGTGCAGAAAATGGGAATCAACAAACGGCAAGGACGAGCATTTGCAATTGGTGGTACCTCGTTCAAAAATAAGGGATGTATTAAAAGCGTTCCATGATGGATCTTATGGAGGACATTTGGGGATTAGGAGGACTTTGGTGAAGATCAAGGAGAGGTTTTATTGGTTGCATTGCAAATATGACGTCGAAGATTGGTGCCGGAAATGCACTAGTTGTGCAGCTGTCAAGGGTCCACAAACAAGGAGCAGGGGGGCGATGAAAATCTACAATGTTGGTATGCCTTGGGAGAGAATAGCCTTAGACATCGCTGGACCATTTCCAATCACTGATTCGGGCAATCGCTACGTTTTAGTGGTTATGGATTATTTTACAAAATGGCCGGAGGTCTTTGCTATACCGAATCAAGAGGCAGTAACTGTAGCGACGAAGTTGGTAAACGAGGTATTCACCCGATTCGGAGTGCCCTTGGAGATGCACAGTGATCAAGGACGGAACTTTGAATCCCAAGTTTTCCAGGAAACTTGTAAACTTTTGGGAATCCATAAGACTCGAACGACCCCTTATCATCCACAGTCAGATGGAATGGTCGAACGCTTCAACCAAACATTGGAGCGACACTTAGCAAAGGTGGTTGACAGCCATCAGAGAGATTGGGACACTTACATACCTCTCTTCTTGCTTGCCTATCGGACTGCTGTACATGAAAGTACCGCAAAGACGCCTGCATTTGCAAATTTTGGAAGGGAATTGAGATTACCGGCAGATCTTGTATCGGGCTGTCCACCTGGTGATTCTCGCACCGAGTTTAGCGATTACATAAGCGAGTTAAGGGCAAAAATGTTGGACATTTATGAGCAGATCAGGGAGGCCGGTCTTCAAGCTAGTGATCGCGCAAAGACGCGCTATGATCGACGAGCCAATTCTGTTGGGTTTGAAGAGGGGTCATTGGTCTGGCTTCATAATCCAGTCAGAAGGAAGGGAAAATCTCCAAAGCTGCAACCGAGTTGGGAAGGTCCTTACGAGATAGTCACGAAGATCAATGACATTACTTACAGAATTCGGAAGTCTTCAAGGAGCCCTTTGAAAGTTGTCCATATAGACAGGTTGGCGAGGTATTACGGCAGCAACGATGCTCGGGACGAGCGAATCTAAGAGGGGGGCAGTGTGACAGAAAACTCTTTGACATCATGACGTCAATGGATGGTTGTCAAACGTTGCCTAGAGATTGTAAATTTCGTCGTGAATTGTCAACACGAGTTGGTGTAATCGGTAAGGCGTGTGGATTACACCACAGAGACCCCGAGTTCGAGTCCCGCCGTAAACATGAAGTTTTTTAGTTGATGGAAGTTTTGTCGAACTTTCTGGAATAGTTGAGTTCTAAGTCTAAAGCGATTCGGAAGAAAAGGAAGAAGTGAGAAAGAAGAAAAGTGAGTGAAATAGTGAAGTGCAGTGAAATAGTGAAGTACAGTCAGTTAAGTGAGTTAAGTCAGCGTGAACGGCAAAGTTGTGTCAGTCGGCCGGACTCTGCTGGAGAGGAACGCCGATAACTTAACTCCGTGGACGCTGTAACTTAAGTGCAATAGAAAGTCTGAAAACCGGTATTAGTGTTTCATTTCATCCAATCCCGTAACCCAAGCCCGCATAGTCAGGAACGTGACGTCAGGCACGTAACAATAGTATGTACCAATATAAGAAGGAAACTATAGAGCAAAAAGTTATATATAATTCACATTTTGTTACTAATGTACGTGCATATTTGTCCAAACAACAATAATTTTGTGTTTAGTTTTTTGGCTTCGCTTTCTCTATCCCTATCAATGCTTTAATCTTTAAAACTGCGCCACGCAATTTGATGTTTATTTTTAATAGATAGTGTAATCGAAGAGGAAGGTTTTTACATATGTACACATATTTGTTATATTTGTTACCTATATTTATGAAATAGTTTCAAAAATGTATAACTGGTAACGAAATTAATGAGATAATAATAATTACCGTTTTTCAGGTCTCTTGTCTGTATGCATATTGCTTACATTTGATATTTAGAGAGCAAAAAAAAACTTCGCTATCGTCATTCTTTGCGAACGTAGTTTACGACTGTGAGGCTCGGTCTGGCTTGAAACTAGTCGGGCATCCTCGAATCAATTTAGCCAACTGAAATAAAATAAGTGAGTAAGTTGTACTAAATAATATTTATTTTTATGGAATAGGCGGCAAATGGGCAGACAGACGGATTACCTGATGGTATGTGATGAGCGCCGCCCATGGAGACCTGTAACTCCAAACGATACACAGGCGCATTGTCAGCCTTTTACAAAAAATGAGTACGCACATTTTTTCACTTAAAATACCAGAATATGTCAACAGAATAGAGCTCCCTTAAAAATGATTTACGTAGTGAGATAGAATATTATCGGCATCCACATGAAGTTTGCTCTCTCATTGTTCCTCGATCGCGGATATTATGTCCGAGTTAACAAAGTTAGTCTGCTCCCCAGTTTTGTTCGCACCAACGAAATATTCTCATGGGCACTGGAGTGAATAGCTTGGTTTTTGTTGTATACCCAACTTACCAGGCGTTAAGGAAATAGAATTAAATTGATGTGTGTATTAGCGTGGCCTTTTTCTTTTCAGAACTTTCGTACTCTGGACGCTATTCTTGTCTATAAATGGGAGATTTGAAATTGGACATATAATTTCGTTTATAGCTAATAAGGGCTAGAAAAGGCATCACATGATAGTCCCTCCTCAAAACTAAAGGAACTTATCTTAGATATTTTCTTTCTTATAACATAGTCAAATAAACTCACGTTCATTATTCACGCTTCTTATTAAAGACGACGTATAACTATAATACGGTAGTTTCCAACTGGCCAAATTCAATACTTTTATCCAAATGTCAAAAACGATACTTTTTCTATGAAATTTGTATGAAAATTGAGTTAGGACGTCATAGTATTTTAGCGTCAAATAGTTGACTTTTTTATTTAAAATAGCTAAAGATATTTAAAATTCAGTGTACCGATCGATCGAGTAAGTTATTTTTCAATATTTTATTTTATTGAAACGTCGAATCAATTTATTTTTGACCTAGGAAACTACCCATATACACATACCTATTCATATTCGTTCAGCATAACAGAACTAAAATTACAGCTAAATTCCAATACATACATAAGTAGTACGTCAAACCAAATCAAATGCATGAAACATCCTGATTTGTAGGTTGAAGCTTCCGAAATCAATTGCAGCTTAGTTAAACCCGGCTGTAATTACTAGCCGTAGATGGTAATCCCCACGAACCGTTAGTTCAACCCTGAGTATTTATGATGACTCGACATATTTACATAGTCATTTATGACATTGACCATAGAACATTATATGAAGTTTCAAACGTACCTGTATTATATTGTTTAGTTGTTGTTTTTATGTACGTTATTGCACAAAAATACATATGAGGTGGACTTATGCCTTAAGGCATTCTTTACCAATCAAACCTTACCACAGATAAATCACAGCCAGGGTTGCGGTGTAAGCGCAATGAGGCACCGCGACCTCGGCCCAGAGCAGGAGAAGGAACGGGAGGTTTTTAGTCAGTAAGAGTCTGACAGTCCCTCCCGCCCTGCTCTGGTGGGAGAAGACATTTGATGATTTTCCCCTCACAAAAAAACCACAGATAAATCAGATAAATCTGTAGAATAATTAAGTATAAAAACCAAAAATCTTATATACATTTGTACACCATATATATATTATTATGTAATAACCAATAATATATCTACATAATAAAGTTCTACATACTTTGCCGGCACGGTTGACGCGGTGACTGGGCAGCTGGCTACCGCGTAACGTGTCGCGGGTTCATTCGCACACGGAAAAAATATTCGTGTGATTCACGAATTATTTAATTGTTCCGGGTCTGCGTGTAATGTGTATGTGAAATTGTATGTTTGTAAACGCACTCACGTCATAAGAGAAAACCTTAGCGTGATGCTATGTTATTTAAAACAAATAAATACTACTGGAAACAAAATACATGTTATTTGTAATCATAATCGCAATGATTTTCTCCCCTCAAAAAAGGTCTAGGTCAAGCAAAAACACTTCTTATTCATTCATTTTTAACCGACTTCAAAAAAAGGAGGAGGTTCTCAATTCGATTGTATTTTTTTTTTTTTTTTATTTTTTTTTTTATGTTTGTTACCTCAGAACTCCGTCGTTTATGGACGGATTTGCAAAATTTTTTTTATGATTGAAAGGATATGCTTCCAGATTGGTCCCATTCTTTTCAAAATCAAGTTTTGATGATGGGATCCATGAGAAATCGAGGGAACTCCTCAAATATTATAGGCAACTATATAGTAATTTTAATATTTTCATAGAGCACTCAAGCATTTACAGTCAAAAAGTAATGTTTGATGAGGTGGAACTGGTGAAGAAGATCAGAAATGGATGATGAAACTTGACACTCGCATAGATATCACAATCAAGGTAGTTCAGCAACTATGAAAATGCACTGTAAACCAATGATCTTAAATAATTATGTTGGAAATGTTATCATCGAACTGATTTAATGATGATTATGGAGCTGGAAGGTAGGCACTGGAACTGCGTACCTAATTAATATATCCTAGCCGTGTTTGGGCTTGTTAGAATTGTTATAAGATGCACTTTGGCTGTAAGGTACTATTGAACTGATGTGATGATGAAGCTGGAAGGTGGGCATGGGGCCTAGTATTGTGTAAGCTTATTAGAGCTGTCAAGAGCAATGGAAAGGGCTATGCTCATAGTTTCCGTGCATGTTCGAATCAGAAATGAAGAAATCCGCAGAAGAACCAGCGTCACCGACATAGCCCGAAGAAATGCCAAACTTAAGTGACAGTGGGCACGGCACGTTGCTCGTAGAACAGATGGCCGATGGGGCCGAAAGGTTCTAGAGCGGGACCGCACACCTTTGGGGGCGGAGTTTGGCCTAGTATTGGCTATTTTGCATTAGTCCACGTGGACTGCGTTTACACATTAGTGGTGAAATGCGTCATTGTGTTCTTATCGTTTTCCTGGTAATAGGCTAAGAGAATTAATTGCCATTTTTAACAAAACAGTCGTTTTAAATGGGTTACAAAACAATAATTGCGTCGTACAAAACAATAATTGTGTTTCTTTTGTGTGCACATATGTAGATAATACTTACTTAAAAAAGGTTCATACATTGAATGAGTCATAAATGTATATTTACAATAGCGATGGTCTTTTGTATTTTTACCAACTTGTCTATATATGAATGTTCTTAGTAATAACAAAATAGTATTCTTCATTTAATGGGTTACAATTGATACAAAACAATAATTGCATCGGTCTTTTTTCTATGTACGAATGTATTTAATCATAGATACTAAATTAGATTGCATTTGGTATCTTTGAACTTTATCTGTCTGTTGATGAAAATATCTAGTTTTTTGTTATTTGGCGAGAACTAATATGAATTTATGATAAGATTATTATTTTATTTTAACTATAAGTCATAAGTATCTCATGCATCATATCATCTCTCCTCGAGATCAAAACGATTACACAGTAACAATGTACTATGATATGTATTTCTACGTATAAGTATGACATTGGTAACTTTTTCAAAAGAAATGTAGGAACGATATTGACTTCTTTGCCATAACACATTATAATAAAAAAAAAAAAACACTAAACGGCTACAAATAAAAAAAAAATTTACAAAATAAAAAAACCGCCTTCAAAAAAAGTCAAGCAATAAAAGTTCCTACACTAAAAAGTAAAAAATAACAATTTGAATTACTGTAAAAAAACTTAATTTATAGGTAAACTTATTTGACATTAATATTTTGCAAATATTCAAAATTTATTACTTATTTTTGGAGTCGGTGCCAGCCCATGCAAGGAAATACAAATGGGCAACAATCCCTTGAAAAACTACCTCTTACTTAATTATAAAACTACTTAATACCTATTTGCATACTCAAATATAGGTATATTAATTAAGACATAAATACAGATTAGACTTCTCTACAAAAAATGTCCGATTTGCACATTTTTTTAAATAAAAAATATGTACTTACAAAAACATTTTAAGTACATTGAAAATGTTTAAGCATTATGTACGAAAAATGGCACCGGATATTAAAAACCTAACTAACATTAAGTTTCAACATCAAAATGCTGGCACCGACTCCAAAAATAAGTAATAAATTTTGAATATTTGCAAAATATTAATGTCAAATAAGTTTACCTATAAATTAAGTTTTTTTACAGTAATTCAAATTGTTATTTTTTACTTTTTAGTGTAGGAACTTTTATTGCTTGACTTTTTTTGAAGGCGGTTTTTTTATTTTGTAAATTTTTTTTTTGTACTCCTTGCATTGCGTGCATATCGGCATTTCTCGACTCTAAAACAGTAGACAGCTAAGCTCGCTTTAATAAGCTTATCTACGAGTGAATTTTGAACGCGTTGGATTACTTAAATTGCTTGTATATAAACACATTCACAATACAAAGGAAAATAGCTATGAGTATATTATGATATTATAGTTATTTCTTAGTTTCAGTCTGTTCTTGATCTTAAAATGGCTTGTCAAGCGATTAGAACTTTCCTTTTTAAATTAGTTTTCTTCGTTATCATAGTAATAAAACGACATGTAATAATTGCCACTTAGTTTTCTGTGTCCCATTCTGAACTGAAAAAACAACTTTCCACAATTTTTACCCTCAATGGCTGCAAAAAACTGGCATGAAACTACGCTTGTACTGTGTGCCGCTGCATCAATGAGGATAGTGGGGGTCTAATCTTCAAATCCCTACACCTTAAAGGCTGGCAATGGACCTTTTACTCCTCAAATGTAATGTAAATCTAAAGTAGTCCTCTCCATAACGGCATAATTATTCTATGGACAGAGTTGGAGGATCTCCTCCAACTCCACACTCCACAGAATAATTATGCCGTTTCCCGATTGCAAAAACAATTACTTTAAACAGGCAGTCTATACGATAATATTATTGGATCAAAACACAAACTACATCAATATCATTCTAAACATAGCATAGGCTATTATTAAAACAACACGGAATTTCGTCATGCAACATTAGAAACAAAAATAATTATTTCCTAAAATAACAATAACATCACATTCCATTAAAATGTATTATTATTATTAGATAGAGTTTGTGATATAGTTCAATAAGCGTAATTATTATAATTCAACGAAATAACGTTAGCGTGTTCCGAAAAAAATATTTAATAATAACAAATGGGTTATTCAATCAAAATTTATTGTTTGTTAGAATTTGGCTGTTTAAAGAGAGATATGACAATTAATTTGGGTCAACGTTCTTAAAATAAATAGTTCGTAGCTGGAGCTTGGCAAAAATGGGCTGTTAGTTACAATGTATATTCTACCCACTTTTTAAATATTTTTTAATTTAATACAACACAACTTCGTTGTAAAAAGAAACATTGAATTTTACTCAAACCCTAATTAATCCTAAAACCTCAACGGGTGAACCTAGATACAAACACAAAACCGCCAACGTACAAATATCTCAACATTTATTGTTTAATCTGGTAACTACGTGTTATTCTGCCAAGAAATCTTCTAAACGGCCTATACATTACAGAATCAAATTAAGTGTACATTTCGCTCTACAGTTTGTCGGCCGCTGGAATAAGGAAACGGTCCCTTGTGTACGGAACCTCGTACGGATGCGCCTCCTTCTAAAGTACTGAATGTTCTCGAATAAACATCCATGATTATCAAAGAAAGGCATGAATTATTTAAAAAGTCGTATGTTCTAGAATATTCTGTATAAAGTTCAGGCCAAAAGGTATAGAATGGTATAGTAAAATATTAAGCAGTAATAATATTCTTAATATTATGTAGTGATCTAGATTTATAACGTCCCTATAAACATATTATATTGTTACGTGCCTGACGTCACGTTCCTGACTATGCGGGCTTGAGTTACGGGATTGGATGAAATGAAACACTAATACCGTTTTCAGACTTTCTATTGCACTTAAGTTACAGCGTCCACGGAGTTAAGTTATCGGCGTTCCTCTCCAGCAGAGTCCGGCCGACTGACACAACTTTGCCGTTCACGCTGACTTAACTCACTTAACTGACTGCACTTCACTATTTCACTGCACTTCACTATTTCACTCACTTTTCTTCTTTTTCACTTCTTCCTTTTCTTCCGAATCGCTTTAGACTTAGAACTCAACTGCCAGCGGTGAGCCGCAGTTCCGCTTATATACCCCTGGTTCAGGTTCTGGAACATTCAATTTCGTTATTCTTTTTGATCGTCATGACTCCAGAACCTTCCAATAATTTCGTTACTCATTTTTGTTTATTCTCCTTCTCGCTCTTTAATTTTTCATTTCTTTCACACAAATAATTCCAGAAAGTTCCACAAAACTTCTATCAACTAAAAAACTTCATGTTTACGGCGGGACTCGAACTCGGGGTCTCTGTGGTGTAATCCACACGCCTTACCGATTACACCAACTCGTGTTGACAATTCACGACGAAATTTACAATCTCTAGGCAACGTTTGACAACCATCCATTGACGTCATGATGTCAAAGAGTTTGAACGACTTTTCCGTCACACTGCCCCCCTCTTAGATTCGCTCGTCCCGAGCATCGTTGCTGCCGTAATACCTCGCCAACCTGTCTATATGGACAACTTTCAAAGGGCTCCTTGAAGACTTCCGAATTCTGTAAGTAATGTCATTGATCTTCGTGACTATCTCATAAGGGCCTTCCCAACTCGGTTGCAGCTTCGGAGATTTTCCCTTCCTTCTGACTGGATTATGAAGCCAGACCAATGACCCCTCTTCAAAACCAACAGAATTGGCTCGTCGATCATAGCGCGTTTTTGCGCGATCACTAGCTTGAAGACCGGCCTCCCTGATCTGCTCGTAAATGTCCAACATTTTTGCCCTTAACTCGCTTATGTAATCGCTAAACTCGGTGCGAGTGTCGCCAGGTGGACAGCCCGATACAAGATCTGCCGGTAATCTCAATTCCCTTCCAAAATTTGCAAATGCAGGCGTCTTTGCGGTACTTTCATGTACAGCAGTCCGATAGGCAAGCAAGAAGAGAGGTATGTAAGTGTCCCAATCTCTCTGATGGCTGTCAACCACCTTTGCTAAGTGTCGCTCCAATGTTTGGTTGAAACGTTCGACCATTCCATCTGACTGTGGATGATAAGGGGTCGTTCGAGTCTTATGGATTCCCAAAAGTTTACAAGTTTCCTGAAAAACTTGGGATTCAAAGTTCCGTCCTTGATCACTGTGCATCTCCAAGGGCACTCCGAATCGGGTGAATACCTCGTTTACCAACTTCGTGGCTACAGTTACTGCCTCTTGATTCGGTATGGCAAAGACCTCCGGCCATTTTGTAAAATAATCCATAACCACTAAAACGTAGCGATTGCCCGAATCAGTGATTGGAAATGGTCCAGCGATGTCTAAGGCTATTCTCTCCCAAGGCATACCAACATTGTAGATTTTCATCGTCCCCCTGCTTCTTGTTTGTGGACCCTTGACAGCTGCACAACTAGTGCATTTCCGGCACCAATCTTCGACGTCATATTTGCAATGCAACCAATAAAACCTCTCCTTGATCTTCACCAAAGTCCTCCTAATTCCCAAATGTCCTCCAGAAGATCCATCATGGAACGCTTTTAATACATCTCTTATTTTTGAACGAGGCACCACCAATTGCAAATGCTCGTCCTTGCCGTTTGTTGATTCCCATTTCCTGCACAGAAGTCCGTTATGCAGCGTGTTGGGGTTTTCTAGTCGTTGAGAGATACCCCGGTAGTTGTAGGAAAGTAGTAAGTTCACACCAAACCACTGTTATGTTCAATAGTTTAATTACGTTTAAGTTACGTATGTTTAGTTATCTGAGCCGCACTTGATGCAACGTTATTATTGATCGACCCGCTCGTGGCTGAGTTTTAGTGACGACTAAATTTATATTATAATAGAATTAATAAAGTACGTTTAGCGTAATTCATTACGTGCGCAAAACGTACTTTTGCTGTATGAGCATAATTGGCTCGTACATGCTCCCGAGGGAAGATTGTACGCACTCAGATTACCAAACTAGAGTTACAAGTTAAATAATATACATGTTAATAAGCAATCAAAACAATAAGCAATACATAATTCTTAATTAATTAATCATAGTTTAAATCTTGTTCCAATTGCTGGTAGCTGTGACCGGTTGTTTTCCGAACGTCCACCTCGTAGTTTGGCGTAGGCAGGAATCTCCTTCAGTTCTATATCTTCTGTCCTTTCTTGAGCCTTGTTGGCTACAGTAGCGCTCTGCTTACGCGCCTGAAGATATCTTCTTATTCGCCAAACAATTATCGCGGCGACGATTCCTCCCACCAGCACAGAGCTTATAGCGTAGTTGCCGATGTCGTGGACACTTAGGCCGTCAGGTAGGCTCTCTCTTCCTTTTTGTGCAGTTATCTGATCATCTAATAATTTGTGATCATTAGATAAGTTTAATTTTGGTAGCACAATCTTTGTGTTTCTTAATGTACTCCACATATCATTTGGTGAGTCAATAGTAGGTACCTCCAGGTTTATTCTAATGTTGGTACTGCTACTAAAAACATTATGTGAATAAATTGTGTTGTCTTTGTGCTGAAGTATGCAGTCCTGACCTAGGGCAAGGAGCCCTGCTTTTGTTACACTCGTTGTAGTAATTCGATTTTCGCAGACGATGCGAATCGTGCACTCATTGATGCAATTATACAGCCATATGTTAGGTCTCTGTAATTTTATCCATTGGTCAGCGCATTGTTGTGATACCCAATCACATGTTACGTTATTAACATTTTGATTGAGTATTTTAGCTTCGCAGGATGCTGTTGCTCCATGCAAGTTGTTGATAGTTGTCGAGGCGTGGCAGATATGATTGTCCGCGCTCATTGTGGTACATTGCTGAAGATCAACCTCTTCCATCTGTATGTAGGTGCTCTTTACGAAGTTGACTCCAATATATTGTGTTACTGTCTGAATAACCTGACACTGTGCAGCTGTTTCCCATCTAGGAATAGCTATATTGCGATACAGGGTGTACTCGTCATCGCTAAGTAACGGGATATGTAATTCGAAGAGTAGGTACTGTTCGGTGAGCCGGGCTTTAACATAAATAATTTTATAAATATTTTTTATGTTCGAATTATTGGTGTCTTTGATAGGTAATGTTAATCTTTTAGGTATGATACCGGCAATGTAATTTAGTTGTTGAGATAGCTGCTCCGGTGGAAATAATTTCATGTCGAGATGGCCTCTGTAGATATCTGTCAATGCACTTAAGAGCATTTCTTGGTTTCTTCTCAGTACTGAGATAAGTAAACTAGCTGTTAATGCCCCAGCGTTGACATCATTCATTGTTTTCATTATTTGAAATCTGTTTTCTATCACATCCATATTATCTTTCGTTTCGTTCATGAATTGTTGAATTACTTCCAGTTGCGTCTTTACAAAGTCTTCATTTTTCTTGATGACGTTGTTTTCTGCCTCGATAATCAGTGTCTGATTTCGTATCAGTTGTAATAAATATTGTTCGTTTGTTTTAATTTTGTCTATGTCCTGAGCGTATTTTTCGGCGAAATCGCTGTCAAGGACACCAAACAAGGCTCGTGCAAGATTTCCTACGCCGTTGACGTAGCCACGTCGCCTCCGCTGCTGATGTTGAGACCGCAACAATATGTTAAACTCTTTCAGCTGGTTCATTTCGAACTTGAGTTGTTGTAATGTAGAGTGACATGGTTCATTAGGCATTGTGTCACATAGTTGACCTAAATGATTTACGAACTCCTCAACTCTTGTAGTACTTTGCCAGAATGTGGTCAGGTTATAGTATACCAGAAGTTTCCATTCATCGTGGATGAGTTGCATGTTTCCGACGGGGTCAAAGTACACTGGTTGGTTTTCAGTTAACGGAGTTATTTTAAAATGTTGCAGGGGTGCGGCTCGTCCACTTGATAGCGTTGTAAATGCTATTAGTAACATCATAAGCAGGCTGTTCACTCCTTTTCGACTTTTATTAGTGCCTTTCTTTGGCTCATCGTGGTTCGTTTCTGGACTCATTTTTTGTGTATCAGCGCTTTCACGTACCTCGTTTATAGGTAGCGGGGCGAGTTTAGTTATGGGTCTTTTAAGTACCCCATTTTGAGTCTTCAGCGTTACTACTCGTACTAAGTTGTCGCTGCCAGGGTGCAGTTCCACTACTCGTCCCATAGCCCATCTGCTTGGGGGTAGATTACTTTCCTTGACGAGAACTAGCTGCCCCATCTGTATGTTTTCTTTAGTTTGTTGCCATTTGTTTCGGTTTTGCAGTGAATGCAGGTATTCTTTCGACCAGCGATCCCAAAAGTGTCGACGCATGAGTTCAATGAGTTTCCATTTGTTTCTAATGTCTATTGTTTTGCTTTCTTCGGGTTCATTGAGTGGTAGTGTTAATGTTGGACTCCCGGTGAGAAAATGACCAGGGGTGAGATATTCCAGATCTTCAATATCTTCTGATAATGGACACAGTGGCCGGCTGTTCATGCACGCTTCGATTTGTGTAAGAAGCGTTGCAAATTGTTCGTAGGTAAGCTTTTGTTCTCCGATCACCCTTTTCAGGTGCGCTTTCATGGAACGTACAGCGGCTTCCCACAAGCCACCTGCTGATGGCCAGGATGGAGCGTTGAAATGCCACTCTATTTGAAGGTCGTTGATCTCCTTAAAGAACTCTGACGATTGTAATGTTTTAAATAGTTGGAACTCTTCTTTTAAGACTCTGGCGGCTCCGACAAAATTGGTTCCATTATCCGAGTAAATATGTTTTGGGGTGCCTCTGCGAGCGCACATTCTTCTTAGTGCTGCGATGAAAGTTTCCGTTGATAGGTCCGAAACAAGTTCTATATGTACAGCTTTTGTACACATACATATGAATATGGCTATGTAGCCTTTGCAGGTTTTTATCCCGCGGCCTTTGTTTATCTTCACGTCCACATGGCCTGTAAAGTCGACGCCGGTGTGCGAAAACGGCCTCGATGGAGTGATCCTTTCTTTAGGAAGGTTTCCCATCAACTGTTCATTTCGAGTTGATGCGTATCGACGACATCGAATACATTGTCGAAGTATTTTCTTGACGGTTCGATTACCGCTGATTATCCAGTAAGTGTTTCTAGTGTTTGCAAGCGTTAGTCTTGCTCCACCGTGTAGAGTTCGTTGATGCGCCTTTTCAACAATGAGTTGGGTTAGTCTTCCCTCTCCTGGTAAAAGAATAGGATGTTTCGTTTCAATTGGTAAGTTTGACTGATTCAGGCGTCCTCCAACACGTAGAATTCCATTTGAGTCCAAGAATGGATTAAGTTTTAAAATGGTGCTTCTGTTGATAAGTTTTTCACTTTTGCTTAGAGAATTTATTTCATTTTCGAAATACTCTCGTTGCACTGATTTAATAATTATAAATAGTGCGTTGTTTTGTTCGTGCAAGTTCAGTTCATGGCACTCAGTTGACCTTCTTTTGTTTCGTAATGCATCAGCAAAACGTATCACCAAAGCAAGTATTCTTGTAATACGATTTATGTTGCTATGTCGTTCAAGTAATGCATTTATTAATTCATTTTTGATCGACTTGGGTTCCGTACTATTAACCGTATAACAATTTTTCAGGGAGCCCTCGTTTGTGCTATAGCTTTGTTTAAAGTCAAGGGTTTGAATTTCTTGCTCCTTAAGCCATTTTGGGCCTTCCCACCACAGGGAATAGTTGACCAGCTTAGATGGTGGAAGTCCTCTTGTGGCACAGTCGGCAGGGTTTTCGTTGGTTTTCACGTAACCCCAGTTGATCGCAGGCACGATGTTTAATATTTGTGTTGTTCTATTAGTTATATACTTTTCGTATTTTGTTTGATTTCCCTGAAGCCATGCTAGAACCACCTTAGAGTCGGTCCAGCAGGTAATCTTTAGATCGTAATCTTCAAGGATTTTTGTTATCCTTTGTAGTAGTTTCGCTAGCAAAACTGCGGCGCATAATTCCAATCTCGGTATTGTAGTTTTCTTCTTGATCGGTGCCACTTTAGTTTTTGCTGCGAGTAGTGTTGTTTCGTAAGCGCCACTGGCCGACGTCGTTCGGCTGTAGATAACGCATGCGTAGGCTTTT
Source organism: Spodoptera exigua (assembly GCA_902829305.4). Classification (NCBI taxonomy): domain Eukaryota; kingdom Metazoa; phylum Arthropoda; class Insecta; order Lepidoptera; family Noctuidae; genus Spodoptera; species Spodoptera exigua. The sequence goes on from LR824607.2 coordinate 6,183,686, forward strand.
TCGCTCGCGTCACAGAAGGCTTGCAATTCGATCGTACTATTGTTTTCATATTTTATCCATCTTGGTAAAGTTATGAATTTTATGTTCGGCAGGTCGGATTTTATTTGCCTCCATTCCTTTTCTATGGAATCCGGTACATTATCATCCCAGCCAATGTTTTGGCAGCTATCATTCCACAGGTTTTGGAAAAGCAATTTTGCTTGTAGTGTTATTGGAGCCAACCAACCAAGTGGATCGTAGATCTTGCTTATTTCCGACAATAGCTTACGTTTTGTATATGTTGCGTTTTTACTGTCGTTAGGTGCTTCACTAATAAAATTGAATGTGTCGCTTCCGTCATTCCATGTGAGCCCCAGTGTTTTGCTGAACTCTGCTTGTTTGAAGTTGAAATCGTTATTGTTACTTTTGTCTTTATTTTGTAATTCTTTGAGAATAGATGGTTCGTTCGTGGCCCATTTCCGTAAAACAAAACCACCTTTTTTCAGTAGTTCGTTTAGCTCTTTTTGTAGTAGCTTTGTCGATTCTATAGTATGGTGGCCTGTGATGGCGTCATCCATATAAAATTCGTTAAGTAGCGCCTTTTGGCCTAAAGGGAAAGCGTTGCCTTCATCTTTGGCCAGCTGTTGGAGAGTCCGCATCGCTATGAATGGTGCAACTTTAGTCCCGTAAGTTAGGGTACACAGTTGCATAGTTCTCAGTGGCTCTCTTTTGGATTCCCTCCAAATAAGTCTTTGAAGACATTGTTGATCTTGATGAATAAGGATTTGACGGTACATTTTCTCAATATCCGCCGTTAGAACATATTTATAGCTCCGCCATTTTATGACCAGGGATAATATGTCCTTTTGTAGATTTGGCCCTTTTTCCATCAAATCGTTTAGGCTGTACCCGGAGTCTGTTTTCATTGATGCGTTAAAAACAGCTCGTAATTTCGTCGTTGATGAGCAGTCCCTTACTACGCCGTGGTGCGGTAGGTAGGCTTGAACTCGACTATCCGATTCTGTCACTGGTTTCATGTGACCCAAATCGATGTATTCTCGGATGAACTCGTTGTATAGTTTAGCGAAGTGTTCTTGCCTCGCCATTTTCTTTTCTAAATGAAGAAATTGTGCTGTAGCTTGCGGTTTCGAGTTACCCAGGTTTTGTTCGTAGTTAGAACGCATAGGCATTTTCACCACATAACGCCCGTTGCTCAATCGTTGGGTTGTTTCTGTGTAATATTTCTCACAGAATTCGTCTTCCGCAGTGTTTTCGGACTCCGAAGGGATGTCTTCTATTTCCCAAAATTTTGTTAGATTGTCTAGCTCTGTCAGCGTTACTAGACAGTTAAACTGCTTGGTAGCTCCGCTCAGTATCCAGCCCAACTTTGTCTGTTGTGCTACTGGCGAACCGTTGTTATGCTTAATTATTCCTGCTAAAATCACATCAGAGTAAATATCTGCTCCCAGCAGTAAATCTATGGGTCCAGAGACGTTGTAGTCTGGATCAGCTAACTCGATATTGTGAAGATGTGTCCAGTTCTCTGTGTTGATCGTTGAGTTTGGCAAATTGTTGATGAGTTTACTCATCACTAATGCCTCTGTTAGGAATGTATAATCAGAATGAATAGACTTGCATTCCAGTTTTATCATCCCTTTACTTTTGCCCATTATAGTGCCAATACCAGTGACAGCAGCGTTCATTTTATTACGGGGTAAGTTCAACCGTTGAGCAGCATTTTCTGTGACCAAGCTTACTTGAGAGCCTTGATCCAGTAACGCCCGAAGGATGACGTAATCTCCTTCCTTGTTTTTGACCCGTAATTGAATAGTCGTTAGGAGTATCTCTTGTTCACCATTAATGTGATTAGATGTCCGCTCAGCTGCCGTTGATGTTGTTGGCGTTGATTGTTGCCCTTTCAGATTGTCATCATGGAGAAGAGAGTGATGTCTGTAGTTACACGTGCGGCATTTTTTCGTTGAGTTGCATTTACTTCCGCCGTGACTAAACAAGCAATTTTTGCATAAGTTTAGATTTCTTGTTGTTTTGTTTCGCGTTGCGACATCCATGTCCATGAATGTAGGACATTGCATCAGCTTGTGTTCATTTTTGCACAGTGGACATTTCCTCAGCGTTGCATGGAAGGTTTTTATACACTTTTCTGCGTCTTTAAAGTTCGTTGACTTGTTGTAGTTATAATTTTTATGTTGGTTGTTTGATGAGTAGTTTTGTTTCCCGCCATTCTTCTTATTACGGGATGTTTCTAGAGTTATGAACTGCAATTCCAGGAACTCCATAAACTCTTCTAAGTCTGGGAGCTCTCTTGAATGTTTCATAGTTTTTATGTAGTCACCGTAAGTGACGTCATCCAATTTTGAGGATAGTAGATAGACGATAAGTGGGCCCCATACTGGGATATTAACGTCTATGTTTTCTAGGCCGTTTAAACACTCTTTCGTTGTGTCATACAGCTTCTTCATGTTAGTAGAGTTTGGCTTTTCGATGGACGCTTGATTGAGAAGGGTTTCTATGTAGGAGGTGAAAATTAACCGCTTGTTGTCGTAGCGGTGCTGAATAATATTAAGACACGAGTCATAATTCTCAGCACTCACAGGAAGGTGCTTGATTAACTTTTCCGCCTCGCCTTTCAATTTAGACTTTAGGAACTTCATTTTCTGCGTTTTGTTCAGCGTTGGATTGTTATGAATCATCTCAAAGAATAAATCCCTGAAGGAGATCCAGTTATTGAAAGTACCGTTGAACTCCGGTAATTCCATACGTGGTGTTGTTTTTTCATAGTGGGATGTCTCAAAGATTTTTCTATTTAGCTCTTCCTTTAGGTTGTCGTAGACTTGCTCCCAATGGTCGAATTTTGCTTCATAGTCCTTGTCGTTCCCTTAATTACGCGGACTCCAACCAAAAAGATGTTGGGGTTTTCTAGTCGTTGAGAGATACCCCGGTAGTTGTTTTGCTGTTTCGTTATAAGTTCAACGAATTCAGGGTAGTCTTCTGTCGACATTGTTTCTGCCTTGTGGCTGTTTGTGGATGGCGTGTAGTAAGTGAGTACTCACGAAGTTGAAGTAACCGCAGGACGTTATCCTCGCTGATTATTTCTTAGTTGAAGCAGTAGATGTAATCTCCGCCGATTGTTAAGTTGAAGTTGTAGCAGTAGACGTCTTCTCTGCTGGTTCGTTAGGTACAGGCACTCAGTGAAGCTCACCCTCCTTTACGTTATGTGCAACGTCTCAATGCTACTGGTGAGACCCGCTTGTGGGAGGCCAGTAACACCGATTTGCTAACGTAAGTGGGATATACCTCACTTAGCACTCTGTTGATGTGGAGACACGACGACTTACTGGTTGGTATGCCGCGTGAACTCGTTGCTCGAAGGACCAAAAAGATGTTGGGGTTTTCTAGTCGTTGAGAGATACCCCGGTAGTTGTAGGAAAGTAGTAAGTTCACACCAAACCACTGTTATGTTCAATAGTTTAATTACGTTTAAGTTACGTATGTTTAGTTATCTGAGCCGCACTTGATGCAACGTTATTATTGATCGACCCGCTCGTGGCTGAGTTTTAGTGACGACTAAATTTATATTATAATAGAATTAATAAAGTACGTTTAGCGTAATTCATTACGTGCGCAAAACGTACTTTTGCTGTATGAGCATAATTGGCTCGTACACAGCGTAAGGCTTTTCCACTGTGCCCATAAACCTTTCGTTACCGCGCTATATTGGGCGACGTCACTCCAACTTGGCTTGTTACCACTTCGTAGCCACTCCAGTATTGGTTTGATATCCGCATCTCTTTCCTGTTCTAATTTCATCGCATCATCTCCCCATGCCTCGTCAACAGTATCAGTCCTTATCACCTTAAGAAAAGCAATTTCCTTCTTAGCACAATGCTTGCAATCTTCCACGCATGGGCGTCTCGATAATGCATCTGCGTTGCCATGAATTCTTCCGCCGCGATGTTCGATTTCAAAGTCAAATTCCTGAAGTTGTTCCAACCATCTGGCTACTTGGCCTTCGGGATCCTTAAACTGAAGCAGCCATTTCAAAGCAGCGTGATCAGTTCTGATCAAAAATTTCCGTCCCAGTAAATACTTCTTGAAATGGTGCAGAGTTTCGACTACGGCCAGCAATTCCCTCCTGGTCACGCAATAATTCCTCTCCGGCTTGGATAGTGACTTGCTGAAGTAAGCAATAACCTTCTCCTGCTCACCATCGCGTTGTGAAAGGACACCTCCTATTCCGATATTACTGGCGTCCGTATCAACTACGAATATTCCTTTCGCGCTGGGGTATCCGAGAATTGGCGTTTTACAAAGCCGTTCTTTTAGTTCGCGAAAGGCTTGCTCACAATCTTCGTCCCATATAAAGGCACGTTTCTCCTCTGTCAATCGATGCAATGGCTTGGCAATGTCCGAGAATCCTTTCACAAACCGCCGATAATACGAGCATAATCCAAGAAATGCCCGAACTTGCGTTTTGTCTGTAGGTGTTGGCCATTCCTTAACAGCGGCAGTCTTGGCTGGATCAGTCTCAATTCCTCTCTCAGAAATAACATGTCCTAGATAATTCACTTCGCGCTTAAAGAAAGAGCATTTCTTTGGACTCAACTTCAAATTTGCTCCACGCAGCTTTTCGAGTACCCTTTCCAATTTTCTTAGATGATCGTCAAAATCCCGTCCAACAATGATGATGTCATCGAGGTAAACTAGGCAGGTTTCGCCCAGCAGTCCCGCCAGCACCTGTTCCATCAAACGCTCAAAGGTTGCCGGTGCATTGCATAATCCAAATGGCATCACCTTAAATTGCCAGAGTCCCTTCCCAGTTGAGAATGCGGTCTTTTCCTTGTCCTTGGGATCCAAATCCACCTGCCAATAGCCGCTTTTCAGATCGAGCGTTGAAAACCATTTCATGCCACTCAGTGTGTCAAGTGTGTCATCGATTCTTGGTAACGGGTAGCTATCCTTCTTGGTTACATCATTCAATCGTCGATAGTCTACGCAAAACCTCGTTGAACCATCTTTCTTCTTGACAAGCACGACAGGTGAACACCAAGGGCTAGAAGAGGGCTCTATCACGTCATTTTTCCTCATATCGTCAATCATTTCTTCAACCTCTTTCTCACGAGCGAATGGTATGCGTCTGGGCCTTTGACGAATTGGCATTGTATCACCTGTGTTTATTTTATGCTTCACCAAACCAGTTCGGCCAATATCACCATCGCTTCTTGAAAACACATCAGAGAATCGAAGAAGTAAATTTCTAGCTTTCATAGTCTCCACTTTTGTCAGACTTTTGTTTTCGTCTAAGATTTTCGTTACAAAGTCTATTCCCGTACTGTCCTTCTTCACAAGATTTTCCGAGCATTTTCTTATCCAGGCCACTTCTTCCAATACGCCCACAGGCTCTCCTTCTTCAATCGTAATTTTTGAATCACTGAAGTTGAATACCGGAATGCGGTTGACATCAGATGACCCCACGACAGTTCTTGCCGGTAGCCATGAGTTTACGTGTTCCGATTTATCAATCACAGCGCACCTTCGAGGCAAACTTCCTTCCCTCCTCCTAGGTAATGCAATTGGTACCAGAGTCTGTGATTTTGGTGCAAGAACAGTTCTTCTTAAACAGCAAACTTTTCCCAGGGTTCCACCCTTCATCGGAATTTCCTCAGTTCCACATATTAAAACTCCAGATTTTAAGTCGATGTTACACTGGTGCCCTTGCAGGAAGTCAAGTCCCAGGATGCAGTCATCCAGAATTTTGGCCACAATAACCTCATGTCGATAAACACGTTCCCCAATTTTGATTGTTACATGCAGTTTTCCACTTATCGGTATGCACTGGCCGGTAGCTGATTTCATTCGTAGGCCAACAATTGGTTTAAGGTGTTTCCTGATGTTTTGCCCGAGCAGCCGAACATTCATCACCGTCCTTGAAGCTCCAGTATCTAACGTTAGCTGACTTTTTTTCCCATTTACTTGACCGTCTATCACCAGAGTATTTCCATCGTTAGTTTGCTTGATGTAGATTGTTGGGGTTATTCCACTACCGGCCAGCGCCCACCCCGCAGCCCTGGCTGGATTTAGTTTTCCTGCTGGTCAGAAGTTGAGACCGCCGCGTCCTGGCGGTCCGCCTTCTTCGGGCAGTCGCTCCGCATGTGCCCACGCTCTCCGCATCCATAGCACATGAAGTTCCGACGGCGTGGAGGTACCTGCTCCGTTGTCGTCATTTCCCGCAGACGTAAGGTACGGGAGTTACCACGCACGGCTTCCACTTCCAATGCATGGGCCAGAGCTTCTTTCATGTTCTTGTGATGGCCCAGATGAACAGCAGCTCGTACTTCGGGGTCCCGAACACCGTCAATGAATGCTTGGAGAAGCGTGCCTTCAATCATTGACGGAGTCGACAGGAAAGCTCGACGCACAAGTTTCTCGATTTCCACGGACCATTGCTGTAGACTCTCATTAGCACGCTGAGTACGCTCTTTTAATTGCGCTCTGTACACGTGCTCGAGGTGGCTGTCTCCAAAACGTGCCTCCAGTGCGTCGAGGAGGGCACTAAAGCTGAGATCCCCACTTGCGCCGATAGCTTCCAGCACTGAAAGCGCTTGATCACGGAGGGCCAGGGTGAGGGCTGACTGTGCTTCCTTCTGAGTCCAACCATAAGCCTCCATAAGTGTCTCAAACTGTAGCTTGAACGCGGTCCAGGATGTTGTTCCGTCGTAATGGGGAATCTTGAGGCCTTTCGTTGCGCTAGAGGCCACATTTGGGGTGTCAAAAACGGCTGCAAGACGGCTTCGGCTCTTCAAAGGGCTTGGGCTTGCCACTTCCTGCTTGATTTTGGAGATCTCTTCCACTCTCTCCTCTATCGCCATGACGCGATGTTCCAACTTGCCTAACCCTTCCTCCACTTCTTGTACCCGTTCGACAGCCTTTTGCAGTCCCTTCGTAAAATCCTTATGCATCTCTTCCAAGCGACGCGCTTGCTCCTCTTGGCGGCGAGCTTGATCCTCTTGGCGACGAGCTTGATCTTCTTTCAGCTCCCGAAGCTGTTCTGCCTGACAGCGTGCTTGCTCTTCTTGGCGGCGCGCTTGCTCTTCTTGGCGGCGCGCTTGCTCTTCTTGGCGGCGCGCTTGCTCTTCTTGGCGGCGCGCTTGCTCTTCTTTAAGCTCCCGCAGCTGTTCTGCCTGACGGCGCGCTTGCTCTTCTTGGCGGCGCGCTTGCTCTTCTTGGCGGCGCGCTTGCTCTTCTTGGCGGCGCGCTTGCTCTGCCATCATTTGCTGCAGCTGTAGCAGAAGATCCACCTGCACAGGCTTGGCTTCTGCATCGCTGGTTCGAGCTGCAGCACCCTCTTCCCTCACACGCTGCGCTTCTGACATTGAACGGGTACTCACTCCTCTTACGTCCTGCGGCACTAGCGGCATTTTTCTCCAATCCCACTTCTGACACCAAATGTTACGTGCCTGACGTCACGTTCCTGACTATGCGGGCTTGAGTTACGGGATTGGATGAAATGAAACACTAATACCGTTTTCAGACTTTCTATTGCACTTAAGTTACAGCGTCCACGGAGTTAAGTTATCGGCGTTCCTCTCCAGCAGAGTCCGGCCGACTGACACAACTTTGCCGTTCACGCTGACTTAACTCACTTAACTGACTGCACTTCACTATTTCACTGCACTTCACTATTTCACTCACTTTTCTTCTTTTTCACTTCTTCCTTTTCTTCCGAATCGCTTTAGACTTAGAACTCAACTGCCAGCGGTGAGCCGCAGTTCCGCTTATATACCCCTGGTTCAGGTTCTGGAACATTCAATTTCGTTATTCTTTTTGATCGTCATGACTCCAGAACCTTCCAATAATTTCGTTACTCATTTTTGTTTATTCTCCTTCTCGCTCTTTAATTTTTCATTTCTTTCACACAAATAATTCCAGAAAGTTCCACAAAACTTCTATCAACTAAAAAACTTCATGTTTACGGCGGGACTCGAACTCGGGGTCTCTGTGGTGTAATCCACACGCCTTACCGATTACACCAACTCGTGTTGACAATTCACGACGAAATTTACAATCTCTAGGCAACGTTTGACAACCATCCATTGACGTCATGATGTCAAAGAGTTTGAACGACTTTTCCGTCACAATATTATGATATTGTCTGGTACAGTACTCATGTCGGCGTAATGTTCGACGAGGTAACTCGCCGAGTTTCAAGCTACGCGTGGAGCTTACAGTAATGAACAGAGCGTGTGAAAAGTAACGCATTGAGTAACGAAGATACCGGTATTTATAAATATAGAACGCTAGTATACTTCTCAGTATTCTGTTCTTTTTTAAGCTTAGCAAGAAGCTTTAGAAACGATCAAATAAGACCATTGATTTCTTTCTTTACACAAATATTTCGCAATAAACATAATAGAGATTTTCGTAAGTGCTCCTTTGGTAATCAAAATGCTGCTGAGCCAGTATAATTTCTTTTTAATCTGTTTTTTATCAGATCCAGTAACATAGGCGCCATGACAGCCGACAGTTGTTCCCAAGAGGGACCGCGTGTTACGACGCAGGTGGAAACCTTTTTTATGCACGCAAGCTGTTATTTTTTGCACATTGCATGAGTCATACCGCAGTAAAACTGAGTAATTGGTTCATAAAGACTATTATACATGAATTGCATTGTAGATATATTGTAATATAAAACAATGTTGTTTTAGCTAACGTTTCCCTTATTTCATAATAGCCAGATTTTTTGGATCTTGGTAAAACCCCTCTTTGAGGAGTGGCTTGAGATACGTCACGGCGTCCTCACCTTCCGTCTGACGCAGCTGCTTACCGGGCACGGCAGCTTCGGTAGGTTCCTGTTTCGGATCAAGCGGGAGGACCACCTAGAGGACACGGTGGAGCATACGGTGGTGGAGTGCCCTGCTTGGGATGAGCTCCGCCGCGTCGGCCTTCGAGGCCATGGTTCGTAATGTGAGGAACTGGGAAGCCGTCTCCTCTTTCTGCGAAGCAGTGATGCTCGCAAAGGCGGAGCGCGTGACGGAACTATCCTCCTGGCGCCCCAGCCACCGCAGAAGGCGACATTCTGGGCGTCGGGGATCGAGAGATGATCTCCCGCCCTACCCTGGGTGGGAGAAGTACTACACACCCTACAAAAAAAGGATCCTGAACGTTCGAATAGGGTCAGACAGGGCCGATCTTCAGTCGGGGTTGCAGGGCAAGCATAATAAGCTACCTAGGTCCTCAGCCTGGAGCAGGAGAATGAAAGGTTGGTTTTTAAGTAAGTAAGTGGTGAAAGGTAAACCTTTAAAAGACAGCGAGATACGTTTTTTGACCGAGTCAAAACGAGTCTCAAACCTTAAAAAGGCAAATACAAGGGTTTAACGCCAACTCACAGAGGCCCGTTGAACATATTTAAAACAAATGAACTAAAAAACCAGCTGGCAATTATGCTTGTATGTAGTACGGGAGTGCGTCCAAAATTATCATTAGAATAGAATAATATAATTATGGCGTGGAGATAATGACAAATTTACATTGTCATAACAGCTAAATAATAAGGAATTAATATTGATAATTACATTTAACCATTAGTCGGGTTGTACCATGTCTATATCATCTATTTTACCGGATAATTATGAATATATCGTGAAAGTTGCATGAAGTATAAAGGGTGATAAAACAGGCCCCTATTGTTACACAAATTTCACCTCCAGAAATGCATGTAAAATAAAATTAAGTATAACAGAGCAATCAGAGCCATATATTTATTTTTGATATTTTAAGCTTAAAATCGAATGGCAATTTAATAACTTTTTTAACTTCAACAGTTTTTAATGAATCTGACATATTTAAAAGTAAATTAAATAATTATTTGTTGTATGACTTCTTATGTCCTTTATTATGTCTAGGACATAAGAAGTCATATCATCATCATATCCTCATTACTTGACGTATTTCTTCCGTGAAATTGAAATAACATATTTATTAATTTGATGTTTAATTTACGAAGTATCGATATTCCAAAAAATATCGAAGTCAATCTCGCTGCAGATATTTTTGTGCAATTCCACGATAGAATTTCCAAGTAAAAATGAAAGTCACAACACGTACCTATCGTACAGAATATTTCAACATGAATCGACGATAAAGATAATTTATTCATACTGTATAATTATTTTTCCGAAATACACCCGTAGCTTTATGTTTACAGAGGGAACTAAAGGCTTTCGCGAAGGCTCATAATAACGCAAACGACTAACTCTCGAGGGGCGTCGAGTAATTTAGTCGTCGCCTCTCGGATCATATTATCCGTATTCCTAATACAAATGATCCGCAGTTCCGTTGGGACGTGCCAAAATGGGTAAATTAAAACGAAGTACACTTCGCCTAGGAATTTTGGTGCGTGTATAAAAAACTGCATCGTGGTATGCCCTGGCGCGCCTCCAGCCTGGCGGCTTGTCAACGAGCCCACACGATAGATTTTTATCAACTTCTTGCTAAAGTGGTGAAATAAAAGGGTCGTATCTGCGGCAGGGGAGCTGAAATTCTATCTAATTTAGGTGTGTGGGTAAATGTGCACGTCATAAAGGGTACAAACGAGTTAATGTGTAACATTTATGCGAATGTAATGCGATGCTAATGTCGCCCCAGACAGGTGTTTGTAACTTTTGGCAGCTTTTACGAAGAAATTATTTTAGTTGGCGACTTTCGACACGCGTGTCGTTCAAATAAAGTTTTCCAACTAAAATTGTTCCGGAAAAATGTCTTAGAATAGTTTGAGTTATTATTACTTTCCTTACCCATGTAGGTAATAGTTGAAGTCACCATTATTAGACATGAAACTTTGTGACGAATGTTTGTACCTAACCGATTCAAAACATTTTTTCTTCGTGTATAAAAGAACTAATAATATATAACTATAAGTAAGTAAAAACAGTTTAAAAAGAGAACTAAAAAATTGTGAATTTAAAATAATATAAAATCGAGCAATCAAACAATATTCTAATAGTTGTTTTATGAAAAAATCATATTGCTACGTTTTTTTAGAAAGCTTTTTAACAATATTTGTATTACTTATTTTTTATCATTGTCGCTGTTGTCACAACTAACATCGAAATAAGAGGAAAATTCCTAATTTGTGTCGGGTGCGACATCGCTTCGCGCTATTCCGTGACATTCAACAGTCATGCCGTTAAGGAAATGAAACCATAATTATGGTGCCTTTAAATTCAATTTTGTTTATCATGACAATGCAATTGGGTAAAGTGAGTTTTGTTTTTATTATTCTTTTACTTATTTCGAACTTTTGATCTCGAATGGTGTTGTTAGGTCCTAAATGATTTAAAATTATCTTACATTTACTGTGAGGATAAAAATAAACAACTAATACAATGGTATATAGTCTCTCCCTTCCAGTTTCATTCCTGAGAAATGGTAATGGTAATGGTCTGCCGATCTTCAGTCGGGGTTGCAGGGCAAGCATAATAAGCTACCTAGGTCCTCAGCCTGGAGCAGGAGAATGAAAGGTTGGTTTTTAAGTAAGTAAGTGGTGAAAGGTAAACCTTTAAAAGACAGCGAGATACGTTTTTTGACCGAGTCAAAACGAGTCTCAAACCTTAAAAAGGCAAATACAAGGGTTTAACGCCAACTCACAGAGGCCCGTTGAACATATTTAAAACAAATGAACTAAAAAACCAGCTGGCAATTATGCTTGTATGTAGTACGGGAGTGCGTCCAAAATTATCATTAGAATAGAATAATATAATTATGGCGTGGAGATAATGACAAATTTACATTGTCATAACAGCTAAATAATAAGGAATTAATATTGATAATTACATTTAACCATTAGTCGGGTTGTACCATGTCTATATCATCTATTTTACCGGATAATTATGAATATATCGTGAAAGTTGCATGAAGTATAAAGGGTGATAAAACAGGCCCCTATTGTTACACAAATTTCACCTCCAGAAATGCATGTAAAATAAAATTAAGTATAACAGAGCAATCAGAGCCATATATTTATTTTTGATATTTTAAGCTTAAAATCGAATGGCAATTTAATAACTTTTTTAACTTCAACAGTTTTTAATGAATCTGACATATTTAAAAGTAAATTAAATAATTATTTGTTGTATGACTTCTTATGTCCTTTATTATGTCTAGGACATAAGAAGTCATATCATCATCATATCCTCATTACTTGACGTATTTCTTCCGTGAAATTGAAATAACATATTTATTAATTTGATGTTTTGTGATTTAAAATAATATAAAATCGAGCAATCAAACAATATTCTAATAGTTGTTTTATGAAAAAATCATATTGCTACGTTTTTTTAGAAAGCTTTTTAACAATATTTGTATTACTTATTTTTTATCATTGTCGCTGTTGTCACAACTAACATCGAAATAAGAGGAAAATTCCTAATTTGTGTCGGGTGCGACATCGCTTCGCGCTATTCCGTGACATTCAACAGTCATGCCGTTAAGGAAATGAAACCATAATTATGGTGCCTTTAAATTCAATTTTGTTTATCATGACAATGCAATTGGGTAAAGTGAGTTTTGTTTTTATTATTCTTTTACTTATTTCGAACTTTTGATCTCGAATGGTGTTGTTAGGTCCTAAATGATTTAAAATTATCTTACATTTACTGTGAGGATAAAAATAAACAACTAATACAATGGTATATAGTCTCTCCCTTCCAGTTTCATTCCTGAGAAATGGTAATGGTAATGGTCTGCCAAATGGTGCTATATTTTCCACACGGGTAAGTCAGTTCATCATCATCATCATCAGCCTGTAAGTAGTGCCCACTGCTGAGCAAAGGCCTCTTCTCATACGGAGAAGGTTAGAGCATTAGTCACCACGCTTGCTCAATGCGGGTTGGCGATTTCAAACTTATAATTAGAAATTATAAGTCCAGGTTTCCTCACGATGTATACTATACCTTTATCGTATGTCAGTGGTATCTAAATAAACATAGAAAGTACAATGTAATAGCTCAGAAAAGTCACATTGGTATTTGCCAGATTTCGAACTCACACCCTCATGCATGACAAGCGGGCTCCTTAACCTCCGGGCCACCACCCATTGGTAAGTCAGTTCACAATACATTTCTAACAACCACAACAGCTTAAAACATAACATTTTAGGCAATACTTTATTCAAATGCGTCAATTAAAATATCCATATCAGAGGTTCATCACCAAGATATCGGGGATCGAGAGATGATCTCCGGTCACCGTAAGCGCGGGTCTGCGGACGACGAGTAAGGGTAGCTCGCCGCCCGACCACAACCAGACCCGAGTGTACGGCGCGTAGCGTTCCGCGCGCGCCTCGAAGAGCCAATAGACCACCACAGACGGGGCCCAATGGGCTGATGTTCGGCCGGGGTTGCGGGGTAAGCGCAATGAGGCACCGCGACCTCGGCCTAGAGCAGGAGTAGGAACAGGGGGGTTTTTAGTCAGTAAGAGTATGACACTCCCTCCCGCCCGACCCAGGGCGGGAGAAGACATTTGATGATTTCCCGTCACAAAAAAAAAATCACCAAGATGAACCTCTGGTATGGGTAGGTAAAAATTGTATCTGGTAAACTTTAAATTAAATCTCCTTTACATAATATTACAGATTGTTATTTTTTGGGTGTAGCAAAAGGTGATGCCATGCATGCCATGCTTCGGCACGAATGGGTCGGCTCGACCGGTGCGATAACACGGTCTCACAGAAGCCGGCGTGAAATAACCACAGAGTTGTGTTTCGCTGTGTGAGTGAGGTTACCGGAGACCCATCCTTCCCCTACGCCAATCCGTTCCCTTTCCCAAAATCTCCAAACCCCTTATCCCCAAAAGGTCGACAACGCACTCGTAACTCCTCCATCGTTGCGGGTGTCCATGAGCGACGCTGATTGCTTACCATCAGGTAATTCGTATGATCGTTTGCTGACACATAAAAAAAAATTTAACGCTCTTACTGTCCCACTCTCTTCCTTCTCCTGCTCCAAGCCTTGCACCTTGCACCCGCAAACCCGTTTATAGGTCCTAATGGGCCCCATGTATCTATGGTACTCCTTACACGTTCTTTTTCACAGCAAACTTGACCTTTAATCTATAAAGAAATCTTCCTATATTCTCCGTCCGATGTCCTTGACATTATTTTCCTTATATAAAAGAGATTCTCATCAAAAAACTGAGGTAACATAATAATTTAGAAAATTATCTTTTGAGTTACTTAATTTCTAAATTGGTTACGTTCATTCAAAGGAAATTGGATCAAATTTATTATCATTAGTCAATGTTTTCCTTATTATTTTGTTTATACCTATAAGGTAATAAAAATGGGAAATGTTAGTTAAAAGCTGCGTTATTAGCTATATTATTAATATATTTCTTTTTAATATTCCCATATAATTATTTAAAAGTCAGTTTTATTTTGTAACGTAAGGAACATAATGTTTTATATTGTATCGAAATTAACGGCTTAAAAGTCAAAAGTCAAAAATCATTTATTCCAATTAGACCTTTACAGGCACTTTTGAACGTCAAACAAAAATGTTGAAGATATAGTGTCAGTCTGTCGGTCAGTCCTCTTAGTGAAGGTATTTGCTCGTTCCAAAATGTAGATTCCGATGGAGAAGAACGAGCAAGAAACTCCATGGCTACTCTTTTTAAATCAGTTTCACATACAGATTCCTTTTACAAACAGTTGGCTTATGAATGAATTTTCAAATTATCCTCATTGTTTGATGAAGTAGAAACAGAATACTAGGACATCGGATTGAATCGGATATCGATAGAACAATAAGCTAACCAACCAATAATGTACATTTAGCTACTACCCTATCTTCTTAACTTTATGACGTAACATAAATTGAACCTTGTGTATTTATAAATTACGTCCAAACTCTCTATTCTAAGTTTATCCCTAACTCCAAAACCAATCTTAGCAGCCACATAGAGATAATCCAAGGATTCCGCAAGTTTTTCGATTTTTAATTCCCATATTCCCATGGTCTACTTTCGCTTGCAAGATCGTTTTAAGATAAGTACAACTCCAAACGAATTCGGAACTAGTTTGTGAGCAAATGTCGAGCTTAAAGACCTCTGTGGGCTATGAGAGAAGGCAGTTTGTTAATCTATCGCCACAGAGTCACCTACTGACCCACTTGCAGCGGACTCTCACTTGTTCCACATGATAAGCTGTTCCATTTTTCTAAATTAGCACGTTAATATTAAATGCTTGTTAAATTAGTGGAATTCGAAATAATGAGTAAAGAAGAAGAGCCATATATGAAAGTGTGGGTTGTTCTGTCTTGTTTGTCCACGTAGGATGTGATTGTATTATGTATAAGTTATGTTTCATGTACGTAGGTACACGGTGTATTCTTAGATTCGAGAAAAATGGTAGCTTGTGTTTAAATATTAATGTATATTAAGAAAAAATTACATAAACCATATCAATGGGGTGTTAACAAAAACTGCCTCTGTATTTTTATTTATTAGAACGTTAAATTATTTTTGCAATTATCGTCACATCATTATAATATTTTTTACGTAGGTACTAAAACTGATTTTTCAGTATTCGCATATAAGACGTTTTGGCAAAAACAAAAACGTATGTACAATTATTATTGATTAGTTATTTATTGAAACAATTGCGAACATACAATTTTGCTGGCTAATAAAACATGCAATGTTCGCAGTATTGTATTGACTTGTACAACCATTAAATCTGCTATGCGGGAAAGATAACCGGAATTGTTGCAATTTTAACAAAAATAATGGTCACCAAAAATTATCTAGGTCAGTGGATATTGCGTTTTCTACATCACTGTGCATAATGCATGCCCCGCTAACAGACCGCATCCATTTTTAAGCACGAACATTTTAACGCTTCTATATTTCCTAACTGAGAATTACAAATGAATAATTAAAATGACAGTTGCGTGGTTATTCGCTGGCATGCTTCGCAAGAATAGCATCGCGGACATCCCGTTGTACGAATATGAGTTTTACTACATTAACCATAAACGCCATTGTCCGGTATTCGTGAAATACGTCGAATAATATCAGAGGTTTTTGTGCACGTTCCATTTTAAATTGGAATAAGCGAGATGAAAAGGAGAAAAAACATCGCGAAAGCAAATTACAGGAAGCGAAAGAAACTAAAATGCGGGACGGCTCGCTCGGGCTTGAACTATAAAATATTTGCATCCAAACGAGGCCAGAGCAACAATAAGATGGAAATGCAAAATCCTGGTACGATGCGATGCATACTGTCCGCTCCCAGCTAATGGCCGACCGTATATTTTACTTGAAACTGAGACTCGACTTAAAATTAGCTATATTATGATATGTAATTTAAATTATGCTCATTACATGGCGTACAAAATGAAATACGATGTTCATACTACAATGGTACTGGTAAACTTGCTGTAAGCTGTGACTTCAAGACTTTTTGGACGGGTTCCATTTTGGCTGGGTTTGTGTTCCGATACGGCAGACTCATTTTTTATTGCTCAAAAAATAGTTATTCTTTGAATTAAGACTTTTTTCGTGGATAACAAACGATGTTAGTTAACAAATGTACCTATCGTCATTTAGGACAGATTTTTCTTACAAGTTTTAATTTTATTTCGATTTACGATTGAGCTGAAATGTTATATAAACCTTGAGCTAACAATAGACTCAAAGTTCTCTAGTGTTTAGACCGGGACTTATAGGCCCATTTTTAGAGCTTGTTTTAAATAGCATTTAAAAAAATATTTCCTTTTGCATAATTTACACTAAACAAACATGATACAGAATTAATTACTCATATTAAATTATTTATTTGTTTATTTATCTATAAGCTTAGTGTAGTATAATCATAAATTATCACACGCATACTATTTCAAATGTAATCTACAAGGTGGGCCTATCTCGTTACATTGCGTAAAACAAATTATTTTAGCTCTTATCAACTCTCTTCTTCACAACAGTAAATTGGTAACCCACTCGCTACCCATTATGTAAATAGTACTTTATAAAAAGCAAACACTTCGAAACGTTCGGAGTATCGTCGTTAAGCCGTGTACATACGCATTTTTGTAAGCGACGATCCGTAATAAGGACGTAACAGGTTTGTTCCTGAATAAAATGAACGCGTTAATTTTATATGTTTGTCTTAACTCCACATGAGTCACCCTGGGGTTGACAATTATATTGAAATTATGAGACTTATAGAAGTCTATAAGTATTTACAGACAATTTTGAAAGTTCAACCATTCCTACTAATTATATACCAGCCCTAGTTAAAATTGCCACCGTCAGCGCGGGTCTGCGGACGGCGAGTAAGGGCAACTCGCCGCCCGACCAGAACCAGACCCGAGTGGTACGGCGCGTAGCGTTCCGCGCGCGCCTCAAAGAGCCAATAGACCACCACAGCCGGGGCCCTATAGAGCTGATGTCCGCCAGGGTTGCGGGGTAAGCGCAATGAGGCTTCGTGACCAGAGCAGGAGAAGGAACAGGGGGGTTTTTATTCAGTAATAGTCACTCCCTCCCGCCCGACCTTGGGCGGGATAAGTCATTTGATGATTTTCCCCTCACAAAAAAAGCCCTAATTAAAATTACAAAAATTTCGTGTTTGCAATATCCTTGATGCTCTTCCAATTAATCCTAAAAGTTATTACTACAAAAGCATTAGCTTAAGTTCGTAACCGTTTTACCAATGCAATCGAGATAATGTTAAAAACTTCTTAAATGAAGCTGAATTAGAATAATGTTCGCGAAATCCGCGCTTAAAAGTGTGACCGCAGCTTAACGTCCCTTCAGAAGGATTTCACGCCGTTCAAGCATCTTGTAAAGTATTCGAATGGAAGACAAAAGAATACAGCCGAATTTAATACAGAGAACATCCCTAGAGAGGTACAGGGCTCTCCCGTCACAGACTGATATTGTAAAACTTTTCTTCGACGCAATCTACATAAAAAATGAGCCGAGGGTTCGCGGTGACCCACTGGTAAATGAGAGCCTTTTGAACTGTTAATTTTGTTTGCATACGAAATGAAATCTGACATGAAAGTTATTTGCGCCTTGATCTTAACTGGGTACTATGTTTTGATGACGAACATTTATGTGTTTATTTCGCTTTGTTATTTATTTCATTATCAGTTTTTGTTCAACTGTATATTCCGTTTTGCTTGAACGCTGTGATAAAATGGGTGAAGTTGGATTTCTGTATTTTTGGCGAGTATCAAAAGTCAAATGTGTGTGTTTATCTTATTTGCCATTTAGTCTTCTGAGAAATAATAATTGGTGTTTGTAAAGCAAATGTTTTACTTATTAAAAAAATGGTATTCGATTTTCTTTACTCAAACATACATGATATGTTAAAATAAAACTCGACCTACAAACTGAACCAACATTTTACTTGACTTACATATTTGGTTTTGTTTATGTTATACTCATAATTAAACAAGTACAGAAATAATAATATACGTAAGTTATATGTCAAGATTTACCATATTAATGTGAGAAACACTATTATACATTACATTACAAGTACCTTAGCACGTGTAGTGAACGAACCTTGACTTTTATTCAGCTTCTACAAATTACACGGTACTCTCAGTGCTAAATTAGCATAAAAATAACGAGTTTGTTATTAAAAAAGGATATTAGGTATGAATTTATTCATGAGCCGTATTTTTAGAGAGACTTTACTCGACATTAATTTATGTTTTTTTGAAAGATAAAAGGTACCTTGCTGACATATTATTCAGATTGATAGTAGTCTCTAGATCTTATTACGGCGGACTGAAAATGTTAGTAGCTTTTTCGCAATCTTAGAAATAAATTTTTGTTAAATAAGATAATTTAATTATATTCCTTAGAGGAAGAGTCATGACTGTAGGTTCAGGTATTATTGTTTCTGAAATAATGTAAGGAGAAACTAGAAATAAAAAAAACACACTGTATAGTTCTAAAGATGCGTCCTATTACAGTGAGTCTAAAAACTCAATTAGAGAAACGTAGTTTGCCAGTAGCTATGGTTCACCTTTAACCACTTCTGGAAACATGAAGACATGAACATGTGTTCTACAATAAAACTCGTGTTACAGGTAGCAATCTTGTAAACACTAACACAAATTTCCCTATACGAAAGTTATGTGAAAACCAGCGTATGTGCACTTAATAGGTAGGAACAAGACCAGTTCGGAATAAGGCTAAAAGTTAGGGCAACTAAAGTGGCGGTTACCCGGCTTGTTGTTAACAAAGTAATTCCAACTAACGGTGTACGTCCGAAGTGAAGTTATGAGCAAGTTAGCGAGCAATAAACGTGTCCAACCGATGGTTATTAAGTTAGCTGCAGATGTTTGTTTAGAGTTATGCGAGTGGTTAAAAAATATATTCGTAGCTAAATCCAAACTAACACTATAAAAGCGAAACTAACTCTGTCTGTCTGTCTTTTCTTCACGCCTAAACTACTGAACCTATTTTTGTGAAATTTTTTACATACATAGTTTAGAACTCGAAAAAGGACATAGGATAGTTTTTAAATCAAAAATTTGCAGGTAGTCACTATTCCACGCGAATAAAGTCGCGGGCAAAAGCTAGTAGTAGTATTTCATAAATCTAACAAGGAGTTACTTGCATTAATTTACGATGATATTTAACAACTTACTTTTAAATAAAACAGAGAAATAGAGAAAGAGAGACCACCTCTAAAATACCTGATATCTACAATATATCGTGCGTACGGCGCGTCGCACGCGTCTCAAAGAGCCAACAGACCACCACACATGAAGCCTAATAGGCGGGTTTACGGATCTAGCGTATTAAGGTTAAGCGGCCTCGGCTTGGAGCAACAGAACAGCGAAGTTTTTTGTCTCCCATTCTCCTTACGCCCTGGGTGGCGAAATTGATTGTGAACCCTGAAAAAGTTTTACAATATAGTGGAACTAATTTCAACCTTATTATGATTGCACTAACGAAACATATTCCAAAAAGCATAACCTATAATTTCATAAAACTTATAAGACAACAAAAAGAAAAACAAAATACGTCTACAATTTCTAGAAGGTTCCATAAAACGTAACTCCAAAACAAGGACAAGTGTTAACCAGTCTCACAGTTAAAAGGCAAAGAAAACTTGCCACTTCCACCGTCTGAACTATACATTAAGCCTGAGTACGGAGAAGTAATTTCTTAGTAATTAAAAAATGCACGTATCTACCCCGGAACGTATTTACAGTGTGTCGTGAATGTTTTATTAAAATTGGTATGAGCACTGTTAGCAGTTAATTAGGTGATTTTTGAAGAAAATGTGTTTAAATAAGTGCCATTTCTTTTTTTATGTTATAGGTCAGCAGGCGACATACGGATTACCTGATGGTAAGCAATCAGCATCACCCTTGGACAGCCGTAACGACGGAGGAGTAACAAGTGTGTTGCCGACCTTTTGGGAATTAAGGATTCGGAGATTTTAGGAATGGGGGATGGGAAGGATTTGGCTTCCGGTAATCTCACTCACACGGCATAACACAGCGCTATGGTATCACTCCGGTCGAGCCGACCCATTCGTGCCGAAGCATGGCTAACCCACACATAAAGAAAATGTGTTAAAATTAGTTTTGGTTTCCATTTCAGTTGGAAAACTTATTCATTATTTACGAGGTAGGTTTTATATTGAGTAAGTATTAAAAAAGTAGATAGATCATTACCAATGTGACCAGTTGTCATCGCATGCCTATGTAAAAAGTTGTATTGATTGCGAGGTCTCATCTTAGTACTTATTAAAATTATAAATGTTACGATATTTGGATGTTTGTTACACAATCACGCCAAAACGGCTGGACGGATCTGAATGAAATTTGGCACAGGCATAGGATACACTTTGGAATAGGACATATGCAACTTTTTATCAACATGCGGGTGAAGCCGCAGGCGAATGCTAACATATTATATCAACAAACTTAGTATTGCCAATCTCTGAGTTTAATAAAATAACAACCTAAACATAAATACATAAACATAAATTATTTCGACGTATAAAATAATAAAATATTGAAAAATAACTGGTTATTTTTCATTCGTTGTTTTGTCGATACAGTTAATTTTAGTCATTTTCTAGCATTTTTTATAGAATTAAGACTATTCTTAATTCAGAATATCATTTGATGCAGAAATACTATGACGTCATAACCTACAATTTCAAACGAATTTCATAACAGAGTAACGTTTTTGATATACTAGATAAAAGTAGAAATTACCGTATTATTTAAAGTTCAAGATATATTACAATAATACTTAGGTATACTCGTTAATGTAAAAGTAATATGTAGATACTACACAAAAATACCTTTCTATGTTCACTATTTTTGAATACCTACAGAATACCTACCTAGTACTTCATAACCCAATTTAACTTGCACATTGCATATGACATGTGAATGAAAGCTTGATTTGAAGTTGGAGTTAACTTTGAAATTATTAAAAATTTTACTGCAGAAAGTAAACATGAAAATTTCATCGTCTAATTTTAATTATTTTTTTACTCTGTGCCTCGTTTAAATATTCTAGAAAATGTTACCAAAACGTCTGTTGGTAGTTGTGTGACAAAGTTATGTTCGGAAATTCCCAGATAACATGAAAATGACCTCGGTCCGGGAACTACAGGCAATAAATAAAACGGGACCAATTCCTCCATTTTACGACTCCACTCGTCGACGACACACTAAAAGCCGAAACTCAACCACCGCAGACTTAATACAATTAGTCAGAACAAGAAGGTTTGGTCACTAACATTAAGGGTCACCACTTTCGAAAGGAAAAACGGTCGGGTACGAATCGGGGTACGAATCATGGGCTTGGGGGCGGTCGCATTCAATTCAAAACATAGGCCGAATGCCGAAACTATTTCTGCTAACCGTTACGATGGTGCCGTCAGCTCTGTGGGTGCGAATACTGCCTAATCTTAGCTATTTGTGTGTAAACTTGAAAGGCTTAATGCTTTTTGGTTTTCTTTTACCTTAGAGTAGGGTTTCCATGAATAAAGAAACGACTGTTTTATTTTTAAATTTGAAAAAATAAGTTCGTGTAGTCAATTACATCTATGAATATGACTAAATAATATGGTCATAAGGACATAAAATATATTTTCTATAGAAGTAGTAGTCGGAAGAGTGGATGTCGATTTTAAACTTTTTCAATTTTAAATTTTCTTTACGTACGTAAGTACAATCCTTCCTAGACTTCCATGAATAATTCGAGATCAAAATTAGATAAATCGGTTAAGGCATTATTGAGTTATAATAATACAACTAAAAGTGGCATTGGTTTTTATATGTATAGAATAAGTCTTAAATTAAAAAGGTCATAAATTTTTTCAAAGTAACTTCTTCGTAGTATGTAGGTAGGTCTAATTTATATTGCAGTCAACTTAATTAATATAGTAACTTTTTTTTTTATGTAATAGGTTGGCAAACGTGCAGACGGATTACCTGATGGTAAGCAATCAGCGCCGCCCATGGACAGCCGCAACGGAGGAGTTACGAGTGCGTTGCCGACCTTTTAGGGATTAGGGATTTGGAGATTAAGGGATTGAGGAGGGATTGGGGGAGGGGAAGGATTGGGCCTCCGGTAACCTCACTCACACGGCGAAACACAACGCTGTGGTTGTTTCACGCCGGTTTCCTGTGAGGCCGTGGTATCATTCCGGTCGAGCCGACCCATTCGTGCCGAAGCATGGCTCTCCCACACTTAACTGTTTATTTTAGACGTTGATTCATTTATCTGTGGGTCGCAGTTCTAACGTAACCTTATGTACTTATCATTTTGATAGCAAGACTTTTCATAATAATCTTTTCACCCTTGAAAAAAAGCTTCCGTCAGAAATCCAGTCATTAAATCAAACAGCCAGTCTTTCAAGGCCATTAATTTAAAGATAATTCTGCTAGTTGCCTGCGACAGTACAAATCTATTTTCATAAAAGTTTTAGGTTCCTTGTTATCTGTATTTTGTAAATACATATCTAGCCTGTGTGTGGCCCATTAAAAAGTTTTATTTACACTGCTTAGGTTCCACGAATTCGATTCACACTTACTAAAACAACTGCGGTTTAACTTTTCATAGTTTTACGTATATAGTCTGTGGCATTTTACATTTAAATGTTTTCTCTTTTGGGAATAACTTTAGGTATACAAGTTCGTAAGGTCAAATATTTAAAAATAATTGTTTGTTCTATTTTTGAACGCAAATTTTTCGGTTAATAAACCTATAGAAAAGATGGTCTGCTCATCTGGGTTTTAATTGTAATAATAATAATAAGAGTCGGTTTAGAACAAACATAATAAGAGTCGGTTTTTTTCTTCCTCAAAAAAGAAACGGAGGAAATATTATGCTGTAGATGTGTAGTATGAAAAATAAAAGGAAATTAGTGATTATGTCGCAGGGATATGATAAAAACAGGGATTTGGCCAAATCCCTAAGGGATTTGATCAAATCACGGAGGATGTTAAAATAACAACAAGTTTTTATCATTTCCCTAAGCAAATCTGGTGATTTGACAAATCTCACTAAAGAAATCTAGTGATTTGAACAAATCCATTAATTGGTTCAGTGAAATGACAAAAATAACTTTCGTGATAATTTTTAAGGTTTATTTTGTAAGCTTATCCATTTTTTTTTAATCTTTATTTTATTAAAAGGGCTTTTTTCCATACAAAAGATTTCAGCCCTATAATTGTGTACAAAATTCAGTGCTTACTTATCTACTTATTAAACCATTTATAGGTTTAGCTAGCTCTTAACTTTAAACATAAAATAATTAGACGATACAATTTTTTGGCCTCAGATGACGTGACGCTAGCACACTATGATAAAAACCAATATCATAACTGTTAAAACTAAAATCCTGATATCTCTGAGACTCAATACGAGGACACTCATACAAAATGTGTTGAACGTAAGATTATCCATAATAATTAAAATAATCAGGTGTATCACAATGCAATATTAATTTCAAAAATCACCACTAGAACATTATTATTTGAAAAAAGAAAAAGAAAAATTAAAAAAAATATAATTATAAGTAAGTAGAATAACTGAACGTATCATACGTTAAGTTTAAGTTAAGGCGCGGTCACTGACAAGCATGTGGGAGCGCGACGTTTTAATAGGTCGGCAAACGAGCATACGGATTACCTGATGGTAAGCAATCAGCGCCGCCCATGGACACCGCAACGGAGGAGTTACGAGTGCGTTGCCGACCTTTTTGGGATTAGCTATTTGGAGATTTAAGGATTGAGGAGGGATTGGGGGAGGGGAAGGATTGGGCCTCCGGTAAAATCACTCACACGCGCTGTGTGCGAAATACAACGCTGTGGTTGTTTCACGCCGAATTTCTGTGAGGCCGTGGTATCACTCCGGTCGAGCCGACTCATTCGTGCCGAAGCATGGCTCTTCCACACTTCGTAAACAAGACCTGGACATGTTTTATTATCATTTCACTAAATTAATTTAGTGATTTGTTCAAATCACTAGATTTGCTTAGGGAAATGATAAAAACTTGTTGTTATTTTAACATCCTCCGTGATTTAATCAAATCCCTTAGGGATTTGGCCAAATCCCTGTTTTTATCATATCCCTGCGACAATTATATTCTTATTGAGCCCACTTATACTGAGATGGCAACCCTTTTGGCATGGGTATGCTGTTTTCTTGTTATATTAAGTTTTTTTGTTGTTTAAGCACTTTTTTTTCAATATTATTTTAGTTCCTAAGCTCAACAGTGTTGTATTATTTTATTTTTTATATTTTGGTACCTTTTTTAATTTTGTATTATTATTATTTCCTAATTATTGTAAATATCTTTGCTTTTTTCCCTAATTGTTCATGCCAAATAAATTATTTTTCTTTCTTTCTTTCAGTGATGGGAAGCTTTTAGAAGGTAGAGTTAAACTGAAACATACGTCTTGTCTATACTTAGCAACAATTGAGCTCACCTTATGTAATTTGGGATGAAAGCGAGAAGCGATACAACATTATTATCTTTACAGAGTGCGAATACCTATAGAAAAAAGTGAGTGTCCAATACTTTACGATCGTACCTTATGTGGAAGAACAACGAGATGTAATGTTACGGTACGAAAATAATTACTTGAAGTGATCGCACTAATGGGTGTTGAACAGGCGTACGCGTATGAAATCATAACAATGCCGCAGCTCCAATGTTCTCGAGTGGCCGCCCGTTTCGATTGCTCCATTCACTAAAATTAGATTTCACCGTTTGAAGGTAGTGTTTCCTTTGCAAACAAAGGGCTGTTACGGACGATGCGATTAAATAAACATTGCTTTTGTTTCGCCAATAGCGATATTAAAAGCTGGATGACATTTTGTTTGTGTCTGTCTATATATGCAAAAGGTGTACGCATATACATATGAATACTTACTAAGTATGTTTTTTTACTAGCACTCCCATACAGCAATATCGCCGTGAGTAAAATTGATCGTTATTTAAATCAGAATAAGGTTTATTAATAAAAATAATATTGTAATTTTTTCACTTATTTTTCCACATAACAATCCAATTAAACAGGATTATGTCTAAAACTAAACCTATCTGACATTTGACCTGTGGAAGACATTGGATTTAAACTGACAGCCAAATATTTTGCAATTCTGTAACACCAATTAGGAAGGCCAAAATCACAGGGTACAGGGTACAGGGTACCGTGATTTTGGCCTTTAACTGTCAGGTATATCGTGAAAATTTTAAAATAAAAAATGATTTACATAAAAGTCATGTATTTATATTTTAGAATAATTAATTATTATGTTAAAGAAGGCTAAATTGAAGGTTAATTCAAAGAATTTCGTGAAAACTCCTTATTACAACGACGCAGAAAACAATGTTATCTAAACTAATTACACGTCTTGAGTATTCAACAAAATGGCGGATAATTTTTCCTTTTTACTCCATATTAGTATACTAATTAAAGTTAATACATGATTATAAATGCGTCGAAATTTAACGCTTTGTAGAGAATATCTAATTATACCTACAAACCAAATACGAACTAGGTAATTAAGAAACCGTTATTACATTGAGCTATAATTTTGAGCTTCATACTTTTATGGCACTGAAAGGCTAATGAGCAGACGGATTACCTGATAATAAGCAATCGGCGCCGCCTATGAATACACGTAACCGGCCTTTCGGTATTTCAGTTGGATAATCTCCCTCATACGACGAAATACGACGCAAGCCTTATTTCCCTCCACTTTTCTGTATCATGGTGTCGCTACAAGACAACTTTCCGTCTTACATTGCAGGCTTTTTTTATCAGTGCACGGAAAATACCCTTATTACACTTTGCTCAATCTGATCATCGAACCTGGCTGCTTTGAAACGCACGGAACAACACTTTATGTGATCCACAAATTGTTGTTTCGGGACTCGGTTGTCTGGTTTTGTGAATTTGTATGTGTCAATGTGGGTGCATTGCACATGCACACACATAACATAAAGATTAATGAATTATTGTGAATGAAAACATTTCAACACGAGTCAGCCAGAGTCCGGAGATAGCCGAGTTTATTCCACCTGTTTCACTAACTTTTAATTCATGAAAATAGCGCAGTAATAAGTTAATGTAATTGCTACAAAACAAAAGCTTTTCAGGGCTTATTAAATAAGTTGTTATGCCCTTTTAGAACATAATAGTTTGAAAATGGAATGAACGTTTCGGAACTCGAGTTTGTTCCTTTACCATGTTCTGATTACGTAACTTAGAATGCGCTTGTATTCCCCAAAGAAGTGCACAGAAGTATATTTATCAGTATTTACAGTATTTTGGTATGCAGTTGTATGGTAGACAGGGCTTGTTACACTTGTCCTTATTATGTGGATATTAATTAAGCTATACCTTTGGAAAAAAAACTGATAGCTAATATCATTAAATTACTATGCTTACTATTTTGTACGGGATACAAAGTGGTTTAAAATAGACCTCAGCCTGCTTTTAATTCTATGTTATTTTAGTTTTATCAAATTGATTACAAATAAATACCTAAGTGAAAACCAACATTTACTTGTTCACAACCCACACCTATTAAAAGTATGTCAAACAAACATTACAATAGACTTAACGGCTTAAAACCGGCTTATCCTACGGCCAATCCTGCTAAATTCTTAGAACCCGCTTCGGGGTTCAAACGAAATTTCTGTATCTATCTGTCTATTTTTGAAAGCGTTAGGATTGATATACAAGGGCTACAAACTCTTTTTAAAGAGCGAATACAAATACAACTTGAAAAGTATAAGAACAAAGTTAAAATACCTATAACAGTGTTCCACAGCTTTGCTTTCATTTAATCCACTCCATTGTAATTTCAAATGTATTATCATAACTTTAAGATAAATTTCCCAGTAAATGCTAAATCCTTTAGTTTATCTAGTCTTTAATATGCGTAAGGTCTTTACAACATAATCGTTATAACCAAATTGAATTGCATAGACATTTTCAAACATTGTGAAAGAAGATCAGTTTTAAACTTTGTGTAAATAGTACTTGAATAACGTATGAGCCTAACCCAGTTCGTTGTTAGGCAAATTGAACAAATTTCTAGACAATTCTATTGGGAATTACGTAAAGAGGTTACCGTAGGTCTGTATAACTTTAAATGTTTGTGTAATGAAGACGTTTTCTGAATGTTAGACGAGTGATTTGTTTACTGTACCGCTATTTATTCTGATTTGGTTGCATTAATTAATTGGATTTTATTAAACATGTTCATTTATTACTTACATCTTCATCAATGTCATATATGTACAAATATAGTTTCTATATTTGAAATGTTGGTGTTACTTTATATCACATACTTGAAGCATAAGATTGTAAAAGTGATTGAAAAAGAGTAATTAACTATGGAGTTTTTTTCAATAGGAATTTACACTACGGACCCATTCAAAAGCTTCACTAGAAGATTTAATTATTTAATTCTGACTTTGATTTATCTGAACGCAGTTCATCTTTCTAAGAGACTGGTTCTTTATTTGGCCATCACTAATTTTGATTAGACCTGATTTGTAAGTGAGGTGTTCAGAGGCAATTTAATCCTTTCTTTACATCACCAAATACCCAGTTACCGGAGGCCTAATTTTCCCCCCACATCTCCAAATCCCCAATCCTCATATCCCAAACAAGCCCCAATAAACCGTCTCCTCTGGTGTCCATGAGCAACGCAGATTGCTTACCATCAGGTGATGGGTCTGCTCGCTTGTAGCCTATCACAAAAAAACGTCAAATCAAATCATCATCATCATCAGACCTAATCAAAACATATTCTCACCAAACTTGACCCCATCATCATATTATTGTGTAAAATAGTACAATTGGCTCAAATAAAAAAGATAGTCAGATTTTATAATTATATCAAAACCTGCAAATAATACCCAACTCGCTAACGAGTTTATACAAAAAATATCGCCGACTGTCAAAGAATATCCAACCAGAAATAAATCCAGCGAGAATAGAATTTCCAATAATAATAAGTAGGTCAATACTACTCCGAGTTCTTAAGGGTAGGTCAATCAAACTTGACTTTTAATTTAAACCAGTCTATTACTGTTAAGTCATTTAAGAGGTAGCGCTCTGGAAAAAACATTGACAACACCATCAGCGTAAAATTCAAGGCTCTACTACTTACTTAATTTACACTGCACGGATAGCGCAGTGGTAACTGACTGTTCCGTAAATTGTCGCGGGACCTATTCTCGCCGGAACAACACTTTGTGTGATCCAAACATCGTGGTTTCGGATCTGGGTGGCTATTGTATGTTAAACGACATAGCAGAAAATGGCTAGGGTGGCGCGATATTTTTTTAAAAAAAGAAAAGACTCGTTAGTTGCGTAGGTATATTTATATCATAGATTCACACGCACCACATAAAGCTTTGGATATTATAACACTAACAAAAAATGGCCTCATAGGAAATCGGCGAAAAACAACGTTTGTGTTTTGTTGTGTCAGAGAGGTTACTGGAGATCCAATCCCTTCCGTCTCCCGCCACCTTCCATCAGCAATCCCTAAATCTGTAATCCTCAAAGAACTTGCAACTGCTTTAGTTTTGTGTGTCCATTAGCGACTTAAGCGATTTAAATAAATATTGTTTAGTATACAAATTTTGCAGTAAAAAATGTTCATTATTCTCTTTACTTTTTAAGCCACTGGAAGCCAATGGAGTATTAAAATTAAATTACAAACGCATTTTGGCAGCAGCGCCATCTATTTATAGATTCAAAGGCAATTGGACTATACGACCTTAAGGTAGATATCGGGAAACGGCCACTATAAGAGGTTTAAGATGCAGTTTCCGATGAATTTTATGCAAAATTGCCGTTTTATAACCGATTGCCCAGTTTTCAATGCATCGCCTTCTGCAAGGTAACTGGTTTAGAGGGAACTTTGAATATCTAATTTCTTTCATAACTGCCTTTTCGTCTGCTTTCATGTTACTCTAATGGACTATAGAAGAATATAGAAGCTTCGAACTGGATTAAAACTAAAGAAGATGGCGCAGTTTAAAATCATTTAATGTTTTATATTAAGATCATTTGAAAATGATTTTCTAAACCTTTACGGAACATCATAGTATAAAACAAAGTCGCTTTTAATGTCCCTGTATCCCTATTATCTTTAAAATTAAGCAACTGATTTTGATTAGGTTTCTCTAGTCAAACTCTTCAACACAGCAACAAGCATCTTTTAGCGTTTATAATACGGTAGTTTCCAACTAGTCAAATTCAATACTTTTATTCAAACGTCAAAAACAATACTTTTCTATGAAATTTGTATGAAAAACTGAGCTATGACGTCATAACTTTTTTGCGTCAAACAGCTTACTTATTTCTTAATAATTAGCTAAAAAAAATCTAAAATTTAGTGTATCGATCGATCGATGAATGAAAGTATAGTTCTTTTTCAATATTTTATTGTATTGAAACGTCGAAATAATTTATTTTTGAACTAGGAAACTACCCAATTATAGTATGATGACATCCAAAACAAAGTAGATCATTTAACAAAAACCTACCAAAGAGACCCGATAACTTTAAATTGTTATGATTACATATAAATAAATATTAATAATGAGTTTCCATTTTCACTATCATAGACCAGCATCGTACCTATATGGACTAGAAACTTACGAACCACCGACATTTCGGTCACGGATTTAATATTTTGACCTCCACCGTTATTGCTGCACATAGCTGGAAGCAATACACTACATATTGGAAACGCTAGGAATTTCTTAGTGCACACATATTTATTTTTATTGTAAACAAGTTTTAATCATGACTTTACCTATGATACATAATATCCTCAATGTCATTGCCATTATCATCAGTCTTTAACTATCCCAATGCTGAGTCAAATGAAGAAAGAATGACCATTTACTACCAGGCTTACACATGGCGGTTGAGGCAATTTCAATGTTTAGTTTATTAGAAATTATAAGCATAGTTTTCCTCACGATGTTTCCTTTCACTGTGTGTCAGTTAATGATGAATAATCTTTAAACGATACACAATATAAATACATAAAAGTGGGAAATCTTATCAGCAGGACCTACCAGGTTTTGTAACTCTACCCATACTCGATAGACGTAATTCTGACCTAGGGATTACTACGAAAAACTTTAATGTATATAAATATAAGAATGCAAAGTTCCAAGACTGGTTGAGAGGGGATATCTAAGGAAGAAAGAAATAAGAAACAACTACTGATTTTTTTGTTATACTTAATTAAATGTATGAAAATACGAAACAATTACGGAGACTTATTTTGGTATTGATAGTTATTTGTAGCTGAAATATATCTCGAATGTAATCATAAATTATGTGTTTACATTTTGTTTAGTACACGTTAAGAGGTATTTTCCTGTAATTCTTGAAGCTTTTTGGCCTTATGCCAGATTCTCTTTCGACTTAGGTTTAGAGTGGTTGTCTACCAAAACGGAGACGAGCGGAACGAATAGAAGACGAAGGCGCATACATATAAAATCACACAGAATTCAACATTTTCCTGTCTGAATTTTTATTTTCCTTCGTGTAAAGTGTTGAACTTTAAAACTTGACGCTCTGAGTTGATTTTAAAAATATTTCCAAAAGAATTTTGTTTTTTTTTATATCTGACAACGTGATCCTTCGAACGCAGATATTTTTTTATTGTAAAAAATAAAGGCTCGCTTTAAAATAAGAATCAAATTAACATTGTGGTGGTAAAAACGAAACTATATTGTTAGCAAATATAAAAGGTTTAACAGTTTTTTTTTTTATAATAAATAAATTGGTATTTTATTATGAACATTATTTGTAGTACTTAATGATAAAAGTAGTTAGTAGGAGTAAATTTAAAGGTACGTAAAGGTAAAGAGAGGTAAGGAAATCTAGAAAAGCGATATTGTGACGAGTACCTAAGCAATAACTATCAATTTTTTTTAAGCCTTACGGCTGCAAAAGAGTCATGACGCCGCCCATTAACACTTGCAACAACCAACGGCTTACAATACAAACAATCAAAATAAAAAAAACTTTATTGCTTCCAAAAGTTTGCATTATTTTTTGTGTTTGAAGCTCCCCTTTTAAACCAATAATGTCTGTGTTGGGGAACTCTGCTCTTACAAGTGCATTGTCGCTATTCTGTTAGTTGTTAGGGGGGGGGGGGGGAGGCACCTTGGGTCTCCGAATCTAATTTAAAATCTGTCAATTCTAGAGACAAAGAACAATTAAAACAACGACCTTTATCTGTAATCTAAATTCGTTACTATCGAACTGACCTTTTTACTAACTACTTTAATTAGAGCACCAACCGAGCAAATGCATTGAATGCAGTAAAAGTATAGTTCTCTTTAATAACGCCTGTTCCGATAACATAAGGTTCTAAATTGCATTTCCCCCATGATATATGACGTTTCTTGGTGCAATGTGAAAACAATTCTTTTTCAGCTACAAAGGGTCAAGAAAATGGAACGGTTATTTTACGTCGACTGCCCGTCCGACCCACTGGTCAGATACAGTTTGGTTTTAAATGACTTTTAGAAGTATGTAGTTGTGTTTTGTAGTGTATTTGTTATGTGTAACGTTGCTTGCAGTTTGTCTTTGTATTGTATAAAGTATAGCGTATTGGATATTACTATGGTATTATTATTTAAGGATTTTTTTTTCAGACAGTTTGCATGTGTGTTTACGGAGTTTTCGCGTCTAGGTACTGGTAGCGTTGCTTCATTCTCTTTTTGGCATATGTGAGACTAATATATAAAGGGAGGTATATAAGACTGTTGCGGTGGGCTCCTTAATATATTATATTACCTGTTTGTATTTAAGACCCAAGTCGCTTATAGAAATGCAAGCTTCGTTGTAGGTCGCATATCGTTTACCAACAGGCGAATCAGAGGGCAAACGCAAACCTTATGCAAATAAAAATTTCTATTTGTAAGATTACTGCTGCAAAGATTACTGAGATGCATTTTTTTATTATACCTATATGTACCATAAACGTCGATCTCTAAATAATTATTACAAAAAACAACCGAATGCCCATTTTATCCCTAATACCGCCACAAGGTCCTTGAAATTAAATTCCTATTTTTCTTTTTCGTAATTAGTCTTTGTCAATCACGAGAGAACCTAGGTACATTGTTTCTGTCATGTTCTGAACATGTATTTGCCTACTCGTATTTATACCATGTAAAGATGCTAGCAGATAAACCTACCCCTTCAATTCCTTTATTGGATTTACTACTTTATTATATTGATCCAAAGTCGAAAATTATATGAAAAAAAATATAAATAAAGATTAGGTAGATTGTGTGTATCTAAAATGGAAACATTGAGATCAATGTTCTCATTTTACTTCGGTCAATATTTGTAATAGTATGTATTACATGTAAGAAGGGATAGAAACGGTAAAAATTGAGACAGATCCTGTTCGACAATAAACATAAAGTATTGTCAGTTAAGTACATATCAAGTAATACGGCAGGTTTCCATGTGTATATAGAATTTTTTTAGTAGATAGGTCGGCGTTTCCCGACCTCCACTTTTTTTAGGAGACTGATCACTG
This sequence comes from Spodoptera exigua, assembly GCA_902829305.4. Taxonomy (NCBI): domain Eukaryota; kingdom Metazoa; phylum Arthropoda; class Insecta; order Lepidoptera; family Noctuidae; genus Spodoptera; species Spodoptera exigua. Next base: position 6,216,791 of record LR824607.2, read on the forward strand.
GATGATTACTCGCCGTCCATGGAAACCCGCAAATTTTCTGAGCACTTTGGGATATAAGAATTGGAGATTTGGGAATTTAGAGATTGAGTATGGGTGGGAGGGTAGGATCGGGCATTCGATAATCTTTCATACACGACGAAACACAACGCGAGCGATGTTCGGTATTATATATATATCATATCTGTATTTCTGTGTTATATGGATCTGCCATAACACATTGTCAGCCTATAAGTATCCACTGCTAAGCAAAGGCCCCTTTTCACGAGAAGAAGGTATGAAAAATAATTACGCTTGCTCAGTGTGGTTTAGCTATGAAAACTTATAATTAGTAACGTTAAACACGAAAGCGCGAAGCGGTTTAATTGAGATGTTTTTAAGTAGTGTCTAAATTATCTTAGAAAACAGATAGAACTTGGAAAAAGTCACTTTGTTGATGCGTGGTTTGAACTTACGATGTCATGCGTCCGAAACGAGGACCTTAATCTCTGGACCACCAAGATATGTACCATTACGCAAAAGTTATATGAACTCCAACACCTGTAAGCTTTTTAGGCAGGGCCAAGGATTTCCCCGTAGAATTTGTAGAAAGTTTGTAATTACATCTTTTGCATTAGCGGGCCATGTTAGGACCAGGATCATAAAATATATTACTGTAACTTGTATAAAATGAACTCCTGCTTTGTTCGCTAATTGCTCGTGTCGTAATTGCGAATGTGGTTCAATGAAAATTAGCCAGTTGATGCGAAATTGATTGTTGTTTTGTTGTTGAGGTGTGTTTTTCAGTACACACCAACTCGTCGTACACAGTGTGATCTGAAAATCAGTGTACAAAAATATTAAATGTTTTTTTATATTAAATTTATTAATAATTTATTAATCCGCAAGGCAGCTTGTGGCGTGCTGTTGGGCAGTGGCTGATGATGAGGAACAAGCCCTTAGGAGGGCTTGTTCCTCATCAGTTTCAATTTAATATGGAAGAATGTGGTAGGCCTCATTCTTGCCTTTATTGGCTGGCTTGAGTGGAGATTCGAAAGAGTAGGAGTTGAAGGAGACTCGGGGGAAGGATGTATCTCAGTAAGGTGCTGGTAGGGGTCTTGACCGTACTTCCGGGATTGCTCTGATAGCCGTGGGATGCCCCTCCTTCCCCAAGCAGCTCAACGTATGTTGCCTCCGTGTCGCTACATGCTAGCGGCCGTTTCCGGGGGCCCGTTAATTGAGTTTGCCAGTCACCCCCTGCCTGTTTATCCGTATGTATCAATATTGGTCAGGGGCAGGGGCCATAGTATTTCCCTAGTTATCATATTCACCAGTCCATATCAACCCATACCCATAACCCTATAAATTTTTACCACATTTCTCAATAGTCCTGTATCAACCGGGGATTGTCCTTGGGTGTACTTTCATAGTGCATACAGGGATAATTGCCGGCTGATGTCCCATTTCACTTATATTAAAGTTCTTCAAAATGGCTTCGGCCCCTCGTACGCCTTCCAAAAGTCCGGGATCCTGTGGTCCCGTGAGTGGAAAGAAACACACTTAAATATTAAAAATATTACACTTAAAACCACGAAACTCAATTTTATGACATTATGCTAAAGGCTTTTTTTTTGCTTTACCTACCTACTTAGTACCTACGTATTTTTAAGAGTAGATAATGAATGGTGCATTATTGACTCTTATAACTGCCTAAATCAATTACTACAGTAACTTTAACTTAAGTAGAAAATACTACAATGGTCTAATTGTGTTTCTAATCAATTTCACGTAACTTTGAAACAAAATCCGAAACTTTTGCAATATCATTAAAGTTTTAGCCATTAACTGAATTCTAATTAACGAATAATACAAGAGGGATAGCTGCCTAATAGATGTTCAGTTGACTTTTTCGAATGCTCCCAGACTTGGAGTTAAGATGTGAATGATGTATTGATCATATATCGTACCTTTATCGTAATTTAAAAATAACGCCTATTCATCTGATTTTGTGATAAAATATAAGACTAGACCTACCTACCAAACAACTACTTTTGGTAACATTAAATTATTTTGTAAAAGTAATTTTCCTGAGACATACTGATTTCATTGAAAATCTAGATTCAAGAGTCGACCATGCGACGTCGCATCTACTCATAAATAGAGATAGTGCTACTCTGTTAATTTTTATAAGTCGTTATATTAAATTTTAATGTTGGACTAATTGTATCGGCTTACTTACAAAACTTTTCAACGGTATATCTCGTCAAGTATTGACGTCAAGTCAAGTATTGAAGATACGCCAGGGGCTCATAGTCCTAAACGGCATTGCAGATGGCTTTTTTGTAAAAAAAAAACGTTGCACCATGCTAAAATTTTCTCCTGTATCGTGGGTGCGTTTACAAACGTACAATTTTACTTACACATGACAACCAGACCCGAAACAACAATTTGTGGATCACACAAAGTGTTGTTCCGTGCGGGAATCGAACCCGCGACACGTCGCACGATAGTCAGTTGCCCAGCTACCGCGCCAACCGTGCAGTCAAGTCAATGTTGGTGCTCGCCGGTTGGTAGTCGTGTGGATAAGGAATTATCCAATATTAAAAATGGGGTAAAACACTTAAATAAAACATGTCTTCTACAACATTAAATAAATTCTGTATTTTTACTTATCAAAATTCATAAACACAGTTTTTATTATAGTAATATACACTTTTATTAGACAGAAATTCGATCATAATAATTCAGTAGAAATAGAAAAATAAACACGTCATATAATTCCCTTATCACCAACGAGAAAAACTGGACAAAAATCTACTTAACATGTAGGCGGCTATAAGTTACACACAATAAAAATAACTGACTTTTCCTAGATTACTTTGTATAAGTAAGTACTTCACATAAAATCTTTGAGTGTATTGTCACGGACAAACAAAAACTTTATTTTCTTATTGTGCTTGATAAGGTAAACGTGTATATAGGAATTACGTTGTCATATTTAGACTACTTACGTTGGCGTATAACAGTAAAAAGAACTTTAAGACACAGATAATAACATTACATTTTCTATAACTATATCTATCAATTGTAAATAAAACTGTGTAGAACCGTCTTAACAATATAGTTTAGTCAGTCAGAAATGTCAACTTAAAAATAAAGTGGATATAAATTTAAATAAATCCATACATTTATTTCAAAATGATATTTAAGTAAATAATATTTAAACCTTAATTTAATAAAAAATAACATACTCCTTCACAATTGATAAGCAAATTATTTGTGTGACTTCTTTGCTGTCGCGGGTGATTGTTAACGGCGGTGACCGCTAAGTAAGCTTACTAAGCTATTATCGACTTGCTCTTAAGCAAACCAAAAAAAAAAATCAAAAGTATTTAAAGCAATGTAACTTTTTGTTGTAATGTGATAAGTCAACAGTACCTTTACCGGTTTGGCTAATTTTGGTCATGAATTATTCGTGGAAATCCAGAAAAGGATTGTACGTCAATAAAAAATATAAAAAAAAACCAGGCAGAGCCGCGGGCGCCCGCTAATAACCAGTAAAAAACAAAAATAACAAACAAAATATCTCAACCACAAAATCCTATTACAATCTCTATCTTAAAGAATAATATCGCTAAGTCTCACAAACGGCTGTAATCATTCACATTAAGGATTAATTCACGGAATCCATCAAGTGATTGATTCTGTAAGGATGTTAATGGAGCAGAAAGATGCGGCACAATTAACGAAGAGTATCTCTGAATCATCAAAACAATCCGTCAGATGTTGGAATCCTTTGAATTAGTTCGTTTGAGTAAATAAATACTGTTACCATCCTTATTTGTAAACGTCTTAGCGTCTTGCTAACGTGAATAATACCTACAATTCTGCTATTAAATAATTAATTATAGTAGAAATGAATTTATAATATTTTGCTTTGTAGAAATTAAATGTAGAGAACCATGCTTCTCCACGAATGGGCCCGGCTTGATTGAACTAATACTTCGGCTTCGAAGAATACCGCCGTGAAATATCACCTAGGTTCACATCCGATCACAGTGTGAATGGGGTTACCAGAGGCCCAATCCTTTCCTCCCCTCAATCCTCAGTCCGCAAATCTCCCATTCTTAATTCCCCATCAACTCTTGAAAAACCAGCAACACACTCATAACAAACAACAAGGGAGTTACAAGAACTCCCTTGTTGTTTGTTATGAGTCCGTGGGCGGCGCCTTATGCTTACCATCAGGTAATACATGAGCTCGAAGGTTTTTCTTTATATTGCCTATTTCTTTTCTTGAGAAACAATTTTATTTTTAAATAACTTAAATAATGCTATCTGTATTGAACTTAAGAATTTAGATAATCAATGAAATAACGTCTACTACAAAATTAGAAGTATCTACCATGCCTTATGTATATATATTATTGTACCCACAAACTTATTCAAGACAAATTTTCAGCAAAATCTAAGATAACATTATCACTGAAACAAATTCAAGATATTTTGCGATCGTGATTTATCAAATATAATTGGGTCATAAATTATTTTCTTGTAACATTTTCATCAGAGAAAATTCGACTATTATTAGCACTCAACGTACTACCAAGAAACGTAGAGTCATCGTTCGAAAATCTAATAACGCTTTCATCAATTTACTGAATCAATATTTTTTTAACTAATAAAAAAGATTATAAATATATGCTATCAAAATTTTAAAATTGAAAATTAAAATTGTTTTACAAATATGAACCTAATTATAGTTCAATAAGGGTGATCCCGTCACTAGGGATATTAGTGTACCTATACATCTCTTGCCCTACAGAATATTTTATAATATCTAGTCATTAGGATTATGTTAGAGGTTAACTAAGCGCCATCTTTTGAGCGCAAAATGTAAATAAAATTAAAGAATTAATTCCAATTTTACCAAAACCCGATAAAACCATTTAGATCTTTATATAACATGCCGTTATATTTATTTGTATTGTCACGCATTTTCCTTATGAAAGGGAAGAAATGTTTAAAAATAATGTTCTGTCTATATCTCATACTTTTTCCTCATACGTTGTGTGGTGTCATCTTTGTTTATTTATTTATCTACAAGAACAATTTGCAGTAAAGTATTGCGATAAGAGATTGAGTTAATAGATACGGTGGGGGTTTCTTTCTTTATTCGAGTTTTCTTAGAGAAAAGATTACTATGATAAGGGTGGCACACAGCCAGCAATTATGGCTTTACTCGATAATGTCTTCCCAAGCGATAAGTTGTTGACAAAAAAGTTAAATTCTGTTTCCTTTCTTTGGTATAAATATAAATAGTGAACACAAAACTCAGAATTTGATGAATTCGACTAATATAGTTTACATTCAAGAGTGGCTACAGTAAGGCAAGGGAAAAATTAAAGATAAAATCTTTTACATTTCCCTTTGGTTGTTGGTTTTCTTTTACAGCAAAATCCTCATTAATCAGCTAAATTTTATCTGTATTTTTTTTATTGATTAAATGATTGTTAAACATTCTTAATTTTATTCATAATAGGTAATATTTGTTAGTTTTGTTATTGTTTTTATAATAGCTATCGTGAGACATAGTAAATTAACTAAAAATCGCGGGTTACTCACGTGTCAAAATTGCGAAAAACTAATTGATTAGATATATGTTGCATTGATTAAATAAAAATACCTAGAATAAATTACAAATGGCTAGAATCTTAGATTTTTCTTATAAAGGAACTATAAAAAAATATAATTTGCCAAAATATTATTTCTTCTTTTTTAACTTTTATGTTGTTGTTAACTTCACACTCATCAAATTGGTCGACTCGTCATAGAAAATATATTTTTTTCATTATTATTTGTACTAAAATATTGAATTGTAAACAACATTTTTTTTAATTAAAGTAAATAAAATTAAAATGAATTACAAACGGGGTAGTCTGACACTTTTTCATAACGGAACTAGAAATTTTAATTTGCCAAATTGTTATTTCTTTTTTTTAACTTCCATGTTACTGATTCACCTTTAATAAACTACACACTCTTAAAATTGATCGACTTCTAATATACAAAGTTAATTATTATTCTTACGAAATATCAGTAATCAGTAAGGTAATCGTAGCAAAACAATGAATAGTAACTCAACAACAACATTTTTAGTACTACTTAAACTAAATAAAACTAGAATAAATTACAAATGTCTAGAGTCTTCGACAAGTTATAACAGAACTATAAATTATAATTTGCATCCCGGTTCCTCCCGTTTAGAACAACTTGGAGTGCACTAACAAGGCAAATTAAGACCGTTAACAGTCGAGTTCCTTAATTGTATTATTGCGCATGGTTTTACTGCTACTTGTGAGTGGCTTTTACCGTCTTGGCGTTTGATATTCTAAGCTACGTTCCGGAGATAGTATGAGTTTCATGTGACCTTAAGGGAATATAACATTTCAAGAACATATTTGCTTTTGGTTCTAAAAAGGTGTGTTTATAGAGTACGTTCAAAACATCAAATGACTGTAATCGCTCCAGCCAGAATGAGAGAGGTCACACTCTTACTGAATAAAAATTACCTGACCTCCTTGACTTGAGTGTCAGACTAAATATCAGTACAGTAATGGTGCACGCGACAAAATTGAAATTTTAATATATTTTTTTTACATAAATTTCCAGTATTTTTTTATTTATGTCATTTAAAGATTACAAAAAAGTATTTAAAAAAAAAAACGTTTAAAATCCAATAAAAACTAGTATCATAAATGCGAAAGTACCTCTGTCTATCTTGTCTTCACGCCTAAACTACAAAACCGATTGCTGTGCAATTTGGAACAGATAGTTTTTATACCAAAAATCTGCAGGAAGTCACTATTCCACACGAACGAAGTCACGGGCAAAAGCTAGTGAAATATATTAATTTAATGAACGAAGTAATATGTATAATCTTTCCTTGTTTAGTCTCAGCCAGTTAATTTTGTTTAGGTATTACATTAGGTTCCCGATCACTATTACTACCCCATTCCTTACCCCGGGTAAGAAGTCGATGCACGGGTAGATGTAGATAAAATAGACATGAAAATAGGATTATTAACCTAATGATAAATTGAAATCCATTGTGCTTTTGTATCTAAACAGAAGATAATTATGTAATCAAAATTGAAGGGTATATTTCAAGTTTAATATCAAAGGAACCGCTACTAACTACTCTTTTCAATTCAAAAACAACCATAGCAAGTGTATTCCATAATGAAACTGTCGAATGAAATTTTTTACTAACGTTTTTACAAATTTCTGCAAAAAGATACCTTTTATATTTATTTTTGTATAGGTGGGTTCTATTTTGCGCCGTTCCGAAAAGAATTTCGGTGTTCGTTTATAAAATGAAGTTTTAGTTTTAGTTACATATATAGGGAATATTTTTTATATATTTCATATCTATACTAATATTGTAAAGAGGTAAAACTTTTAAGTTTGTATGTAGGGGGGTAATCTTTGGAACCGCTGGTCGGATTGGCAAAATTATTTCACTGATAGATAGCTACAATGTTCCTAAGTGCTAGTACTATAAAACATCACGCTACGATGAAATGGAGCCGAGCAGCGGGTGAAACCGCGCGAGAATAACTAGTTTTGTATACAATGAAATACTATTTACAGAAAACTAACCAGTTATGGTTGCAGTTTTTCGAGGGTCAAGAGTAATACGGTACCGCGGCCTCGGCCTGGAGCAGAAGAAGGAGGATAGTTAGTAGTGGAGGGGTAGTTTTTAGTCAGTATGAGCCTGACACTCCCTCTCCGTCACTCCTGGGTGAGAGAAGATATAAATACTTTAGCCTCTCAAAAAATACACCTTTGTTCGTGACATGAACCATATCAGTAGGCATACTTATTTTTCCAATCGATTTTCAGTTATGGCTTCGTCCAAACAAATCACCTGTGAACACTGTCCCAGTAAACATTCTTATCTTACCTACTTATCACAACCAAAGTACACTCAACTGTCAGAAATCGAGTACTTAAAGCAATATTTTATTTATAATACGACTATATTATTGGGTAAGACGTCCGCGATTGGACACTGCCGTACCCAATATCCATAATTTTATCCGATATTGCCACGTTTCGTTCGATATAATGTGGTAATACTCTCATTTTCATTCATGTTGCTACATCGAACAAAAAATACGAGCACCATAATAGTAATTCATTTTTTCCTACGTTAACTTCAACAGTATACTGCTAAAAGGCAGTTTTTTATATGGCTCTCTGTTCATTTTACAAAAAAGTTGGTGCATTTTTTCTTTGATCAAAGAAGTGATGCTTTTATAAACATTTTGCGCATAAAACTATCTCAGTGTTTTGTTAAATTATTTATTTGAGTTGTTTTAATATCAACTAATATATCTTTTAATAAAGTATGGTTGAATTCAAGTGTGAAAGCGCCAAGTTTCGGCACGAATGGGTCGGAATGGAGTTGAAGCATGGCCTCATAGAAAACCCGGCGTTGTGTTTCGCCTTGTGAGTGAGGTGACCGGAGGCTCAATCATTTCCCTCCCCTAATTCTAAAATCTCCAAAACCCAAATCTTTAAGACCGGTAACACTTCTGGTGTTGCCAGTTGCTGTTTGGCATAAAATATCACGTAAAACGTATCACATAAAAAAGGTGTTTAAAATGGAGTTGTAGATTTAATCTCCATTTATATGGTCTATTGTATTGTATGTCTAAGAAGAATAAGTGTAATACTGCATGTCAGCCATGTGTTTCTGAGTAATAAAAAAAAGAGAATGTATGTGTACGTTCGCAAAGAAAATAATACACATCTACATTTCTATACTAATATTATAAAGAGGTAAAATTTGTAAGTTTGTATGTGGGGGGTAATCTTAGGAACCGCTGGTTGAAATTCTTTCACTGATAGATAGCTATAATGTACCTGAGTGTTATACGCTATATATAACATCACGCTACGATCAAATGGAGCTGAGAAGCGGGAAACCGCGCGAGAGAAGCTAGTCTTCATTAAAAAATGTTTACTGGAATTTGCCCTCAACTTTTAGATAAGTAACAGTGCATTCTATCAGAAATTATGTTCTACAAAATGATAAATTTGAATGTTCGTTTCATCATTAGAGCGCAAGAGTATCAATTTTCAAAATGCGATTGTTGCAACAGTCGTCTTTCTGTCTGTTAATTGGGAGTTTCTTTGGACAAATATTTTTTACTTACAAATAATCTTCCTGAAAATGAAAAATGAAAATGAAGGTAATATATGTATTTTATGAAAACAACTTTACACATATTCTAAAATAAATTATATACAAATACTAAAAAATATTCGACTTTCCAAAAGATTTACCAGTTCATAGAGTATTATCTGATAGACACATCAAATTATCAGCCTGTTAGTGTCCACTGCTGAGCAAAGGCCTCTTCTTACAGGGAGAAGATTTGAACATTAATCATTTCGCTTGGCAAAGCAGATTGACGATTGCAAACTTTATAATTAGAAATTATATGTCCAGGTTTACTTAAGAAGTATAAAAAGTACATAATAATTCGGAAAAAGTCACATTGAGACTTGCCAGGTTTCGAACCCGCATCCTTATGAATGAGAAGCGGGCGCCTTCACCTCCAGGCCACTACGACAGACATGATATGATAGACAGTTCTATATAAAGGAATCATTAATAAAAACTGCCTCACTAAATTTGTATAGAAACAGAACATAATTGTATTGTGCTAGAATGTATTTAGGGGTGCAGCACTAATTTGCGCTGGAACAGAACAATGCGCTTCAAGAGGACGTCTGACACATTTATCTGTCTCTGCTATTTACCTAGCCGACCAAGTTTTTGTAACGGATTGGTTTAATTCAACATTCCAGTTCGTCCCAACCCTAGTTAGGGATGTCAAATACCCCGTGCGAAGTGACAGTGTTTTATTTTTTTCTTTTCTACAACAGAAACTACTGGAATAAGCTCGTGTTTACGTGGAAGTGATTTTATTTATTTTTTATTTTGTTAATGTAAAACAAAGCGTTGAATAAATTGTCGGTACTCTTTGTGTATTTGAGATTTATTGAAACTTAAATTTTTCAAACAAAAGTATATATTAGTTTCCAAATGAGACAGATATCGTTTGTCTTTTTTATAATTTTGTGCTAATAGATATAGCAAGGTAAATATGGGAAAACACATATCAAAGGAGGTTACATTCAATTTACTTCAACGAATTTTTTAAGGACAGAGGGCTACGTAGCTATATAACAGACACATTTTCAAATATTAATTACACCATCAAAGTACTGGAGTATGATCGGAGTACTGATCCTAATACAGCAATAATTACATCGATTAATCAGTTCCATAAATACAACTAATTATAATAGGTAACCTATTAACTAGTATTGTTTACGTTAAGAGTGCATTTGCACTACTAATTGCGGAGTTCACAAATAGATTATTTCAATATAAATTTATTAATTCGTCTGCTCTCCAACTCATATTCCTAAACGTAATTAGAGGTATATATGTATGTTATATGTTCTGCTAAACACTTGTATATTGTGGGAAAGTTGACAGTCTTGTACTGTCTGTCTGACTGTGTCTGTTGACATGTGAGCTTAAGAATATTAAAAAGCCCACAAAAGAATTGGATTCGACTAAAATCTAAGACTATCCCGGGTGAAAATTAGCCCTGTGTGTGGTGGTTTATAACCACGGGTCTGGTTCTGGTTAGGTGGCGACCTTACCTTGTTCGTCGTCCGAGACCTGCGCGTACAGTGCCCGAAAATCGTCGCTTGATCCTCGACGCTAGGAGTAGCGCCTACTCCGGTAGCTGGGGCGTGACGAGGATGGTTCCCGGACACGCTACACCTCCTTCTTTGCGAGCGTCACTGCTTCGCTGTAAGAGGGAAGGGGCCTCAGTTCCCCTTACTCGGTACCTTAACAAGGGCTTGACGCAAAATTTCAAGACTGGACACTTTTATTAAACACTCTGTAATATTTTAATATACATATGTATCCTACTTTTAAGAGTTACAAATATCGTTACATTCTTTGTGACATTTTTTTTTATTTTTTTCAGATACCTAAGCATGTATTTCTATTAGTATTGAACACGAATCTAAAATAGTAACTTTCAATCGAACATTACACAGAAAAACGCAGGTAATAAAAATACCAAGTACATTAATTGAGTTAACTGCGACAGCCCTGCCCTGTAGCTGCTGCCCGTCGCCTCGGTTCGTTAATTGTGTGGTAGCTCTCATTACATTAACACAACTATTGTCTTGATTATTCTTGTTGACGAGTTTCCTGCCTATCCTTGTATATAACACTATGTAAACACTTTCGTCCATCGTTTTTATATTGTTCTTGTATTCTGGTCATAATATGTACGTGATGAGCATTCATGTTTTTAGTAATATGAAAAAATCTGCAAAGACATTTATTTATACCTTTAAGCATCGTGGGTAAATAGGCCAACTTTATTCCTTAATCTTTTCAAGTCAAGCCTTGGGTGATGCAGAGAAGGCCCAATGGTTGTTAGTAGCAACCAAACAGACTGTAGCACACATTGAAGTTTCTTGTACATTTTTTTTAGGAATCTACATTTTGGAACTAGGGAATTGCTTCAATGACGGTCAGACTGACAAAAAAATTCAACCACGAAGTTTCAAAAGCGCCATTGTTATAATTATTTAAAATAGGTGCTTTGACTTGTATATAATTTATTAATGAATCTTTATGTAAAATTATTAAACGTTCATAAGTACGAATACAAAACTACTACTACCGAAATTTATTTCTGATCATTTGAAAATAGACTTTTTCTCTATGACATAATACATAAATTAGATTTTCACTTAAAACCAAAAGGATTATCAACACAAAATCCGTTCCGAAAGTTGACACCAAACAACCAAAATGGGCGACCGCTCATGTTTTACTTTTAATTAAACCTAGTTTGCTAATCCATCGCAGATGGCAAAATCAAGCGAGTTTATTTTAATTAAACATTCGAAGCTTACCGGTTATACCTTATAATAAAGTTTAATTGGAATACAATTTATTCGCCGATCAAGGTAAACTTCGCCTTTCTTTACCACAACTGTTTCCGACAACCCATTATCCTACAGAAAAGTTCATGTTCCCATTTTACATGTGTTCTTCTTCATACCCTCTGGCTAAATGTGTATTTTTGTAACTGATTTTCTTGTGTATCGAAAAATGTTTTCCAATTTCATAGTCAACTGTGATTTTTAGAATGGATGATCAATAGAAGATTTTTTTTTTAATTTTGGCTTGATACTACAAAATGTGAAGATTATATTAAATACTCAAATTTTAAAAATATAGGGTAGTATAGTTATTTATTGATCGACGGTACTAACCTCTACCATTTAATCTATACCACAACTTAGGTTAGTATGCGCGTATGTTAACTAGATGGGTGATTCTTCACATCAATTAAGAAAAATTTAATAATGTCATTATCCTCAACCGAAAATTAACGAGTCTGCTGATTAAAACACAGATAATTATTTTATTAAATTAAATCTCACCACTGCTTACAAGCAACCGATTAAAAATATTGTATAAAATAAATTACTAAGATGATTAAAAACCTGGGAGGATAATGACTTGTTAAATAAAAGTTAAGGTTTTTTGGAGAATCACCCAGATATAACTTGTCAAGCAAACCGCCTACGCCGTAGTAGTAGCTCGCTACGTCAGCGATGTAGCCGTAGCCGTTTGCTACGAACTATAGTATTTCTGTGTTTCGATTTCAATTACCTTGAATTAATAATTGATCGTTTTGTTTTTGTTTTCTATATTATTACCCTGCATTCTTATATTGTTATTTATGGATATTAAGTGATTCTGACTTGAATTGTACATTTTGAATTATATTATTTATTAATGTACCTATTTTTTAATTTTTAATTGATAATTTAATTCTTATTATCTTATTACTTTATTATTGTATTATTTAATTATTATTGTTATCATTGTTGTCATTGTTGTGTAATTGATTTATTAATATTGTATTATGATTTATGATTGCCACAATTTCTGTACTAGCGGTGTTAACCTATAATTAATTGTTACACAAGTGTAGGATCAAATATTATTTGTAAGATAATGTTAAGGTGTAAACAGTTGTTGGTTAACCTCAAATAAATAAATAAATAAATAAATAAATTACGTAAAAAAACTTGAGCAAAACGAGTATTGATGTTCGTGTAGCAGAAAACTCCTTTTATCTTTAATCTCACATGAATCACAAATGCATTCTATATGGTAAGCTGGCTGTCGCACGGTCCATGTTTGACAGGTTAGCTTAGGACGGACACGCGATACGATGGGACAAAGGAATATTGATATAGAGAGAATAAAGAATGAGGATATGGCTCCATGTCTAATATAATACGCGAAAAACCTTTCAGATATTAGATATCAATAATAAGAAAAGGAAATGAAGGCACTGGTTGCTACGACAAATGTAAATAGGGACTTCCTCTAATATAAATAATCATTATTATTGTTTGAGCTAAATATACATACGTACATATATCAGAACTAACAAAGCCATGATATTTTGATTTATTTTACCTTTATGTAATCAGTATCAGTTTATTGGAATTCACAATTTTCTGAAAAAATATTTTATATACTTACACTCCATACAGTTAAAGTAATAATATTTTTTCGTCAAGATTGGCAAGAGGTTTTCTTTAGTAAACATGATCATTTAAAACTGCTAATGCCAACCTATCAGGCCGGTCAGGAAATAAAAATAATCTCTTGTGTGTGTAGGTGATCCAAAGACAAATAGTTAAAATCTCTTAATATTCATGACAAAAATCACTTCAAATATAATATAAATAACAATAGCTTTAAAATTAAATAAAAATTTTTGATTTCTATTTATAGCCGTACTAACTTTGGTCCGCGACTCCGTTCGCGTGGAATAGTTACACCCTGCAGATTTTTGGTATAAAAACTATCCAATGTCCTTTCTCGGATTCCAAACTATGTCTGTACCAAATTTCACAGAAATCGGTTTAGTAGTTTAGGCGTGAAGAAAAGACGGACAGACAGACAGAGTTACTTTCGCATTTATGATATTAGTTTGGATGTTGACTAGTATACGCATTCCAAATAAATTAAATTCTGGAACATTTTACATCTCCTGCAATCCATGATTAAATAGCCACTGGATCAATCGCTATTTGAAATTACATTGTTTAATTTCGCAGTGAATCGGACAAACCGATTGAAAAACGATTTTGTCGGTTTATTGCGAAACCGATTATTATGTATTACGATTTATTTTACAACCGATTTGTTAGATGGGATATTATTAATATTGGACTTCTACTTCTAATCTTTAAGACCCGTTTTCTAATCTGTGCTTTATCGTTTTCTGTTTTTAAATCGATAGGAAAGTAAATTGAAAATTAATATGGATCAAACGCATTGAAAAAATTGTTTGTAGCTTGAGACGATGTGATATTGTTTGTTTTACAGTTAAAAATTTTCAGGTAAAAAATTGTGGTGATGTATTCTTTTTTCAAACACTATCCATCTCTTCCGATTTATTCTGTAACCGGACGTTGGTTTTGTTATTTTTTAACTGCCAGATGCGTTAACGTTCCGTTTTTGAAATCTCGATTTTTCGGTTTTGTATCTAACGATTCGACGCGTTTGTTCTAGTAAAAAATTCGGTTTGTTCTTGTTTATATCCTTGTAGAAATGTAGGTTGTGTACGATACATTGATATTGAATAATAGCATTGCTATTAGAATATTTTTACATTACTCCAATAACAAAAGATTTACTCCGATTCGATTAAAGAGAATCGTTTTAAATAATGCCTTAGCTATATACAAATATAGTAAACGAAAACGTAGAATCATTAATATTGTCATTAACTAAAAACACACACTTTCTTAGTACGCGAAAGGATATTTCACACCAGGTTAACTCCGTCTCCAATCAAAAAATCACCGCAATAACTTATCAAAAATTAGGTGACTGAGCCGATGTTCCGAAATTGAGCTTTCCATGGCGAATACAGGGGGAGTTTTTCACGAATTTATTAAACCTTATCTGTATTATGAGTAAAATCGTCCGGGTTTAATGGTAGCCGGCTATCCGAGCCAACGGCTTTATTAAAAAATTCGTTTATAATTATGGATACTGGAATACCTGCGAGCCTTTCCGTTGAAACAGAGAATACTGTACTGGGTAACATTTAGAATTTAGATTATTTTTGCTTACTCGACCTTCTTTTGAGCTTATTCAATGAGCTGATAAAAATAGGATTAAGCATAAACGTTATTAAGTAGTGCAAACATTTGTAGAAAAATATTCGCTAAAAGATATTTTTTATACTTATGACTGCAGTATGTTTGAATAATAGATATGAATAGCCATATATTCGGAGGGAACTGTGATTTTAACTCATTAGAGTTCACATGGTTTGACTATACGCTCCTATGTGTTGATACACGTTTTAGACTGTATTTGACTTCACAACCGTTTCCGAGTTTCATATTGTCCCTCCGGGCTAAACGGGGTATACTGAACTCTACGCTAAACATTTATATATTCGGAACAGCTAGCAATAGTAATAAAATTCCAAAACTTCGGAATCTAACGCTGTGTAGTATGAACATTAGAATAGAAATCACTGCACTGTACTATATAAAATATGATGTTACAATGCTAGTACCGTTATATCGTTTGCATTTTGCTCTAGGATTTCCAATATTACTGAGTTATTTTTGACAAAATATTCATCATTTATCATCTTCAAACTTTCAAGAAACGAGTATAGTCCTCCCGAAACGACCGGCAACACGCTTGTGACTCTTCTGGTGAAGCTGGATGTCCATGGGTGGCGCTAATCACTTGGCATTAGCTCGTTTGCCTCAAATTCTATAAAAATAGTCATTAATATAGTACATTAGAAGTACTTGTATGTCTTTTGTTAAGCGATTATTGTCTTTGTGCGAAGTTGAATGAAGTTGCCGTTATGAAGATTCCGTCTAAAGTAATAGAGGTATTATCGCCAAGCATTGAAAATACATCGTAAACAAAATACAATATTTGAAGATAACAAAACACTAAACCGAATACAAAGCATCACAAGAATAAATACGATTTTGCACAACGAAATTTCTCGAAAAGGTTTTTACGAGAACCTTCATTTTATTCTCTCAACCATATTGTTTTCGGTACAGATAGCGACTGACGGCCTGCTACTGACGAGATTGCAATTACATTTAGCTGAATTGGCATTTCATGTGCCTAACTATATAGTCAACACATCTGTAGGGAGACATCCCTTTGATGAATGATAATACCAATTCGATTTAAATTAAAAACGATTTTATGTAATTGGTTGGAACTAATTTAGAATGTTTCGTATAAAAACGGAATACGTACGTTTAGAATGTGCTTTTATTTTTTTATTGTGTCGAGATTTTATCGGAATATTTTGTAATCTAGAAATTCTTAATGGAAATATGAATCTAGAAGTCAGATTATTGGATTGTTCTCACATAGAATGTTTGTGTATTCATATAATAGTCTACATATTCTTCATATTAGATTTAATAATAGTTCTATATTTGATTTTCGTATTCCAATGTTTTTGATGTGAATTTCTACGTATACATATGTAACTATGCCATTATAGTTAGGTAAGTATTGAACGAACAATCGAAGGTTGTGAATTCGGCTGAAGGTCCTGAAATTACTTTATATGAACATGTATTAAACTATTGATTTACTATGAACAAATATAATGCATTTCATATACTGTACTAACAAGCTGTACGCTTGGTGTAGTGGATGGACAATCGACTGCTTTATAGTGTGTCAAAGGTTGCATATCCACAACCAACAATCAGTTGTATTATACTCAGAAATTTTCTGTTTGTAAAATGTGAAATTATTTGTTTGTTACCACTCTAGACAAAATCTTAATACTGATGTTTTAACTAAAAAATATAAAATGTATATTTTTTATATAATACTACCTACCCATACTCTCTACTCTACCTTCCCTACTCTACCTAACCTACACTACCAACTCTATCCTATCCTATGTCCTTCTCCCAGTTTTTAGCTATCTCCCTACCAATTTTCAGCCAAATCTAACACGACTTTCTTTTATTATATAGATTTATTTTATGTAATAGGTCGGCAAACGAGCAGAAGGAATACCTGAATGTAAGCAATCAGCGCCGCCCATGGACACCCGCAACGGACGAGTTACGAGTGCGTTGCCGACCTTTTAGGGATTAGGGATTTGGAGATTTAGGGATTGAGGAGGGATTGGGCGAGGGGAAGGATTGGACCTCCGGTAACTTCACTCACACAGCGAAACGCAACGCTGTGGTTGTTTCACGCCGGTTTTCTGTGAGGCCGTGGTATCACTCCGGTCGAGCCGACCGATTCGTACCGAAGCATGGTGTTCCCACACTTATTTATATTGGAAAACAACACTATTCAAAATATTTATAAAAAAGATTCATTTATTCTTTAAAAAAATCTTACAATATTCACCTAAAACTATTTGTAAAGTTCGCACATAATAATTAACGTATATCTAAAGTTGGAGAAAAAGTGATGAGTTCGTAATTTCATTCTTTTTTGATTTTACCGTTGAGTGCTACAAGTGACTTTTGTCCCTTTTTTCGTTCCAGTGCGATACGACATCATAATATATTTATTTCTTTCTATCACACGGTGTTTTAATTCTTTTTCTCTTTTCTACTCGAATCTTATTAGATTTCTTCATGCTAAAAATACGACGGTAGTACAACACTGGTTCATTCGGAATAAAAAAAATACTGTCAAAGTCAGTTGTTAGTTCTCGCGCGTTTGGCGGGTGTTATCTCGGGCTAATTTTATTACAAATCAATTGTGTTTAAGTAGGTTCTTATTATTTATTCGTGTGTAGATAGAATCCTTCCACCATTACAAGTCATAAATATATATGTTACCGCTTAGCTTTTAAAAATAATCTTTTTTAAAGTTCAAACAATCATTTTCAACTATAGTCATTGTTTACAGCTATAAATAAAAACATTTGAAACTTAATGTCAACAAACACTTGAACGACTTGAAAGAGTCATTCATTAGCTTGAATAAAAACATTACTTGAGGCGACTTAAATTACCGACACGTCACAAAACATAAACATCTTGTGACCTTGGCCATCTGGCGCGGCGCGGCGCCATTTTTTTTTGCAACGTGAGCACTTGACGTGTTTTTTATGAAATTGGGAAATCACTCAAACGGCAGTCTGTTTGTTCCGATAGTGACCATATTTGTAGCCCCATACTTCTTTGATAGCAGACACAAATTTTATGAGATCAATTTATCAAACAGTCGATTGAGAGTCGGCAAATTGTCCTCGGAACGATCTTCTTCGTAGCACATATGTTTTATATTCTATTTATGGTTTGATATTATGATATATTGCAGATACGTGCTTTGTTCTTGTTAGAATTTGTTCTTGTTATGTAAAAGTCATCGATATTAATGATGTTGCTGTCTCATTTGCAGGGATATTTTTATCATATTGTATAGTTTTTTACATAACATATTTCCATAAAAGTATTATGTTAAATAGTCTTATTTCTAGGTACAGTAACCAAATTCTAGTCTCTCAAAGCTTTGGTTTAGGTATTTAAAAACTTAGGTAGGAAGAGGTGTTTTGAGACAAATTAGGAAAATGTACAAATATAATATTTATGAATTCATACAAATCACCTTGATTCACTGGTACAGAGAATATAGGAGTTAAAAATAGTATTGTGTAATAAAGTAATGCCACATTCACGACTGATTAATCGCTGGTATAGTGTTTCGATTTTTACTAATTAAACTAGTCAAACTTAATAATTGATCAAATTTAAGTGCCAAATCCGTACTATTTATAAACATCTTGAGTCCCAATTTACTTATTTCCCAAAACTCAAACACGTTTTCCACACCAAAAATACTAAATTCGTTCCAAAAAATTGTAAATTCAGCGCGATACCGTGGAGCACTCCGTCCAGTTGATTCTCAAAAGGCGTCGCTGTAGTACATAGTTCCATATATACTACATAGATATACATTCGTTGATTACAAGCAGGTACATAGCATATAAACCCTGAATACTCGAGAGCGTCGTAACCTGCATTTAAATTGTAAAGCAAACGGCACCGAATTGAACAGACAAACATAACGAACTTCGTGTTTCGTGTGTTGAATTTGCGACCTGAATAGTCACAAGAACAACAATGTTTATACCGTCTAGTTACTGTTGTTGGTAAAAGAGAAAGTGTTTACTAAAGGCTTAAAATTATTGATATTCGTTTTGTATAACCCATAACATCTTTTAATAGTATTGTTTTTTTAACAGAGATCTATTTTTCGATATCAAAATCGTGGCTTGTTGATGCAGTTATAGTGGATAATGTGTATATGGATGGCGTTTTGTAGTTTTATATATACACTCACACCACGAGAGAAAATGCAAGTCCAGGGTTTTTTAAAGACAAATAAACAAAAAAACGCTAAAGAAAATCATAATGGATAGGTTAAGCTATTTTTATATTGCATAGTAGTAATTAAGAATAAGTATAATGATGCCTACTATAACTAATATTATGATATAATGAAGTCAACAAAATCAAAGAAAAAAAACACTTATTTCAAATAAACTGCATAAAAGTACTTTTGAAACGTCAAACTAATAGTCAAACGAATAGTCAGTTCGTTTTGTCAGCGAAGCTAGGTGCTTATTCCAAATTGTAGGTTGAATTGATGAACGACGAGGCATAAACAAGATCGTTACTCTTTTTTCAATATATTTAGTTTTTGATGCTCATCAAATCGTTTTTAATGCACATTATCATACACATAAATACATGAAAACAATACAGAGGACAAATTGTTCGAAAACCAAGTAATGGAATCTATTCTTCATCCTTATCTCCGAAGTTAATATAATAATGATATAATGTCAACTATCACAATTTCTTCTACACTATACTAACCTATTATGGACAAATACGTTTAATCAAAATGTAGATAGATACAATTGAATATAAATGTATCGAATATTTTACCTTAGAACTTGTTATTGAAACGCCATATCTATGTAGATATAAATCAGCTTTTAACGTCTAAGAATGATATATTCGACGGCAAAACGACATTCGTGAATCATATTCGGGACGTACTTGACATTTATTCAAAACACAGATACGCGTTTGCTAGTTTTGCTCATTTTTTATTTGATACTAGCTACTCTTGTGCTGTTTTACCCACTGCTCAGCTCCATTTAATTGTAGCTATCAGTGAAAGGATTTTGGAAATCCGACCAGCGGTTCCAAGGATTACCCAGATTACATCTTCTGTTTGACGAACCTTTTTAAAATTATATCTTTATTTGCCTTGTAAATGGAATAGAAGTATCACCCTTTCTAGTATTTGTATTTTTTTTTTTTGTTTATAGGATAAGTCGGCAAACAAGAAGACGGACTACCTGATGGTAAGCAATCGGCGCCGCCCATGGACACCCGTAACACAGAAGGAGTTGCGAGTGCATTGCCGGCCTTTTGGGGATGCGGCGAAACACAACGCTGTGCTTGTTTCACGCCCGCTTTCTGTAAGACCATGTTATCACTTCAGTGATGTCACACTATTTCACATTCCAACATCACAATAGTTAGTAAAGACCGTGGTAAAGACGCTCCCTTTATTACTTTTGTATTTGTTTCGTGAACTCAAAAATAGATGGCGCTGACCTTTCACTTACGAGAACAGGAGAAGACACGCGTGAATGCGCGTTGAAGTGTGGGAGAGCCATGCAAGTGTGGGAGAGCCATGCAAGTGTGGGAGAGCCATGCAAGTGTGGGAGAGCCATGCTTCGGCACGAATGGGTCGGCTCGACCGGAGTGATACCACGGCCTCACAGAAAACCGGCGTGAAACAACCACAGCATTGTGTTTCGCCGTGTGAGTGAGGTTACCGGAGGCCTAATCCTTCCCCTCTCCCAATCCCTCCTCAATCCCTAAATCTCCAAATACCTAATCCCTAAAAGGTCGGCAACGCACTCGTAACTCCTCCGTTGCGGGTGTCCATAGGCGGCGCTGATTGCTTACTATCAGGTAATCCGTCTGTTCGTTTACCGACCTATTACATAAAAAAAACGCGGCCATTTTTATTCAGTAAGTATCTGACACTCCATTTCGTTCTACCCAGCGTAGGAGATTTTGATGATTCCCCCGTCCACTGTTTACAAATACACATCGAAAGTCGTACGTGATATTCGTATTAGCTTCAATACTTATTTCGTGAAAATAAACCCTATGAAGATGTTTTTAAATTAGAAATTATGAAGCTACACATCTCGTTTGAAAAGCTTGTTAAAAATATTGAAATTAAAGGTGACATTAAAAAAGTGCATTATTATCGATAAAAATTTTATATAAAAACTTTAACCACAAAGATAAGATCTTCGTGTGTCAATATTATTATTATATAGTATTACTCGTGTATTTGTATTGTTTAGTTACCAAATTGTATTTAACTTGATTTAAAATATACATAATTATATTATGTTACCTAGCGACCCCCCCCCCCACCTCGTCTTCGCAGGGACGCAACACTGATACTATGTTTCTCTACTATTTATGGATATTATAGTCGATATAAACCTTAAATAGGTATTAAAAAAAACTGGATTACAATCCGTTGCGTAGGTTTACAGACTTAAGCATATGACAGCACAAGCGACTTAACTATGTAAAAGAAGCTTGTACAGTATTTCCAAGTACCACTACATATTATATTCTTGAAATACATATCTGGAGAGAAGATAATATGAAGGTCCGCCACAGATAACGCACCGATCCGTCAGATGACCTATAAAAATCAATTATGCGTTCGCTTTTGAATCTGTTACATTGGTTCACAGTCGACGATCAGAAAAGGTGACGTTCTCATGAATATTCCATTAGTCCTTGATTTGAATTCTATTTACATTTCCTTACCGATCTGGGTTTGAGATAGATTTGAAGGTTTTCGAGAATATTTTAAATGTTAGAAATGTTATTTATTTATTTTTGTAACGTCATTATTTTATGTTCCTTAAGGCTGATTTTTCAATAGTTATATAAATGCTATCTGGGAAATAATTATGATGCTGTCGCGTCAGAATGTTTGTATGAGACAGTGATAGCAACAATTTTATTCCTCAGATAACATTTATCTGACTATTGAAAAATCTGCTCTCAGAGGTACCTAGATAGTAAAATTGTACACTTAAATAAAAACTATTTTTTAACAGTCATGTAAGTTTGTTAGTACGCTGAACCAAATGATAAAACCTTAAAATGCTAATTTATTAAACTTGACTGCACGTTTGGCGCAGTGGCTGAGCAACTAGCTGGCCGCGGAACATATTGCGGTTCGATTCCCGCTCGGAACAACTCTTTATGTGATCCACAAATTGTTGTTTCGGGTCTGGGTGTAATAGCTGTTTATGTATGTTTGTAAACTAACTAAACTAAACTAAACTAGATTGGGGCAACGTTTCTATTTAAAGAAAACATTAAACAATAACAAAGCATTTCCAAGCAATGATGCTTAATTTATCATTTCCACCAACTATTCCCGCGTTCAAATTTGCTCGTGTAGATATTCTGCGAAACACAACCAATTTTACATGGCCATTAAGTGCAATTACACAACTGTGATTGACAGATAAATTATAGCGCTATCTACTTCGTCATACAAATCGACCTCTAGCCCTCGCCCCATTTTTTGCGTGGGTTGACAAGAAGTCTGTACATTTTTGCCTTTTTTTCTTACCCTAGTCGGATGGACGAGACTTTCAAATACTTAAAATTTCAACGATAAAGTTTTAAATGAAATGGCTCCCTGAACATAGTTGACGCAGTAAAAGTACTAACAATTTTACTGCATACAATAAGTAAGTATAATAAAGTAAGAGCAATATGAGGGTACCAACGTTTTATTTCATATAACATAACTATATTATATTAGGCAGTAATTTTCATTTTATATACATTCAGAATATTATTAAGTATACGATATCGTAAAAAATAATACAAATGTACATTATAATGTCGTACGTGATATTAGCTTTGTATATTTCGCGAAAATAAATAGAAGATGTTTTTAAAGTGAAAATTCATGAATGCAGCTACCTACATATCTTGTCTGAAAAGCTTGTGGAAATATTTTAGTTTGAAAGTGACATTTAAAAGTAACACCGTCTTTTAATACATATGTTTATCATATACTTGTGTGATTGAAATACCCAGATGAAGAACAAAACAGATAATAAATATGAACGTAGTGAACAATTTTTAAATAATAATATTTAATTCATAATGGTTAATAATAAGCACAATAGTCCTGCACCTGTCATTGTCTCGGGGTGCATTTTTATGTATAAAGGGATAATAGCCAGCTGATGGGTCATCACATTTCAATTATAATTATTGAACGGGCCTCAGCGGATTGGCTTCGGCATCTCGTCGCCTTTTAAAGGTCTGGGACACGACGGTCCCGTGAATGGAAGCGAAATTCAATGTGAAATATAACATGAAAACAAACTTCGAGTATGAGACTATGAGTTAGTGACTTTTCAAATTTCAGCAACGAGTTTCTTAGCTGCATAAATAACACACTTCAGATAACACATTTACTTTCAACGTTAAAATCTTAAATTGTAAGTTTTCGAGCACCGATACTACTTCATGACCAAAGGAAAACTTTAAAGTGGCCCCCAGAGAAAGTACCGACTTCACTTTAATATAAAATGAGACTGCACGATGCGCAAGATGGCGATACACCAAACGAAATGTTGTAAGCACAAACATTTGGAATTAACCGTAGAATGTTCTTACATATTTACCAGTAGACCTAATTAAAACTTGAACCAATGAAGCCGACTTATTCAACCAATAAACTGGCTGTTATGTAGTTAAAATACCTCTTCATTCCGACTATCACTTTTCCCGTACTTAGTTGTAAAGTTTTCACTTTGAAGCCAGCAAAGTTAGCGCCATAGCGGCATTTCCTTGCTAATTAACGAGAAGCTACTGCATTGTAACGTGCATCTTTCCCGCGGTTCAGTGGAATAAACTTTGTGTTTCATACGGCGGCCGACTTGCAATTATTGTTAGACAAAATTTTGTACCAATTTTTTTTTATTATTACTTCATCTACGTTCTATAATGTTCTTCTGTTTCAGGTGTTATTGACACACATAACGCGCGAACCTGGGAGAAAAACTACTGGAATACATTTTGGATATATTCTGTGTTAGAATCGAACCGCAACGGCTACTATCGGTCGCAATTCCAACTATTTAGTCACATAAAACATTGTTAAGAATTACACCTTAAATATAATTTTATGTCGTAACTGAACAAATGTTGTATGTTAATACGAATCGTAAAATCGTTTCGGATACGACCTCCGCCATTTCCAAGAACTTAATTTTTACATTCTAATAATGTTTCAGCTTTAAACGTGATTACTGTGTAATAAAAGGGAATTAGTCAAAGCGATTTTCACTTGGATTCTAATAAAACATACTGTATAGTTTATTTCAATTAAATATAAATTGAGAGCTCTTTAGAGAGTATAGAGAATAATATATTAATCTCAATATTGGTTTGTTTTTATATAAACCGTGTATGGATAGTACATAATCTTAATATATATGAAAACACAGGGATCATATATAGGTAAATATTGCGGGAAAAGCGCAATGATGTGCCGAGGTGTTATAGTCAGTAACAGTACCTCTCGTTGTGCCCAAAACAAGGTCTTGCGAATAATTTATTTTATATATTTGGAATGAGATGACTTAATAAACAATATCAACTATGGATATACTTACTAAAAGTTAAAGTAAATTGATTTCGACAACAACATTTATTAACCATTCGAAGAAATTGTAAGACATTGCTTTCTTAGTTTTAAACAAAGCGCAACTGCTATTTTATTCACCGTACAAAATCGAACAAAGGCATAAAATGTTCGTTTCCCACTATCGTTTCCAGTACAAATCTAAAACAAAACACTAACAAGAAAAAGTATCCAATAAAAGAACAATTCACACGAATACATCCCCCGATTGCGGGTTAACTTTCCACCGACCAATTCTTCGACCGAGGAAGCGAAGTAGCAAAGTTGGTAGTCATTAACTTCACTCAAGTTCGTTACTCGACTCCGTAGATGCAAGATGGAGGTTCTCGAGCCAGCTGCGTTCGAAAATGAACGAAATAGGATAATGAGGAACTTGGGCGCTCTTGTGGAGCGTTTAGACCATGCGGACAATAAACCAAGTATTAGCTAGTTGGTTACGCTTTGAGAAACCCGAATGTGTAAAAGGAAGAGTTAGTTGTCTAAGGATGCTTGTGCAGCATTAGTTATATATTTTAAAGTTAATTGTTTTTGTTAATTATTGTATTTTTTTCATTTTTTTCAAGTTTGATCAAGTTATTGCTGTTGGAAAAGTTGGAAATAAAAAGAACATTTATTTCGATGATTTCTTCTTTTGGATTTCTAACTTTAATAATAATTATATTAGTTAGATTTATTGCTCTTAAACTTAAATTCGTTTTCTTTAAAGTATTATTTTTCACAAAAGAAAAAAAAATGTGTCTAATATTTTTGCCTTTATCCAACTAATCAACTAAATAGGGTTTTTATTTCCTGACGTCATTTTTGTAACAAACATTCAATTATATTACATAAACCCTATGAATAATAAATAACCTCAAAATGGGTGCGTTTTGTATACATTTCTTTGTTCGTTTATTGATTAATAAATTATATATGTAAATAACAGATAAGCAGAAATTGTAAAATAAAATTCACACATTTGAAATATGTAGTGCAGAATTATTTATGAGTTTATTTTAGCTAAACGGTTTGAATACAAACGTGTTATAGATAAAATAAATAATATATTTATTTCATTAAAGGTTTCACTATAAAGTATGTACGTGACTGAACTAAAACTAAGCATTTTTGTTTACTTAGTAAGTATTTGAACAGCTTTGTTTTCTTGAAACTTTTATTTCTAAGAATAGATCGCTCAATAAACTGAGCACGTAATTAATATCTAATGATAATGTTTATAAATCAAACTCATTATCTTATATTTTATCTGCAATCAATGTCTCAAGTTTATTCGAGTTTTCTTAATAACACTCGCTCTTTCAATTGAGTTTTAACGTTTTATTTGATTAAATTTGTTTTTTTTTTTGTTCAAGCTACTGACGAAATCACTGGCCTCTGTCCACAGTTAATAAACATACCGTTTATAACAAAAAAAAAGTGAATTAAAGACTTTTAATTTTATAAACATGGAGGTTTTAATATAATGGTTCATTCATTTGTTTTCTTTTCTTTTAATTTGAATGCAAAGGAACCATAGATAGATGCCGAAAAATTTTTTGGAAAAAGTAAGCTGGTTCTTACCCTCATTATTTGCTTTAGTTACGAAGACTTCGTTTAATACATTTTTTGTTTTTTTATGGGACATGTTTGACGGTGGTTTAAAACTTTGGCAACGTTTTGAAACAAAATGTATGTTTTTATGCCATTTAATATCTCTGAAAAATCTTCAGCACTTTCTCTATAGCTTAGCCAGTTTTATAAATCCAAACTAATATTATACATGCGAATGTAACTCTGTCTGTTTGTCTTTTCTTCACGCCTAAACTACTGAATCGATTCCTTTGATATTTGGTGCAGACGTAGTTTGAAACTTAAGAAAGGACAAAGGATAGTATGTAGATATTTTTACAGAAATCAAAGTCGCAAGCAAAAGCTAGTATTTAGTAAAATACTTTGTTCGTCTACTAATTACAACAGTCTTTTTAGTTGGAATTTTGAGTTCTTAGCGGATATTTTAGTTAACTTGATGAAGTGTACAATAGGTAAAAGAATCTATATTACTAAAATAATTAAAACGAAATTTATTATTTATTACAGAAGCACTATTAATACGTATAATTAGTGAAAATGTTTTGCAAGCTAACCTCCTCTTTCGTAGAACAAAAGGCTTTAAGTCATGTTTTCAAGAATTAATAAATAAGACTTTTCTTTAAATTCCTTCGACTACAGTTTTGCTAATATTTTTTACTAAGGAGATTATCAGGATTCCTTCATGAGAATAGTATTTTTTGTTTAGCTATAAAGTAATGCATGCTCTATAGTTTATATCTTGTTATTTTTTTAAAACTTGTCTCTGCATTGTTCTCACATAGGGGTACAATAATGTATACTAAATGTAATATTTGTGAAATTTTAAATCAAATATTTTTTTTGAAAAAGAGTAATGATAGAGTTTCTAGCTCGTTCTTATACAATTTGGAATGAGCACTTAGCTTCACTGACGAAAAGACTCACAGACTACTATTCTATTTTGACGTTTCAAAACTACCTTTTAATGGTTTAGTAGGAATAAATGAATATTTTGACCTTTACCTTCTAGAAAATGCTTATATTATTATATAGATTATTCATAGTTATTCATAATGTTACATGAATTTTATATGAAGCTATAATAAATTCTAATGGAAAGTGTTTTGCGTTTAAAGGTACTTTTTTTTAAACCCAAGAACGAAGTCCTGGTGGCCAGGAGGTTAAGGCACCTACTTCTCAAAGAACAAGGGTGGAGGTTCAAAACCGGGCAAACACCAATTTGACTTTTTATGTACCTATTCTTTCTGAGTCTGTTTAGATGACACTGACATACAGCGAAGGAAAACATACTGAGGAAACCTGGACTGATAATTTCCAATTTTATTATAAGTTTCAAATCGACAATCCGCCTTGAATAAGCTTCTGCTCTGGACCTCGTGTGAGAAGAAACCTTAGCTGTATTACGGGATTTACGGCACGTACCTTTAATTTGTTTTTTGCTTAACGTTTCAGCAGGGTTACACCAGCCGTAGTCACCAGTAGATTCGTCGTCGATACTACTCCGTCGATGAAGGTGTTTTATTTTCATCTACCCTCGATGTTAATAAGTGCCCTTTATGACGCCGCGTCACACTACACTCACTGTGTGCGCGTCAAATCCCGTAATACAGTAAAGTAATAATATAAAACGATAAAGTTTAAAGTATAATAAAGAGAACTTTTCTTAGCAACGGGTACTCTAAGCTGTTTGATGTAACCAAGGAAATCAAGGCTGAATTTCTGCAATGTTAATTATCATCATAGGTTCATTTGAAGGAAAAAATGCCTAACGTGCTCTCTAAGCAAGCCATGCTCTACATAGATAGACTGCACGGTTGGCGCGGTGGCTGGGAAACTGGCTGCCACGCAACGTGCCGCGGGTTCGATTCCCGCACGGAACAACTCTTTGTGTGATCCACAGATTGTTGTTCCGGGTCTGGGTGTGATGTGCCTGTGAAATTGTATGTTTGTAAACGCAACCACGACACAGGAAGAAATCCTGTAAAATAATGTGGGGCAACGTTTAAAAACAAAAAAAAACCTTTACTAAAATAAAAAAAATACATAAAAAGAGAATCTAAAAATAAAATCGTACAATGACACATAAAACAATAATAAAGATAAACCTATTTGTATCAGCTTAATCTAAATCGTTGCTAAATCCTTTTTTCTCAAGTAAACTCGAATGATATTACCAAACAATGATAAAACAAGGTAAAAACATAATCCTTTTTATTATAAAGCCGTTCTTACGTTTGTAGTTACATTATCCACGATAGTAAGGGTAGAAGGTCGGGTTCGATTCACCGATAAGTATGTTTATTTTGACCCCGCACTCAGGCAGTCGAGTTTCAGGTAATCCTAGTTTTGGGTAAAACATTTTTCTATAATGTATTTGACTTGGTTTTATGTAAATGGTGGATAAGATAATGTTAGTTTGAGTATATTAAAGGCCTGTTGGAATATTGATGTGGTTTTCATTAGGGTATTTTGTGTGTGTTGTTAGCTTTTAGGGTTTTTGTTAGGAAAAATGTTTTGTAGAGTGATTTTGTGGCTTGATTTTATAAATAACTTTGTTATCGTTTAACAAAATATGTACGGGTTTTTTCCAAGTATAGTATGTATATTAACGTACAATATTTATACTGCACGTCGATTCTATAAAATTTGTTTGATTTTGAATCTTGTTCGAGTCCGAAGTGAGCGTCGAAGTGACGGGGAAATAAAATTTTTGAATGCCACTTTTAACGTCAACTCATACTTTATCTTTCAAAATGATGCTGTCAATTTAGTTCAACTCGCAAGTGTAGCGCTAGTGTACTACTACTCACGGCGGATTCAGATTCGAAGTTTAGAATGAAGTCTTACAGAATCACACTACTGTTCGTACTTAATATTTTTTAGCATTAGTTTTCTTGAAGTTGTCGTGGTGGCCCGGAGGTTAATAACCCGCTTCTCATGCATGAGGGTGTGGGTTCGAAACCTGGCAAGTACCAATGTGACTATTTCCGAGTTATATGTACTTTCTATGATTATTTGGACACCACTGATAAACGGTGAAGGTAAACATCGTGAGAAAACCTGGACTTGTAAGTTTGAACCACCAACATTGAGCAAGCGTGGTGATTAATGTTCAAACTTTCTCCGTGTGAGAAGAGGCCTTTATTCAGCAGTGGGCACTTATAGGCTTATGATGATGATGAGTTTTTTTGAACTAATGAAACTAGTGTATTCCAAAGCAACCACTAAATTTTATCTTAAAGAAATCAGCTCAAGGCTATGATATACTAGAGCCCCATAATACAGCATTACGTAAAACATTACTTTGTTAGGTTACATAAAAACTGAATCCTTTAAACGTGGCAGTCACAGAAAATTACCAGTAAATTGTGCAAGCAATTTTGTTCATAAGGTACTTGTATAAAAGAGTTGTTTTACTAACGAGCGATAATGATAGTAACTTGTGCTTATTAACAGAAACAGGAATCATATATAAAGAGTTAATTGGTCACTTATCGTTGCCCGTTTAAGGTTTAAAATTGTATGACAAATTTAACGAACCGGTAAAATGTGAAACGTTACTTTTTAATTGTGCTTTTTGCAATAAAAAAGTATCAATATCTGTAAAAGTATGATTTTGAAACCTTTTAGAAAAAAAAAAACTTTTAGATATCCATTTTATATTCAGCGACAAATCCCTAGCTCTAGTTATGAAACTAAGATTAAAACTAAAATAATCAAAGTCAAAGTCAAAAAAGTCAAAAGTCAAAAATCATTTATTTCAATTAGACCACAGTAGGCACTTTTGAACGTCAAGCAAGCAAAAAAAGGAAAAAAGTATATAACATGAGCTTTAAAATTAAGCATGTCAGTCTGTCCGTCTGTCCTCTAGTGAAGCTATTTGCTCGTTCCAAAGTGTAGATTCCTATGGAGAAGAACGAGCAAGAAACTCCATGGTTACTCTTTTTCAATCAGTTTTACAATACATTTCTTTGTTACATCATTTAGTTGGTTCTGATATGTGAGAACAATGTAACACTAATGTTCAGGCAAAAGGTACGAAAAAGAAGTGAACCTCAAGGACAACATATTTAGAAAGCCTGGAGATGACCAGTCCCAATAGGCGGCGCCCGTTCACGAACATGACACGTACACCAGCACCGCCCAACTCAACCATATTATAGGGAATTGGGCGATCCAGTGGCCGTGCCACCGCCAATGAGACCTCTAAGTGAGCATGACAGCTCCCAGCCGACACAA
This sequence comes from Spodoptera exigua, assembly GCA_902829305.4. Lineage (NCBI taxonomy): Eukaryota > Metazoa > Arthropoda > Insecta > Lepidoptera > Noctuidae > Spodoptera > Spodoptera exigua. Next base: position 6,247,557 of record LR824607.2, read on the forward strand.
GTACCTATATTCTACAAGTCTTACTTAATTATAATAGGTTACAGGGTACTCACATTTACAAAAACTTAGAAGTTCATCAACAATTAACAACATAGTGTACAATTTAATAATTAAAATCAAAAATTCCTCTAAACATCCTGTGGAGTAGGACCAGCTAGCCTCCAAGCATTTTTATCTTGTATATAATCATTTAGTTTGTAGTATGCTAGTTTACATAAATGTTTCTTTATACATAATTTAAATTTGCTTTCATTTAGATTTTGAATTTCAACTGGGATTTTATTATAACATTTAACACAGAAACCCAGAAATGACTTATGCACTTTTGCCAATCTAAATAAAGGCTGACTCAATCTATTCCTATTTCTAGTATGATAATCATGTTTGTCAGATACCTTTACAAATAAGTGTAGGTTTTTCCTAACATACATAATGTTTTCATAAATAAATTGACTCGGTACGGTCAGAATGTTGATCTCCTTAAACTTTTCTCTGAGAGATTCGCGACGACCTAAGTTATATATAGCTCTGACGGCACGCTTTTGCAAGATAAAAATAGACTCAACGTCGGATGCCTGTCCCCACAACAGAATTCCATACGACATGATGCTGTGAAAGTAGCTAAAGTACACTAGTCTTGCCGTGCCTACATCGGTTAGCTGTCGGATCTTCCAGACAGCATAAGCTGCAGAGCTCAATCGTCCTGCTAGAGACCTGATGTGGGGCCCCCATTGCAACTTCTCATCTACAGTGATCCCCAGGAAAGTAGTCTCTTTTACAAATTCTAGTTTCTGATCATTTAATAATATATCATCACATACGTTTCTTTTAACATTTGGTAAAATAAATCTAATGCATTTAGTCTTTTTATCATTTAGTAGTAAGTTGTTTATTGTAAACCAATTTTGAACCTTCATTAAGGCATTATTAACTTCGTCATATTTGTTTGTTCGTCTATTTATTTTAAAAATCAATGAAGTGTCATCAGCGAATAATACCATATGCGGTTCATTTTGGAACAAATGGGGCAGGTCATTTACATAAACTAAAAATAGAAAAGGACCTAATATTGAGCCCTGCGGTACGCCCATAGATACGCTAGCACCCAGTGAGTTAACTTTGTTGACTTGTACTTTAATTTTTCTTTCTTGAAGGTATGATTTCAATAAATCTAGGGATACCCCCCGAATGCCGTAGTGTTCTAGCTTCAGTAACAGCGTCTCGTGCTCAACACAGTCGAATGCCTTTGAAAGGTCGCAAAATATTCCGATGGCATCCTGTGCTTTTTCCCACGAGTTGAAAACTTGTTTTATAAGTGATACTCCTGCGTCCGTAGTGCAACGTCCTTTGGTGAACCCGTATTGATGGTCATGGAAAATAGAATTCGTGTTAAAGTGACGCAGCATTTGAGTAAGCATCAACCTTTCGAACACTTTACTGAGCACTGGCAAAATAGAGACCGGCCTATAGTTATTAGGTTCTGTACTATCGCCTGATTTAAATAATGGAACTACTTTACTATGTTTCATTAAATCCGGGAAAACCCCTTGATCTACACTTTTATTAAAAATGAAAGTTAAGTGCGGCGCAATAGTCTCTATAAACGACCTGCACACTCGAACAGACATTCCCCAAAGATCTTCAGTTGACTTTACTTTGATCTCATTGAACGCCTTTATTACTGCCTGGGGGGTTGTGTATTGAAAGCTAAAGTCAGAAGGACATTCTTTGACGTTACCCCTGAGAAGCTCGACAGAAAGAGCTGGAGATGATTTTAACGTTTCCGTAGTTTTAAGAGGAATATTTTTAAAGAATCTTTCGAATTCCTGGGCAACTGACGAATTTGAACTAGTATATCCCTTTTCGGTTTTTAAATTAAATTCATTGTTTTGTGATTTATTTCTACCTGTTTCTTTATTAATTATATTCCAGGTAGCTTTTATTTTGTTTTCCGCGGTCCTGATTTTATTACTAATGTGGAGCGACTTAGCATGCTTACATACTATTTTAAATATTTTTGAATATATGGAAACGTGTCTGCGAAAAGCCTCGCTACTATTAAATGGTTTCAGGCCGTATAGCTCAAATAACCTGTCTCTACTTATACGAATACCTGGTGTAGCCCAGTCACAGAATACAAATTTACACTGAACATTTTTACGTTTTAAAGGAAATAGTTTATCGAACTGTATTTTTATAAGGGATAATAAATTAGCATATATCTCACTCGGGCAATTATTGTCTTGTACTTGGCTGCATAATTCATGTTTTAGCTTATTATTTAATGAATATTTTTTTTTGTATGTGATTTGTCTAAACAATATTTCCTTTTTTGGCACAGTTGTGATAGTATTAAAGTTAACTGTGAGCCCACTGTGATCAGATGGTAATCTATTTACAATTTCACTTTGTAAATAATCACAATTACAGAAAATATTATCTATACAAGTAGCCGAGGTGGATGTTACTCGGGTGGGCTCAAGGAAAACATTAGACAAATCAAATGATTGAAAGAGACTTAACAAGTTTGTACAATGAGAATTGTTTTCTAAGAGATCAACATTAAAATCGCCACATACTATTGTACATTTACTACTAGAACATGTTTTCCGCAGTACATCTTCCATTACAGAGCGAAAAATATTTAGATTCTGTATGTTAGGAGGCCTATAAACACATACTACAATATGCCTATCCAGCTCAACACAGGACAACTCTATTGTGTGTTCAATTGACAGCAGAGCAATGTCTTGTCTTTGTTTATATTTTATTGAGTTCTTTACTAAAATTAGGCTACCACCATGTATCATTGCTTGGCGGCTATAATTGCTGCCAACACAATAGTTATTGAAGTTAATTGTTTCTACTTGATAATCTTTTAACCAATGTTCAGTTAAACAAATAATATCATATTGGAATTTCTCTAAAAACAATTCCATTTCTAGGAATTTTGATGATAAGCCCTGAATATTTTGACTGTACAATGACAACAAGTTATCTAATTTAGTTTTATGTTTTAATTTAAATTGATGCTTAATAATATTGCCAGAAGAAACCTTTTCAATGAACGTGGATTTTGAGTAATTTAATTGGTTATCTTCTGTTGTCGTGGAAGTCAGTTTAAAAGAATACTATCCGGAGTGCTATCCACATTTGTCAATAAATCTGGAGCCTCCTTCGTACTATTGTATGTACAATTAATCTCTATATTGTTAGATTGTCTAATCAATATAGTTTTGTCACTAAAACTACTTATTAATAAATTAATACTATTTGCTAGCAAACTAGCAATTAATAATTTACATTTCCTGGGAATATACATATAATCCCGGGTCAACTTAAAACCACTAACAAATTTGTTAGTGTCAAAAAATGATAATTTGTCACTATGACAAGAGGTCAAAAAAAATATTAAATTGTTCAGATGATGAATTCTACTATTTTCACTTTGTGACAAAGTGTCAGCATATGGGAATGCACATAACATTATATTCCCTGTGTTTAGTCTTAATAAGGTGTTGATACCATCAGTTATATCCCGCTTGTTTACTCCTGTACTATCACCCATCAAAATCACTATTGGCTGATTTTGTGTGATCTGTTTCTGTGAAATTATTTTAATAATCTGGCCAAATTTTATATTATGATAACAGTAATTAGTTATCCTATAGTTAAGGCAATTGGCAATAAGTGACCCAATACCTGCACCCACTGAGTCCGTAAACACACCAGCGCTGTATGTAACAGCTGCTTGACTCATTGGTAGCTGTACAACTTCTGGCTCAGAAGGTGGAGTGAGGGCACAGCTACAAGAAAGATTATTCGCAAGAGACTCATACCTCTCAGCACTATAAGTTACTAGATCCACAAGTTTACCTGCCTCAATCATATGTTTGTTTATTTCCAATTGGGCAGATTCATATTTTTGGAACATATCATTTAAGAACATTTCTCTTTGTAAAAGTTCTTGTTTAAGAGATTGAACATCGATGTCATATACTGTCCGATGTTGTTTCAAATCACTTTTGCATGATTCAAGTTCTTGCAATAATTTAATTTTTTGTTTTCTTAGGTAAATATTTGTTTTACACAGATTTTGCTTCTTTTTCAGTTTTTTAATGATTTTAGTTAGTTTTATATATTTTTTTAATTTATTGTGGCTATTGAATGCAGGGCAAGCACTGATAGTATCATCACCGGTTAAATCAATTGTAATGGCTGGTTCACAAATGTCACCGGATCCACTACCAACCAATTCCTCATATAAACTCTGAGTGTTGATCGACAGCACAGAGTTTTTGGTAGCCTCCAACTTATGGATTACATTTTGTGCTTTTTGGAGGTCATGCTCCAGATGAGTTATGCGTTTAAGAGCATGATCATGTGTGTCAGTACACTGCTTAAAAGTATCAACATTCTTTAATAATTCATTGTGTTGCTCTAGCAGGTCCGTGTGACATGAGTGTAATTCAGCCAATTCGTATTTAAGTTGAGTGTTTTTGTCAATTATGTTTTTCACTTCAACTTCACTGTCATCCCGCTCCTGCAGCAGTTGGTCGCACAGGTGCTTAGAAGATTCCAGCTCTTTGAGTGCTGCCCTCAGTTTGCTCTCCATATCCTTAGACCGAGTCATCATATTGAAATGAAGGGATGGTATTCTGAAATGAAAGAGAAAAAAAAAGGACAGAAAAAAAAACAGGGAAAATTACTTGAAGCTAGGTTTGGATGAAATCTATAAGGTATTAGAGAAATAAGAAAACAAAGGAGTGAATAATAAAGCTGTCAATTATTGAATATGATGAAAAAATTAACTGTTACTATAATGATGAATTTAATTTATTGTATGCAGGTAGTTGGAAAACAAAGGATTTGGATTAATACTTTAAGTTTTCTTAAGATTTGTAATTTGTGATTAATTTAAAGTACAAATAGACTTAATCACACTAATTACACTACTTATTGGGCTAATTTAAATATGTATATTAAAGTATCAAACTTTTTTTCTTTTGTAATGTATCTACAAAAGTATTATTGTCGTGTTTAACAATTTGCCAAGCAAACTGAGACCATCTATATGTTCCTTAGGGCACAATAAGGGCGTCTATTAATTTATATCGATAAAAATAATAGTTATCACTTATACTCCCCTGGTTTAAAGTTTTATTTATATTAAACTTTTGCTCCGTCCGTTGACCACTGACATTTCACAGGAACTTTTCAACTTAACAAATTAATTCTTAACCAAATCACAACGCATACAATGCCTCTGGTATTTTTGCAATTACTTCAACGTAGTAGTATATAATTTACACAATAAAATCACTTAAAACTAATTTTAAAAAATAAATTTAAATAAGAGGTCGAGTTTAGACAACCGACCACCAGTGTTGTCAGCACGAAAAAAAAAAAAAGAAAAAAAAAAAAATCTCGCTCAAAAATAAATCTGGTAGCCTCTAACTGGAATTTCCCAAACAATGCTAATTTTATTAAACAAATTGTTCTATAATAAAGCTGGGTGGCCATACTATCTTAAAGGCCTCATCGCTACCCAAATAAAACTACGTAATTGGGTTTGTTAAATTGCCTGGGTTTGGACTGACTGGCGTCATTTGCCCGCCCTTTTGGATTTTATTGAAAGTAGAACGCCCGTTTTGTTTAGAATCGTTGAAGTGTTGTTCAAAACATTTTCTTATTAGCTGTTGTTTAGGTTCCTTAATGAGATCCATTTAATTGTAATTAACGCTGTTTAGACGTTGAATCTGAATATTAATGTTTGGGTCGATTTTTGAACGGATATTTTTTTATTTCAATCATTGTTTATAGGTTGGTTGGTAATTTATTTATCTAACTAAGTATTCAATTAACATTTGATCCTTATAGCTTGTTCATTAAGGTCGCTATTTTATAGTTCCAGTAGCTATATATACAGATAACAAACATGGAAATTGATTACGGAGCTCTATCCTTGGAAGTGCGATATTGGAAAGTTTACTATTGGAAGTCTTGTGACCAGTGGCTTGTTAGAAACCTAACAATCTGACGGGACACAATGATAAGAGAAAGCTTAGTACACGATGGAAATCTAGTTAAAGCCTAAAACCTAACGTGTCTTTAAAATTTGTAAGTAAGAGATCTTGATCCGAAATTTAAAATCGGTCGCGTACATAAGTCGTAAATTTGAGAAAATTTTATATATTTTTTATTGGAATCGCTAACGTGTGGAATTCTGTATCGAAGTTTTTCCCGAAGTGCATAACCTAGTTGTCTTCAACACCCAATTGAATAGGTTGGTTATGGGTAGGCCTGGTTTAAAGATCGCAGAGCTGAGATAGTGCAGCAATTAAAAAGAAATACTATGTTATACTGTTGATTTTATTAAAATTTAATTACTAAAATAATTGAATATTTGTATATTTATAGAATGTATTTTAATGAACTAGCTGTCACATAAATATATAGGGATCCTCAATGACAGCGATGGAGCAGGCCCTCAAAAAATTTATCATTCAATTACGACTCTGTTACATGTCCCTTAACATCAATAGGCAGGCAGACATAGGCACAATTGAATACATACCTATAATAATATGTATTATCTGCAAATAACAATGACCATATGACGTCGAGTATTACAAACGAAATACCATTTTATCTTGTCATAGACATCAGAAACAAATGTCATAATACGATAAAAATAAACAGAGTGACGTCATCGTTAAGCTTCCCGCTATATATATTCTATGAGTATGAAATGTAAGGAAGATAGTAACCTACTTTCTGATTTAGACTTCGTGGTTTTGGAACTCCTTGTAACAAAAATTAAATGTTCAAATATTTAAAGTTAGCAAATCTAATAGTAAGTATATTTATCAATGTATGTTAGTATGGTTTTATAGTTATTATAATGTCTCGTTACCTAATATATTTTGTAAAGTAACTTCAGATGCATATTTTCTTACGTAATCAGCCTTTCCCTTTATCTTTAATAGAGGCTATGGTGGCACATACTAAATTTTGGAAATAACGCCTTGCTCACGTCAATTAACTGAGTAAACATCTTTTTTTTCTTGTGACTGATCATCAGCCCCATAGGGCATCATCTGTGGTGGTCTATTAGCACTGTGAGGCGCTCGCGAAACGCTACGCGTTGTATGCTCGGGTCTGGTTCTGGTCGGGCGGCGAGCTACCCTTACTCGCCTTCCGTAGACTCGCGCTTACGGTGACTGGAGATCATCTCTCGAACTAAGAAAACATCTTGTAGTTTTAAGTCTCAGCGGAACTCATGACTAATAGTAGAGCGTTTCTCAGTTTATTCAGGGAAGTAGGTCATTATTTTCAATACGACTAACACATGACGACAAACGACTCTACTTTATTTTTAAGTAAAAACTTCTAGTGAAATAAAACGATGACTTACATCAGGGGCCTTCTCTCATTTCTTATCAATTGACATGAAATACAACCTCATTAATCTGTACATATAAAAACTTACAACACAACAACATATTACTCGTTTGCTCTTCCACAAACAACTTGACTTAACTAAATCCCGCTGCAGCGACACAAGCGGCCATTTTAGTTTACAATTACATTTTTAACATCACGATCTGAGAAGCCTCGCCTGTTGATTAATTATCTTAGACGGCCTCGTCCTTTCTGATTGATTACGCTGTAATCTTGTTTGTGCCTTGACTAATGTTTCAAATTGTATCATTCTTGTTTTTCATAATGCTCGGTTCTGATAATTAGTGATCGTAGTTTTTAGGCTCGTTTTCCTGACAGCTTATGACGGGTACAATTAATTATACGGCTAATTTAGCTGTTTGTTTTGATGTTTTGAAAGGAGTGGAATTCGTGGACACGCTTAATTGGAAGTATTGAAGCGTTGTAAGAGTTTACTGGGTCATTGGAATTTGCCAAAATATAATTCAGATAGAAATAACTCGTTCAGCCGGGGTTGCGGGGTAAGCGCAATGAGGCACCGCGACCTCGGCCCAAAGCAGGAGAAGGAACAGGGGGAATTTTAGTCAGTAAGAGTCTGACACTCCCTCCCGACCGGCCCTGGGCGGGAGAAGTCATCTGATGATTTTCTCCTCACAAAAAAAAACAGTGCGCTACAATTCGCATAGGATCTTGTTGCTTATTAGAATCCCTATTAAAATTGTACGTTAGACACATGAAACTATTACGAGCACGTTAGCACGAAGCTAACTAAAATAAAATATCTATCTACTCGTAATTTTACCTTAAAAGCACAAAAAGAAAACCGACTTTTCTTCAGAAATAAAAGTAATATAAATATCCCTGACATTTATTACAACAGGCATTCTAAAAATTCCCCTTCTTTACAATTAACGTTTTTTCTTTCAAATAACAGAACGTTTTAGGCACTTAAATATTTATAAAGAAAAATACATTTTAAAAGTCATATCTATTAGTACTAATGACGATATTATGAATAAGTAACCAGTTGCCTAGCTAACACAATTAAAGTTAAAGTTTGAACATGGACTAGACTAAAGGTCGATGTAACTGGCCGGTCACTGAACCAATGCGGTCAGTTTAAATTTAGAACGTTTCGCTAGGTCTTAAAATACATCATAGAGCCATCTACAATTCATGAGTGTTACGAATTATGTAATGTGGACACCGACCTCCTTGTTACAAAACTAGATTTATCTTTAGCCTAGGTTTTTGAAACCATTGAGTCAGATTTTGTATTTTGTATCTTATTCTTCTACCTTCAATTTCAAATACAAAAACTAGCTCAATGGTTTAGCTAAGCTCGTAATTTTTTTATTCTGAAAATTTCTCTTAATGATATCGGCTTTTTTTCGTACCTACCGACCCGATAGCCTGTGTCCACAAAATTTCATCGGTATCATTGAGCCGATTCTGAGATCTTGTGAATGTATTTAATACATACACATACAGCATACACACACATATTTATTCATTAAAAGATACGGTTGAAGTAAATACTGTAGACATTACACTTAACTCACTGTAAAACACACGGTAACCTCACTCACACGACAAAACTGTGGCACGGCTGTGGTTGTTTCACGCCAGTTTTCTCTGGGGCCGTGGTATCACTCCGGCTGAGCCAACCCATTCGTGCCAAAGCATGGCTCACCCACACTTTAAATGCATAAAACATTTAGGAAAATAACAGTAACATTAAAATGAAATATGACCTTATTAAAACAGGATATGGTACAATAATTATAAGCCAACAACATTAGGTGTAACATTACCTCACACATTATGTTAACAGTCAAAAGAAAATTAATGCACGCACGAGGGTAGAACTCAAATGTTTGTATCTGTTGACGCAACGGGGAACAAATACGAACCTGAACAAATAGTGACCGTGGGTGCTGTGGCACTGTGATTACTAAAGCGTTATGTATTGTATAAGCAACAGCATATCATACTCTCTTTACCATCATAAATTGATTTTCGATAGTGAAGATTTTGTGAGCAGTGAGAGTTCAATTTATATTGGTTCGTTTGTCTTGATATGCTGTTGTAATGTATATGTGTGTCCTGTTTTGTAAGTTGCTACAGAAATATAGCTTTCTATCAGCAAAAAATATATATCCAGAATCTAGAGGTTGAAGTTACGATGTTTGGATGTTTGTTACCCAATCACGCCAAAACGGATAGACGGATCTGGATGAAATTTGGTACAGGCATAGGATAAACTCCGAAATAGGAAATAGGCTACTTTTTATAACATACCATGCAGGCGAAGCCGCAGGCGGAAAAATAGTATTAGATAAAAACTAACAAAGACGAAAAATGTGTTTGACATCGACAAAATAGAAAAAAAAAACAAAATCAATCAAGGTTTTTTTTCCAGTCTATCTATCAAGTCTTTATTCATCGACAAATAGAATATTTTAAAAGAAAATACTTAAATACAAAATCAAGCTACGTTTTTTTTCGAATCTATTACAGACAGGAAATTGAACATTTTGGTCTAACCTACGGGAACAGCAATTTATTGAGGAAAATTTGAAGCTTAATGAAGCAAAATTTATTTATATTAAATTTATTTCGTTTGGGTGACCGAGTTATTACTACGCAGTACTCCTACAGCCAATATTGTCAAGGGACGATCTCCGGCCACCGTAAGCACGGGCCTGCGGTCGGCGAGTAAGGGCAGCTCGCCGCCCGACCAGAACCAGGCCCGAGCGTACGGGCGTAGCCGTACGTAGCGTTCCGCGCGCGCTCAAAGAGCCATTAGACCACCACAGACGGGGCCCTAAAGGGCTGATGTTCAGCCGGGGTTGCGGGGTAAGCGCAATGAGGCACCGCGACCTCGGCATAGAGCAGGAGAAGGAACACGGGGGTTTTTAGTCAGTAAGAGTCTGACACTCCCTCCTGCCCGGCCCTGGGCGGGAGAAGTCATTTGATGATTTTCCCCTCACAAAAAAAAAAACAGTCAATGTTGTAACCACTCAAGTGGTGACTGAAACGTGAAACTCAACCACTTCAGTGCAAGATCGAACAAGATCTGTCCTTTGTTCCCGGATCGCACGAAAACCATTGGTAGGTACTCTAATACCTATACGAGTCTCAGTTCTAGGCATGCCATAGGAACAAACAGTACGAATTCAAAAACTTAACTTTTATGCTTCATTCTGCCTTTTGTAATTAAAATTAAGCAGATTGTAAATCTCTAAAATTTCCTCGAATTTTAGAGATATACAATCTGCAACTTTCATCTTTCAGCTTACAAATTTTAACCAGTTCTATGAATATCCGTACAATATAAGCCTTCAATCTAAACCTGCGTAGATACAGCGAATCAATCAAAAACAACACTGAACTAACATCTATACTAGGTACAAAAGCACACAATGTATACTCATATAGTCCCTACAATCTTCCTAATGGATTCTGAGATCCATCATAGTGTGCTTCGCCCACTCTATTTAGCCCCACGTAAATGCTGACAAGGCTTGAAATTGTACCAATTTTCGTACAATCTGCCTAGAACTCGGCCCACAGTTGCTTGTAATATCACTCTGTAACACGGAGCTCGAAATTGGACATGCCTGTCATCCGTCAATTATGTAAGTTCAACTCAACGTCACATCTTTTATTGCTTTTAAATGCATTTCAATTTGTGTGAATGTTTTTTTGTTTAGTTGTTTATTTGTTTTTAAGTAAATTGTTTGTGTGTTATTTATTGACTTTAAAGAAAAAATATGGGTTATAGTGTTGTTTGAAGAGAATAGCTGCAATTAGGTTGCCGACCTGCAATGTACTTGTAACTCCTCTGGTGTTGCGGGTGTCCAAGAGGAACGCCGATTGCTTACCAGCAGGTGACACGTATGCCTTTTTGCCGATCTATGCTATAAAATTTGGCATATAAGAAAATAGCTTTGGCGTAGCTAATGTTTACTTTTTTAGGAAAGACTAAAGTAATAAGGCAAACAGTTTATAATACATAATTGACCATATCAATTTTAATATCGAAATAAAAACACAAAAAAATGAATTCACCTGAAATACCACAAAAAATAATAGGCGCAAACCAAACTATATTTAAAAAACCGCACCCCTTCACAAAAAATAAAATGCTAAATTAAAATAAACAATGTAAATAAACGTTAATGAAATCGTTATTGGCCAAGTGCGAGCCTTGCTGAGAGCTGAGAGTTACCAATACCAATATTTGAGGTGCTGATTGCTGGATTAAATGCGGATACAAGCGTGTGCTACTTCCATATTTTTTATACGAGAGCCTTTCCTTTTGTCGCTTGCTGTCACTTCTATTGTAGGTTTGTTAGTGTTAGGAAAACAATTTTAGTTATTTCGTTTTGCGTTTTTGTGGATTTTATTTTATCTGTAAGGTCGTTGTCCATTTTTTCACGCCTCCTTTTTTACACTTACTAAGGGAAATCGACTCCAGTGTTATTCTACTAGTAAGTAAATATATATGAAAATAAACCAGGAATGGAAATAAAAATTCCCGAACACTGTTATTTATATGCGGATACAAGCGGTCCCTTTGCTTGGCTTTGATTGAAAGTGGTCGAGTAAACTTATAAAAAAGGTATTTGATATACTCAACATGAGTGATGTGACATTTAAATAATAACAATAATAATGTAAGAGTCAATTAAAAAAAAACAAAACAATTACTTTTTTATTTCAAAACATTCTCCATTAGTAAAATGTTAAACGAGTTTTTTTTTTCAAAGTTATTCACAGCATCGTTAGATTAAGTATTCAGTGTTTAATGTACGTTAAGTAATTCGGATCATAACTTTTTATTTAACAAAGTCTTGCCTTCCAAGTTACAACCCATTGATTAAGAAGCCGAATCTCGGCCCAGACTTATTGAATTACTAACATTAAGAGTTATTTTGAAAACTCTGTTAAAGCTTTAGCCACAACTTATTTCACCTTATTTATTAAATTTTGACGGACGGACGGTTTGACCACTGGTCAAATATTTTGACCAGTGCGATTGTTTAATAAGTTGTTACCAAAAATTAAAAAAAAAATATCTCCTATATATCCTACTATAGTACCTCTCTTACAAGTATTATAAATGTCAAAGCTTGTGAGAATGTACGATTGTGTGTTTGTTTGTTATTACCCATTCGCAAAAAAACGGATGGACTGATTAGATTGAATTGATTTGGATTGTAGATATCCTTCATTAACACATCAGCTTCTTTTTATTTACCACGCTGGTAAAGCCAAGAGTGTAAGCTAGTGATATTATAAACGCAAAAGTTTCTATAGCATGGATAAATGAATAATTGACTGCACGGTGGGTGCGGTGGCTGGGCAACTGGCTGCTGTGCAACGTGTCGCGGGCTCAATTCCCGCACGGAACAACTCTTTGTGTAATTCACAAATTGTTGTGTTTGAGTTTATGGGTGTGTTTTGTATGTGAAATTGTATATTTTTTTTTTTATGTAATAGCTCGGCAAACGAGCTGACGGATTACCTGATGGTAAGCAATCAGCGCCGCCCATGGACACTCGCAATGGAGGAGTTACGAGTGCGTTGCCGACCTTTTAGGGATTAGGGATTTGGAGATTTAGGGATTGAGGAGGGATTGGGGAAGGGGAAGGATTGGGCCTCCGGTAACCTCACTCACACGGCGAAACACAACGCAGATTAAGATATTTGTAAACGCACCTACAACACAGGAGAAAATCCTCAAGAGAGTGGGATTATCCTAAACTGGAACGTTTTTTTTTAGAAAAAAAAAAACAATTCTATCACGTAATAACTACCTAACGGATCTGAATGGAATGTGGTACAGAGATACAGTATAGTCTAAAATAAAACTAAGGATAATATTTGTCCTAATACTGACACTGTTCCAATGTTCCATTAGAATACCCAAAGAAGTAAGAAGATTAACAAGTCTATGCTTTACAATCCCGCTTTACCACAATTAAGACATCAAAATATATCAAGAAGTGTGGGAGAGCCATGCTTCGGCACGAATGTGTCGGCTCGACCGGAGTGATACTACGGCCTCACAGAAAACCGGCGTGAAACAACCTCTGCGTTGTGTTTCGCCGTGTGAGTGAGGTTACCGGAGGCCCAATCCTATCCCACCCTTCAATCCCTCCTCAATCCCTAAATCTCCAAATTGGTAATCCCTAAAAGGTCGGCAACGCGCTCGTAACTCCTCCGTTGCGGGTGTCCATGGGCGGCGCTGATTCCTTAATTACCATCAGGTAATTAATCCGTCTGCTAGTTTGTCGAATTATTACATTTAAAAAAATTCTACGTCAAAAAAAAAAAACCATTTGCAAACGAAATTATTCAATAAAAAGTCAGTATAAAAAAGAGCAATTTCAATAATTTCATCATTCAATCAAAATCATAAATGTACAAACCATTCTTTACCGCAACTTTCTTCGAGCGGAGTCGCTAAAGCGTAAAAACTACAGACATTTTGATTTATTTCGTCCGATGTAATCTGTCAGTGAAGTTTCTTGTCGGCCGCAAATCTACGGCCCTGATCAATCTGTGCCAGTTTTGGCTTCTTCCTTTCATTCTTGTACTTATTAACTATTGTTCAAGCTTTTGCCTTTAACAAAGATACATTTAAATTAAAACTTATTTTATTAGTGTTTATAGAACATTTTTATATGATCATTTTGTTATTTATCATAGTTTATTTTTTTATTTCGATTATTTTTGAAACGTAATTTCCGCTTTAGAAGCAATTTAATTAACACAACAACAATACACGCAAAAATGTTTTACGTGGAATTTTATAGCAGTTATTCAGGTTACAAATTGATTTGAATTAAAAAAATATGAAACAGTTAAAATAACAAGAAAGTCTTTACTTTTCTAAAATACGAAAAAAAAAAACAAAAATTGTCCATGTTTTACTGCTCCAAATGTGAAACTCGTATCATATTGACGAAATTGGACATCGAGGAAATAGTCGGCCATAAATAAAGTGTCAATAAGCATTATATTAAGACGGACTTCGACATATTTAAACCAAGATACACGACAGAACATAATCTCCGTCATTCGTACGAAAACGATCAGTTGTCGACATTTTAATTTCTAATGAATAATGTATTGCTATCATGGAGATTGACAGTTCTACAAATAAAACGGTTATTTCTCATATAACAAAGTATTCTTAGATTAATGCTTCAGTTTTGTTACTTTTGTTTTTTGCTATACAATAAGGATTACCAAGATAGCCTAGTAAATGTTTCTATAGAAATAAATGTGTACTTTTCATACTGAGTAAAAAAAAATGTTTTGTTATCCTTTTTTTATTATTATAAAGAGAATTGAGTTGATTAAAATAATAATATCAGCTGGGGTTGTGGGTTAAGCGCAATAAGGTACCGCGGCATCAGCCTGGACCCAGAGAAGGAACAAGTTGGTTTTTAGTCAGTAAAAATCTGACACCCACTTACCCCACAGAGAAGTCAAATAATGATTTCAGCTTTAAAAAAATATCATTAAAACATAATAATTTTTAAATATAACACTCATAGAAATTAAACGTGATAAATTTTGACCGACACAAAAAAATGTCTTTAAAATTTCAAAATATTATCTCGTAATTGTGGACTCCAAATGTAATGAAAATGGTGTTATTGAATAAAGATTTAATGAAGGAAATAAGGAATTTGCTAATTCGGATAATTTTCTATTGTCGTGTGTCGTTCCAACACGCAACAGATTTTTTTTACCATATTATATCAACTTATCACATCTCTCTGTATTTTTAATTGTAGCTACGGAACCTAAAAGACCTTGTTAATACATATAACATATAACAACATACATACAACATATGACACCCAGACCCTTACTTTTTTTTTAGCTTACTTTTGTTATTGTATTGTATTTAGATGCTCTCATAAATTGCATAGATATCTTAAGTGTTTTGTGCGGCTTGTCCGTCTCCAAATACATTCAAACAATATTTTCTTTTAATTTCTTTTTCATCGAAAATCCTGCCTGCTTTAACAGAAACATACACATTATTCAAACAAATAACGCTATATGAAATATGATCATATCTATATCCACAATGTATCCAGGCGAGCACAAGAGACGAAGTTTAACGTCATAATATTACCCCTACATTAACTCCTTTGAAGCCGCCACGTACGGGAGAACCTCCTTAATTACAACATTGGTACACTTACAGGCGAAATGGAATGTTTCTGACAATTCCACCGAACTGATGTATGTACCTATCTGGTTGACTGATTAACGAAATATCACTTAACTCACGTGAATTGAGAAAG
Source organism: Spodoptera exigua (assembly GCA_902829305.4). Taxonomy (NCBI): domain Eukaryota; kingdom Metazoa; phylum Arthropoda; class Insecta; order Lepidoptera; family Noctuidae; genus Spodoptera; species Spodoptera exigua. Next base: position 6,263,336 of record LR824607.2, read on the forward strand.
TCTGCGGTGTTATCGTAAATTTTCTCAGTTAGAGCGATGTGTTTCAGTGAAGATGTCTTGTGAAATCTGGATGAAGATTTATTTTAATTTGAATCTTAATTTTCTTAAGGAGTTTGAGTAGATGTTTTGTGTTCATTTCACATGTTTAGAATTTGTACGAATTGAATTCTGGTAGATTTAGGAAAAGGTAGGCCTGTTAAATATCTTAAATTAAAAATAGATTTTGTAATTTATAGAAAAACAATATTTTTTCGCTAAGAAGTGAGGCTCAGTGTCGTTTAGAAAGAAAATGTAAAATGATATAAAAATAAATAATAAAATAGAAAAGTTTTGTCATTAATTTTCTTATTCTGGGCATTTAGTCAACTTGTCACTCCAGATTCTTTTTTACGGGAACTCTCTGTCCGACGTCATTCTTGTTCCTTTTTAACGAGTATTTGAAAAAAACATCAATAATATATTTAAAGCAACGCTAGTTTTCGATTACAGTACGCATACAAACAGAATATTTTATCACCAGAGTTTTACCGAATGTGTTCACTGCGTCCCAGTTTTAGAAACAAATGAATAAATACAAAATAGATAGCTATATATCTATAGTAGGTAGCTCGACACTGGGTCAAAGTTTATCCTGGTTTACTATTGGAACAAATGTTGCGTAGTTTTATTCTACATGCTTTTGTTGGTAAACATGCATACATTCGCAATACAATCCCATAAACTCACACCTTTGTATGATTTGAGTACACTCTTTATATGTGTTAATATTTAGCTTCCCTTAACCTCGTGTGCTGGATTATAGATTACCTTATTGGTAGCCATAAGTGTCTCGCTATACGTCCCGGGTAAAGTATTGAGGGGGATTTTTGGTCTTTAATTCCAATATAGGAGTCCAATATAGTGCCCTATATTTGGTAATAAACTATACCGTTATAACAGAAATGATGAAATGAGGGACTTCAAAAAGACCATTTTCATTGACTACATTTTCCTAATGATACAAGTAGCTGGTTAAGATTGCGCTACATCTGACTTTTTCCAGAGTCTGCCTATGATATCTGCATTATTATAATTATTAGGACTATGAAAAGTATTATACAGCTGTGTCACCAACAATATCTACTGGTAGGGACCTCTCTGGAAGAAAGCCACTCTATAAAGCAGAAACTAATAAAGAATTAACGATATATTCACAAAATATATGACATATGTATTGTACATTTCAAACGTTGTGAATTCTATATAAAATTGCAATCAACAGAGTAAAAACAAAGTGTTGAAAATCCGATAACCAATTTAAAAAAAAAACATTTGCCAACAAATGAATTGAAAAAAGAACTAGTGACAAGTAGCAGTAGGTAGCTATAAAAAGTTACTGATCTACCCATCACACCCGTTCAATTTACGTTTACCGTTAGACGCTTTGAAGGTTAATTATCAAAGTCCTTTTTACCTTATCTCCCCCAATACTTTTAAGAAACGAGTGTCTAATACAAAGCAAATTGGTAGCACTCGATAGCCAGAGTAAGGGCGGAGAATGGCCCATTTCCTGAAGCAGTTTTATATCTTTCTCTCTTTCACTCCTTGCAGTAAACACGAATGTAATATATTTTACGACTGTCTTGTTGGTGTAGTGATCGGCAATGCGACTGCTGTTTGTGGACCCGTGAGTTGAATTCTAGATCAATTTGATTATTGTTAGTGTCTTCTTGGTACGATAGAAGATCTTTTCAGTCTAAAAGCTATTTTTTGAGCGTGCAAATCGTTATATTCTAGACTTGTCTCGAGTGACAGACTCTAGACTGGTTTCATAGCAACTCGTTCATTCTTCTGCTCCTAAACTGCGGCCAATATTGTGTGTGCAGCCGCAACCCTGAATAAACATCAGTAGTGGTACAATGTTTCTTTTAGGCGCGTGAGTAACGCATAGCTATGGTCTGGTTTTGGTCGATCTAGCCTTGCTTGCCCTCTGCAGATCCATGCTTACGGTGCCCATCTAGTCTGGGTGTGCTGCAACCGCGATACGCCATTTTGATCCCTATTCTAAAGTTATTTAACGATTTTATAAACCTCTTTGCGAAATCGCAACACTTTTAGAAAGTATTTATTGTTAGTCAGTGGGAAACAAATGTAGGACTTATGTCCTCCTATATACTTTCTACTCCAAACTATCGTGCTTAAATCACGATCGTGGAAAAAGTATTGTTTGCGTGGTGGCTGGGCAACTGGCTGCCGCACAACGTGTCGCGGGTTTGATTCCCGCACGGAACAACTCTTTGTGTGATCCACAGATGATTGTTCCGGGTCTGGGTGTGATGTGCATGTGAAATAGTGTGTTTGTAATGCTCACCCACGACACAGGAGAAAATCCTAGTTCAGGGCAACGTTTTTTTTTTTAAAAAAAAAGTACCTACATATGGCGTGCAATAGGTACATCCTACTTGCCCATAATGTCGACTTTGTGCGGAGGATATGAATAGCGTTCGCAAAGAGCATCGGTAAATAAAGCCTGTTGTGGCGCAAACGAGAGCAGGGTAATGTAATAGGGTATTACGTTGTCACTTTCATTTTTACTAGCTTCCTTATACGAATGTAACTTTGACTGGACTCTGTTTAGATTGCGTTTTATGAAAAAGGTGTGAAACTTCTTACGTACAGATTTAATGCATTAAAGAAGTGTCGTATGTGGCTTTTCAATACATACGCATCACACTTAACCCCGGTTTCCGAAAGGCCGATCAATGTTAAAATCAATTTAATCTCAATCATTTAAATCAATTTGATCACACAAGGGAATGATTCGTGCGGACTTTGCGATACGTTGCACGGAATCCAATTATCTAGCCACCGCGTCAAAATATCTGTAGATTTATTCACCAAATATAGAATTTTGACATTTCACTACAGTTCCATACAAAATTTCTAGTAAGAAAGTCTAGAGATACTAACTATAGATATATTGAAACTAGCTGTTACTTAGAAGCCGTTAGCCGTGTTATTATTTGAAGGCGGATATTTACATGAATCAAAAAAAAACCTAATGTAAAACTTTAAGACCAGAACAAAGACTATTGCTGTAGGGTTATCTTTTTTTTAGGTGGAAAAATCATGTTATGACTTCCATTGCCCTAGGTGGGGCAAGAGGGATTGTCAAGCTCTAACTAACTAAAAACCAACCTGTTTGGTGGTAGTATTCCATTAGCTATTCGCGTAGCGTCCGTTGCGATTCCGTCAGGCGGCTTGAGGCAGACCCTTGCTTGCCGTCTGCTTGGGCTTGCTTGGCTGAAAAACCAGATTGGTTCAATTACATAACAAATACTATCCTTAAGTTTCAATAATTCATATAAAATAATTACATGATGTGTCTAAATCCATTTTCAATCCGTTCACTACAAACTTAATTCTTACTAAAACTACGCAACTCTTCCTTATTCTTGACCCACTTACCTAAAGACGCCAAAATATCTTTATTACAATTTGATTGCGAATATTTCCCGGGCGATGTCAGCGTCACACGTACTATATTTTGGTCATAACACATAAAGATGTCAAAGAATCGCCCTCCTAATACGAGTTTAAGTTTTACGATGGCAACTCGAGACGGTGCCGATGTTACGATGTTATTATTATGCTGATGCCTTAGAGATATTCGGATATTGCTATATTTTCTTATCACTCCATCTCTGGTCCTTTTCACTGGGGAATATTGTTGCATGTGTACTCGAGTGTGTTTGAGTGTGTTGAAAGGTTAAGGGGCTGGCACGTAAGAAAACACATGCGGTTAACTCAATGGTATGAACGTTTATGATAAATTGGGTTAATGTTAGTATCTCTAGTGGTAGATATTTGCTGATCATCCTGATCCGATACAAAAATTGTTTTTTTTATGTGATAGGTCGGCAAACGAGCTAACGGATTACCTGATAGTAAGCAATCAGCTTCGCCCATGGACACCGGCGGCCGACAACGACGGAGGAGTTACGAATGCGTTGTCGACCTTTTGGGGATTAAAGATTTGGTAATTTTGGGAAAAGGAACGGATTGGAAAATTGTGAAAACGGATTGAAAGATTGGGAAAGGATTGGGTCTCCGGTAACCTCACTCACACGGCGAAACACAACTCTTTGGTTATTTCACGCCGGTTTTCTGTGAGGCCGTGGTATCATTCCGTCGAGCTGACCCATTCGTGCCGAAGCATGGCTCTCCCACATTTATAAGTAAATAAATGTTGTCGCAAAAAAAATTAATAGATAGTTATGTCGCACATATACTTTTCTTTTCGTTAAAAAAAAGAAAATGCGATTTCAATTTTCTCTTTTTTATTTTAATTAATACGACGGTTTAGCATAACGATAAAAACGTGTAGATATTGAAATGGTTTTCTCTCGCACGATATAATCGTAGACAAATCAATTTAACCGCCCTATGGCATCAGGTGCGATGTTTCCCATGCCGCAAAAGGTCGATTAATGTTCTCTCGTCGTTACGTCATTATTAAAGCAATCTGTTATTACTTAATGCCTACCAATTTCGAGCACCTTTTATAAGTATTTCCCTATAATTACCATTAAAGAGAGATGTGTTCTTGCATATTTCGTGCTCTTTTCCGATATACATATTAAAGATTTTTTTTATTTATTAACTGCAATAACAATTTAATTATAACTAAATATAAAGAAAAATCTTCTTTTAATTTTTCATGGGAAATTATGGCATTCAACGATATTAAAAACTCAGCCGGGGTTGCGGGGTAGGCGCAATGAGGCACCGCGACCTCGGCCCAGAGAAAACAGAAGGAACAGGGGGTTTTTAGTCAGTAAAAGTCTGACACTTGATGGGAGAAGTCATTTGATGATTTTCCCATCACAATAAAACGATATTAAGAACTGAAAACACTCCTTCTCCTAAACCAATATCCGAAGCGGCTTATGTTTAGTTATCACAAAAAGTCCTAGACTATGATTGAAATCTCATTGACTTTCAGTCGACCGCACACTTCATCTCAATACTCAGAAAGAATATCAAACAGACTATTTACCTAAAACTAATCCCTTTTTAATAAAAACATTTTTCTAGAGAAGTTGTTATAATAAGCTTGAACATTTCAAAAGAAGGATTTTTGAGCATTTTCATGTTAAAAGCATTTAACTGATCACAGAACACCGAGAAATTTCGACACCAAAGGTTGATATTTGTGCTAAGCCTGCAACGATTAACTTAATTGGGTATAAAATGAAACTATCACATTGCTAATTTATGTTTTTCTTGTTAAAGGATTTCTTTTTTATGAAACAGTTACTTCTTTGCATCATTAATTGCTTGAATAATTATAAAAATATCCACATACCGCAAGCAAGCAGAGCCGTTTAAGAATACCTGAAAGGAGGTTAGAGATTTAAAGTTTCGACCTCCAGTAACCTTTTAGGCCAATTTTCTATGAAACCTTGGTATCACTCCAGTCAAGCCGGCCCGTTCGTGTTGAGACATGGCTCTGATACTCTTAATCCATATGAAACGGAATAACTTTTACCTTATAAAGGAAAGTTTTATTGACACGAGATAGATAAAAGACAAATTTTCTCATTTCCGACAAGATTGTTCTTTACAACTTTGCTCGAATACTTTTTCCCGCATCGATTAAAATTTGTTTTTAAGGCAAAATTAATTCCCGAATAGTAAATGACTAAAGTAGGTAGTACTGCTTCGGTACCAATGGGTCTAGTGCACATAAGGGATGCTACAAACTTATAGAAAAACAGCATAAAACAACAGTTATTGGGTTTCCTGGTCAGCACTATCGAAATGCCCACCGGACATAAGAAAAAATATTTTTGATACCGTTACTGGATGACGCATATTTCTCCTATCCTGTTTTTCTATGTTCTCTCTTCTGTAAATTTTATTTTATTCCGAACTATTCTTATTTATTCAGTTATTATTTAATAATTAGAAAAAAATGTTTACATGTTTTTTTATCTGATTCAGTGTCACTTAAACGTCTCAGGTTTGTGTGGGATACTTCACAATTCTATTCGTCTCACACAAAACGTTGTAATTACATAACTAAATGTTACGTTACATATTTTATAACAAAGTAATCAATCATGGTAATAAACACGGTGTTCTGTGTTACAGATTTGAGAAGAAACTCGTTTATCTGTTTGTATTTTCACTTTGTGTTTGTCTATGTAAATATTTTTTTTTCTATCTTCTTGTTTTCTCTCTATGACTAATTAGCCACGTTAATGACATGGTTTTTGATTCTAGCGAAGGCATGTAAAACAACTATCAAGTGCATGCATAAGTAAGCACAGAATGGCTGTGGCTAATGGCGCTAATAGACGTAATCACTTCAACATTATCATAACAATAACCCTTAGTAGACTCTTGCATTAGCTACGCTGCTTGCATTTTGCAGTAATACTTCCTTTTTTAGTTGTTTCTAATTAATTGTTTAATCACTTTTGATCTTCAATGTTTCAAATCTTTGATGAATTTATTGTAATTAAGAATCTTTCTTTTTTAATGAAGTGTATATTTTCATCTTTTATTTATATTTTCATTTTTTTTTTTGAGGTAATCCCCGAATGACTTCTCTCTCTCAGGGTGAAGTGAGAGGGACTGTCAGACTGTTACTGACTAAAAGCCACCCAGTTCCTTATCCTGGAGCAGGAATTAAAATAAGGCTACGTTACCTGCGGCACTTAAATTGACACTTTTGGGCCCCGTCTGTATATTGACTGTTTGCGGCACGCGTGGAACGATACGCGCTGTACGCTCGGGACTGCATCATTTCTGATCGGGTTCACAGTCTTTATTTTTTTCTGACTTGCAATTTGGGTATTACTAATGGTAGTTTTAACCGACCTTTAATTTATATTCAAAGTTAAACTAAAGCATTCTAGTGATTACAGTAGTCATCTTTTTTGTTAATAAATATTTTTTTAATAAAAACTCCATCAAAAATAACCTTATATACGAGCAAATGTTTTCATTTTAACAAACAGATTTACAATAAAATAAGTGAAACATAAACTAAAAAATCAGAACTGCAAAAAGACACAAAGAATTAATAAATGTAAAGGTCAGTTCAGAAGTAAACGTCGCACCTTTTTATTTTTTTGATTTGCAACAAAAAAATGAAACATAATTCTGGAAATGTCACGTTTCATGGTGTGTGTTGCAAGTATTTCAGCTACGTAAAGCTTTTTTATCAAGCAAAATGGAACTTTATTTTGATGGTACCAAGGTGGGAATTGATGTAGCTAGATGTGAATCATAGATAACTTTCTTTTCGCATTCGCACGCTCTTCAAAAAGATCCGACGGTAGAAAGGTTTTCCTTTACCGCAAACGTATCTATGTTATCATTGCTCTGTGAGATTAATACCTATTTCTGCCGCTGAGAAACGTTCTTACTTTACTATTAGAGGTTTGTTTAATAGACGTGTGGCCTTTAAAACTTCATTTTTAATTGTATAGATACTGCTGTAATTGTTTTATTGGATACTGAGATTACTGTTGATTATTATCACCTAAATAAAAAAATGTTAAATGAAGTAAAGTCTGCCTGAAGTAATTATTGAAATTAGATGTTTATTGTTGAATTACATTAAAACGAATCAATGGTATACATATGTATATTTTATTGCTATCAAAAATAAACACAAAGTAAACTGCTAAATACTCAATTTAAATTGAGTATAGTATAGAGTATAGACCAAAACCTCCCAAGGAAAAAATTAAGACCTTTAAAAAATAAAAACTCAAGTTATAGAAAAATCTCTAAAGTAGGTAAGTACTACACGTAAATGGATTCCATTTCATCACTTTGACCACTAGGAGGCTACATAACAAGGGACTCGACTCACTTTGTTTCCTTTTTCGTATAAATTTCATAATGCCAGTACCAAACATCACTCAACGTCTGATGAAAGTAAACAAAAGCATTGTTACATCTCCCTTTCTCTTGGGATTTTGCCTAAAAACGTACGCAGATACACAATTTCGCTCAAACACTTGTTATCATGCAGTGCGGTTGTGATTCTCGTCTTCATTGTCTCCGTTCAAAACATCACTTGTCATGTCTTAACTTGTGCCTCCCGTCAGTCGTCATGGCGTAAATGCGACTGTACACACGCCTACGGAAATCTATGCTTCTGTCGTACTGCGCGCATTGTCACAACGGTATTTGTTCGTGTGACTGCGGTTTCGTGGAAGCCACACCATTCAGTACGCTCCACTTGTTCAAATTAACCTATCAGACGTTTCATTAGTTCGAAAGTTAAATTGCTTATTGGCGGAACGTGATTGCATGTTTCGCTTTACAAAATGAGAATATGAATTTAACTTTGTTAGTTTGGTTTAGTCGTTACACCGAATTTTCAACTTGGTATAGCAGCAGTAGGTACTTAATCAAATTTTATTTATAATAGATATTTACTTAAGATATTGTAGTTTGTTCGGTAATAAATTAAAAGACCGTAAAATAAATTGTGTACTTCGAAAAGTTTAACGATAGATACCAAAGTTATTACGATGTAACAAGGTTTACGACGTACTCATTTTTAAAGCACACTTTAAAAAGTAAATGTACCGAATGAGTTTAATACTTCATAAGTATATATTCACCATTTATATCTAACGAAGACAACTTTCGAGAAAGAAAATTGTGTAATTGTGTATCTCAACCTTAATGTAGATGATGAGAATCAATTGTATGTTAGCAAAAAAATGGTCATGTTTTATTGAAAATTATAATTTATAGATATGAAAATTTATTCTATTTCATTTATGGCACAAATAATCGACAGCCGTCTGTTCCAATTGTTTGAAAACTGATACTCGCACATTGGTTTAGAGTTCACAGCCACAACAAATAAGCGTAAAAAGATGAAAGGCAAGAAACCACAGCAAAATAAATTCAAATACGTTCCGCCAACATAAAACTACTTCCCTTGGCTAATCTTAAAATCCAATTCACCTACATCTTTTAAGAATTCCATATCTTATGAGATACGGTGGTAGTTCTATTCGTACCGAGTAGCAGTGAAGCCTTGGGCACTCCCTCGTCGCCTCGGGACGCGCCATTGTATTCAAACACACTCTCCTATGAAACCTATGTAGATACGTCACTACTGAATCGTATGATGTTTACATCCAACGCCACTAGGGACTGTTTTTTCTTTGATAGCAACCCCTGTTTCGACTTTGTTATGATTTTATTACTATTTGTTTTTATTTTATTGTGTTTTAGTTTGTGCTTTCTTTGATTTTCTTATTGGATTCTACGGCGACCGCAGTTTGCAATCGCTTTGCAATCTCCAATAACATTGAGAAAAATAAAAATGTGTCTTTTGATTATCTACATAAAATATATTATGTTTTAAAGTCAACTTTTCAATGCCAATTTTTAAAAGCAGATCTCTCTACATATAATTTAAATATGTCTATTCCACAGCACTGCAACATTTGGCATCTATAAGTCAGTTAAGTCGTGCTTGAAAAATGTGGGTTTCAAAGCACAGACATTTTTAAACTTAATAAGGTTTTGGCATCAGCGTCAATCTTAAATGTATTCCATCAATGTTGCAAATATTTTTCGATCACACGTGATGGATGCACTTAACTTTTAAACAATCTTAGACATTTATCAATCTGAGAAAGTTTGTTTTTTTTTATTTTAGCTATTTCATATTGTGATAGATCGTAGACATGAAAGATGTTTTCGCACAATTTCGCACCATTTTCCACCCCAAGGACGTGTAGTGAGAAGGCTCACACTGTTCCCTTGCGAACTAAAATAAAAGGGAGAAAATTTAAAAATCAGTGTGTTTATGTATTCAAAGCGCAGTCGTCGCAAACATTTTTGTCATATTGGTCGAATAAAAATGTGTGAAGAATTCGAATCACGTGTGCGATAAGGGCCACCGCTTCCCTGGCTTACACTGACTTTAAAGTATATTGTAGTCACTTGTGCCAGTTACCCTGGTGCACGAGCTCCGTAACTTTCGTATTCAACTCGTGCTTTCAAACTTCGCAGAGCACGTCTTAGCTCCAGAGGTTATTTGCATCTCACCTTTACGTTCCTCCGCCATTAGGTGTCATATTGTTATATTACACCAGTAATATCTAAATCCTGGATACACACGTTGGTGACAAACCCTGAATATGGATGGAATGAGGATCTCCACGATTTGTCAAGCTTTAAAAACGTTTGTTTTTAAATTGTCAGTGTAACCCCGTTGATGATATGATGCAAAAAATTTTCTTTTTATTTTATTTTATTTTATTATTGCTGTAAAAAACCTAATCTAGAAATTTGAGAACGAACTAGGTTATCAAACAATTGTGCAAATATTTTTAAAGCTCCTTTCACATTTGATATTTTCATTCCAATTTTCCCCCCAGTTTTATGTCGAACGTTTTATAACAACAAAATGCAGAAAAATATTCGAATGTTTTTGTACAATAGTTCGTTTTATTCCAACTGTCATGCGGGCCGATTCATCAAAGTGAAATTACGAATTTAAAATATTTTAACCCATTTTGAAACTAATTAATTTCGGTATTTGCTTTCAAAATCTGCTGGCGTGAAAAACGGTGTTGTTGTTTTTAGTCATGTGAGTGACCGAAACCATCTGGCAACGGACAGGCAACTCCTTTGGTATTGTGCTACGCCAATTGCTAACCAACCGATGCTCTTAAGGCGCTTACCGCCTTATCCAACAAAAAAATGTTTTGGCACATTATAATGGCACAAATACCGAACAAAAGTACTAAAATATTGTATTATTATATGTTGATTCGTTATTTTTAAATAGCATTTCGAATAACTTAATCACTTAGTTCTTCCATAACAAAAGATAAAACAGTCTTAAAAATTCTTTAAAGAAACGTTTTATCACGGTCATATAAGTAAACACAGCGCTACCAGCTCAACGAAAACTTAGCCGTAAGGATAGGAAAGTCGCATTTCACGAGCGATTTCTTTTCACCGCAATAACGCCAAGTCACATTGCAGAGGTGGCCATTCGAAAACTAATAAATTTCACTGGGGACTGTGAATTTATTTGATAAACGGCCGAGATAAAGATGCGGCGACACCTCAACACTTCCTCGGTCAGCAAAGGCTGTGTGCACTCAGCCTTGCTGATCAGAGATCTAAAACTACACGTTAGCTTGTTTTAATATTAGTTAAAACTGTTTTTATGTGGTTTCAAGGTCAACATTATTAAAGTATGGAGTTCTATGGCCAGGTGTGTAATGGTAAATATTTACCACTTCTGTTCTTCTTCAGTGACGCCATTAGTAAGAACCGTATACGCTGCCTCAATGTATGATCAACTGCCATGACTGGCGCTCTCCTATGAACCAGGACCTTTAAAACTGCAAACCCTAATCTAGTTCCTTAATTAAAAAAAAAATATTTGACGAAATTATTAAAACATACTATTATTACGAATAAAATAAAACTCTCCAGTTTTAGTTTAGACAACGTGATATAACTGAAGTTGATATTAGTTTCTCTATTCGAAATTAAATTCAAATATTCAGATTATATTGCAGACCGAGTAATTTTTGCGTTGGTCTCCCGCGGATCCATACCATTTGACCTTTTCTTGAAGTACCTAGATATCGAATAAAACCTATTCCGATTACTTATGAATAAGTTGTAAGAAAAATAACAATTATTAGGAGCAGGAAAGTACCTGAGGAATTTTTTGTGATAGTGATATTGTACTCCTTTTTAAACTGTCTTTACCATGATTTAAATATTTGAAAATTGCAATAAATTAATTATAGTTAGCAACACAAATAATTATTACATTTTGACGAGCTAGAAGAAAAAATATGTCGCCAGTATTTTTGTTTCCAAATCAATAATCTTTGATTTTTTCACCGACCAGATAAGTTCCTAAAAATAATACTCGTTTCTATAAATATGATTTCGTTTACATTTCCGATCCGGGCAGCACATACATTTTCTATATAAGACTAACACAGGAATCCCCTTAAATTGCACTCTGGTATTTTCTGTGTTTCAACATGAATGTGCAAGAGTATGTACGTCATGATGCCGCAAGACCTGACCCGGGCTTAAAGTATTTTCAGAATTATACATGACACAGGAAAAGGCAAGATTTTTTAAAAAAACCTAAAATACAAAAATTTTCATAGGCAGTTATGTGTATACTTAATAATTTTTTGGAAACTTTTTACATGTTATTGTCTCAGTCTTCAAACTAACGTAAATCACTACTCAGTATAAAATAAAAGTCGCTTTCTCTGTACTTATATGCCTTTGTAAGTAAGTTTAAATCTTTAAAACAACGCAACGGATTTTGATGCAGTTTTTTAATAGATAGAGTAATTGAAGAGGAGGCTTTAAATGTATAATAATATCCAAAAAATAGTGGAGAAATTTAGTGTTAACAATTCAACCGTCCCGAGTTGGTGTGGGTCGCTAGACTTCAATAGATTTTACGGACATAATAAAGTCAAAAATATTCGAACAAAACTGTATACGTAACAAAATTGATACGAATATTTAGTTTAGAATAAAGAAATGTAAAAAAATATTATACTACTTATTTTACTACTATTCCTACAATTATTCCGAGAAAAATATTTTGCAGATAGACAGAATTGGTCTTTAATGATCTGGTGACTTTAGCACAATACAGTTGTGTGTAGGTAATCAAAAACTATAAACCTAATAACATTGTCACGATTGGAACCATTTGTCCAGTTTAATGGGTCTATCGTTACACTGATTGCGACTAATATTGAACGTTCAGTCGCAGGCCGTAATACTATTGCCTGCGATACCTTCAATTATTACTGATAGATACATCACCCATTACATCCTACTGTATATGTACCAACAATTTGTAGAAATAAGTGTGGGAGAGCCATGCTTCGGCACGAATGGGTCGGCTCGACCGGAGTGATAGGTACCACGGCCTAACAGAAAACCGGCGTGAAATAACCACAGCGTTGTGTTTCGCCGTGTGAGTGAAGTTACCGGAGGCCCAATCCTTCCCCTCCCCCAATCTCTCCCAAAATCCCTAAATCTCCAAATCCCTAATCCCTAAAAGGTCGGCAACGCACTCGTTATTCCTCCGTTGCGAGTGTCCATGGGCGGCGCTGATTGCTTACCATCAGGTAATCCGTCTGCTCGTTTGCCGACCTATTAAATAAATAAAAAAAAATCATACTTTTTATGTAAAAAAAATATAGTAAGGTTCATAAATTAAAGTCAAAAATTAAATAGGTAGTCAAAATCATTAATTCCAACTAAACAATAAAAAGGTACTAACATACTTTTGAAACGTCAAAATACATATAGAATAAGTCAGTTTTTTCAGTAATGCTGGTTAGCTCGTTCCAAAGTGTAGATTCGAATGGAGAAGAACGAGCAAAAAACTTGACCGTTACTCTTTTTTTTAAATATGAGTTCTTTATTAATATGTTTATAAGAAATTCGTGACATGATTCTATAAATAAGTCGTCCTTTTTTGACCAGTCTAGCTTACTGTGGAATGGGCTCCCCGGTCAGGATGGTGTCTAGTCTTTTAAGAAAAACGGCCCACAATTTTGCCTTTAAAAAAAAAAGTTTTGTTAAAAAGTTTGGCTGAACCAGTACAATTATGAGCATACATTTCCTATATTGTAATTTGTAGGTCAATTATTTATATATAATAATTATATAAGCATGTGTATATTTCGTATGTCTTGTATTAAATATGGTCTATTTGCATCCTGCATGCACCAACCGTTGGCTCATCTCTGCACCACCCTAGGCTCGACTAGTACAGAATGCCTGCGGCATTAGGAACGCCTATGTATCGACTGTGCATGAAATACAAAATAGATACATAATATTTTTTTAATGACTATTGCACTTTTTCGATAATTATATCTATTATACTTGCAAGCGTGTTTAGTGTTTATCAAGCAAACGTTTATGACGTGAGTAATTAAACGATCTGGAGCAAAAAGGATTTTATCTAGCCGTAAATTACAATAGCTAACTATCTTATCTCCTCCAAAACGAAAAGAAATTGTAGTTTTTGTTATTAAGCGCGCATTTCATACCGAAAAAGTGCAACGTAAATGTTAAACCATTTTCTGATTTAGCTTTGCATTTAAATTGTACAAAAATATTGTTTTTTCTCTCGCCGCGTGTCCACTGCCGGTATGCGAAGCGAAATATTTCTGCTGCTATATAAAAAGTGGCGGTGAATACCAAAATTATAACTCTACATTTTTATTTCACGCTTATGCCACGGTGAGGCAAGAAATTACCGAGGCAATACTTTAAGTGGTTTTAGTCCACTTTTATAATGTTATTTTAAAACCTTGAGCGAGTAATTTATGTTTTACATCGAAGCTTGGGATTTGTAGTTTTGTTAGCAAATTCAGGTTGTAAATGCAACTTCAGTATTGAACTTAAGTAGCTCACGTTAGGACTTCTTTTTGAGAATTTGTGTTACTGTTAATTCTTCAGAACATAATGTAGAAACAGAAATAAAAAAAAAATAATGTTCACCGATGTTTAACCCTTTTTTTGTGAGGGAAATATTATCAAATAACATCTCCCTCCCAGGGTGAGCCGAGAGAGGGATTGTGAAACTCTTACTGACTAAAAACCTTTGTTCCTTCTTCTACTTTCTCTTTTCTTCTGGTGTCGCATTGCACTTACTCTGCAATCCCGGCTGACGTCTGATATTTGTCCACAAGTCGGATTGCTATCCCATTGCATTTTGCGTGACAGCAGAAACTACATACATACTTCCACGCATATACCTATTAAATTATGTATGTATAATTATTTGTCCAGCCAAGACTGGTTGTCATCTAATTAATTATAGATTAGGGATATCGTTAACCTTAACTTTATTCAACGATAAACCTGTGTGTATGTATTAAACAGTGTGTTAGGTTAAACGAGAACATATTCCAGGACCCGTTTTTGGTGCTCAAATGAAATAAGTTTTCCATAAGACCAATATTTAAATCTTAAAGAAAATTTTTACTTCTCCGCGCAAAATGATCAATCAGCTGTTGCGATTGGTAAGGAGGAAATAAATGATTTTTGAGATTAGGATATTGGTCCCTTAGAAAAATTTGTTGTAATTGAGCACGTAAATCGGCTACTTGAACATGTCCATCGTGTAACCTAACACAATATACATAAATACCAACTTCTGACAGCGGCTTCAACTGCTACCATAATAAAAATACCAGTTCAGTTGTTTTGCGTTTTTTTTTTGTGAGGGGAAAATCATCAAGTGACTTCTCCCGCCCAGGGCCGGGCAGGAGGGAGTGTCAGACTCTTTCTGACTAAAAACCCCCCTGTTCCTTCTCCTGCTCTGTGCCGAGGTCGCGGTACCTCATTGCGCTTACCCCGCAACCCCCTAAATGCGTATAGATTTTCTTGTTAGTAATATTAGTAGAATACAATAAATAAATTCTAGATCCTTATCATACTATAGATAAAAAAACAAGCACACTCCTTACTCTTACAATTTCACGTACATTTAAGATAAGACCTTACACAGGCTTCCTACGAACATTCAAAGTGCATATAACAAATAACCAGTGACATTTGCATGATAACGTTTTGCCTCACATATTCAAGACATCAGCCCACGAAGATAAACCACGAACATGTACGAAATGCATCCGCTACAATTTACAGCAAACACTCACTCTACAGTTTTAGAGATTCAAATGGAACGTCGTGGTTTCGTCATAGTGAACTTTTAAACAGAAATGTCACTAACACCTACATAGTTTGATTTCGCGTTACTTTTTTATTGGTATTTTCCTTTTTATTTTTATTTGATTTGGACGCCAAACGAGCAGATAGATTACCTGATGGTAAGGAATCAGCGCCATCCAAAGACACCTGCAATAACGGAGGAGTTAGGAATGCTTTGCCGACCTTTTGGGAATTTGGTGATTTTGGGATTAGGAAATGGAATGGATTAGACATAGTATGAAAGAAAATACTCGAATTTTTTCCTGTGTTGTAGGTGGGTAATTCCACAGACACATCATTCCCAGAATAACACTTCGGATCACATAAAGTGTTCTGCCGTTTAATAAATGATCTGCAAAAATTTCAAAGCACTTACTTGCACAGGGACTGCGGTAACCGTATAGTAAAATTGCACGATTTATAATCGGATTAACTGTTATATGAATTAAGGTTACCAAAAAGTCAAGTGTAAAAGTTTCCCATTCTTAAGAAGGATACCACAATATCATTGTTTGAGTTTGCGGTTCAATCGCAGATTGGAATAATCAATGCCCCATTTATAATAAATAAAAAAGTAAGTAAATACTTATAACAGGTCCACAGTCATTTACTTTTATATGTATCATTTAGTTTAGATTTTTAGTATTATTTTATTTTCTTCTTTTTTTTGTATTTTTGTTTTATGTGTGTGCGCTTGCGCGAAATGTTTTTCTTTCTTTCTTTCAAACTTACAGAAACTTAATTTTCAAATTACAACGTTGTTAGATAAGTTTTCCTATAAGGTCCGCATTTTAAATTTCGGGGTTAACCTTCTGACTTTTACATCTACAGTCGTTTTGTCGCTTGTGACTTGAATGCTAAAATAAATAAGAGCGAATCTTAACTGGAATAATGTTTATCCTTGATGAATCTAGCTTTCATGATAGTTCTATGTATAACGGTTATACTGTGGACCATTTATTATTCTTATTATTCCATATACCTACAGGTAAAATCGTCATACAAACCTGTTTATTCTACTGTTATTTGGGTAAGTTTCAAAACAAGAAACTCAGTTTGTGGCTAAGTCTGAATGAAATTGGGGTCATTATGTTCATATCAAAAATTATTCAACAGAATTCATTTAAAACTAAATCCTCGCTAGACCTTTCTTAATCTCAGTACTATTGGAATACAAAACTAGCGTTATCTCAAGCCATTTTCTTTCTGTGTGGCAATGGTATCACTCTGATCGAACCGGTGCAAATATAGCAAGTTTTAACTGGTACAGCTAATTTTATGAACATTAATGGGAGGATTAAAAATAACGTAAATATTGTATAACAATGCCCTTGAGAATTCACAGCTTTGTTAGCATATTATATTTTATATCGCTTGACTAAACCAGCTTAAATCGTTTGAAATAATAACACGCGTAGGCACACGGAAGTAAATTAAAATTTTAAGGCTTTACGGATCAATCTCCGGAATATTAAAACGGTGGAATGGAGAGGAGGTAAAGGCATTTTGCTAGGCTAATAAGAATTGGTATACCTATAGATATTATAGTTAGAATTATAATTTAATTTATTATTTTAAGAAAGTCCTACATTATTTTAAGCTTACCTAATGATAAGCAATCAGCGCCGCCCATAGACAGCCGCAGCAACGGAGTGATGAGAGCGTTTCCAGTCTTTTAGGGACAAGGGTTTCAGATATTTAAGGATTGGGAAGAGATGAGCGGGAGGGGGAGGGATTGGGCCTCCGGTAACCTCACTTACATGGTGAAACACAACGCTGTGGTTGTTTCACGCCTGTCTTTTGTGAGGCCGTGGTATCACTGCAGTCGAGCGGACCCATTCGTGCCGAAGCTTGGCTCTCACACACAATTCATTAAAATCGCCTTGGACAAGTGTAGACAAGCGATAAGATTACAGTTCATATCTTCTCCGTGTGATATGAAGTCATTGCTCAGCGGCTCAGTTATAAGCTGGTGTAGAAATTAAGAGTTTGTAAGATACAAATATTCAGTAGGTATATTTAAAGCATACGCAATATTCGAATATTGCCAATTACTTTTCTATAAAAGATCAAACGTACTGTTTTGACGAAGGAACCAATTTCTGTCTAGCGACAAAGGCAACAAATGTCGACTTGGGAGATTTCTTCTAACTTTGAGTGACATTTATTTGGAAGTTTATTACATGTACTTTTTCTTTCAATATTAGAAACCAATATGTTTGGAGTGTCACTGTAAACAAATAGCGACAATTTTGTAATGTAATGTTTGTCTGTTTTGATATCTATAACAGTATTGAAACCAAGCTTCACAAATTAACTGACTCGACCAAACTGATAACAACTACCTTAAAAAAACCGTAGAGATTTTTTAAATTAGATTAGATACCCAATCTTGACCCTCTTCCAATCCTAAAGCCAAATCTCTAATCCTAAAAACCCTAATATTAAAAAATGGGAATGCACTTGTGACACCTTGAAGTTGAACTAACCGTGTTGAAAAACTAGTGAACCCGTGATTTCATTGGACGGTCCATAGCATAAAGTTATTATTTACCATTCTAGTGATATTTTTTCTTGTGTACTTTATTTGTATTTCTTTCTTAGATTTATGTTGTGGGTGGTCTTGTGCTGTTGCGTACTATCAGGCGTTTCGTCCGCTCGTTTCTCGACCTGTGGCATACAAAAAACTATTAAACATTTTATGTCCCGTTAGTTTCCATTTATTCGAATTTTAAGGAAGATTGAGCGTTTAAACTCTGCGTTTCCCATTTACGTGAACGTGAACCAAATTAAACCTGAACGCAGTTCGCAGTAAATAAGAGCACGGGTGCACTTGATTGAATGCGCCCAAATTTCAAAGTTATTTAGTTTGTAAATTAGACTAGACTCTTTCCACTACTACGTCAACGTAGAATAGTTTTTTTAAAGATATACTTTTGTCTTAATTCTTTTTCTAAGATATATTTTGCAATATTGTAATAGGAATGGATTATATTAAATGAAACTCAATCCATCAATCGGAATGGATTGAGTGAAAAGCAATGTTTAAAAACAAAGCACAAACAAACAAATTTTTTACGCAATTTCATTTAATAATTAGAAAACTATTCACTATTACGATTGCTTGACACATAATAACAAAAAAATAGAAGCTTGCAATATAAAAACTCTTATTTCTTCTACTTAAAACAACATACCTGGTGAAAAATGATATCCTCATAGATGCTTCACTTTAATCATTACATAAATGCGTCTTGAAGTTAAGCCGCTTAAGCTTTGAAAGCGGTACGACGCTTAGTTCAGCGAGTTAGATGTCACTGCTACGTCATAAGTCAGGTATATATCGTATATAAAAGCCATTGTGACATGGATGATGTAGTACAGTTTCATTTTATATTGTTCTTCAGTAAAAGAGATTCCTTGATTGTAGTGTGTATCGAACTATACATTCGAATAGGGATAACCATTATACTAGAAAGTGACTAAACAAGAATTATAGAGATCAGAAACAGTATGTTTTAGTTGTTGCGATATGAAGTTTAGGAAATTTAGGGGTGACGAAACGATGAGGGGAATAATTAGATCTAGTACAAAAGCATGGATTTCCCACACATGCACACATGTACAGCAATAAATAGGCATCGTCCTTAGATACTTGCAAGACTACAGTTATAAGTGCGTCGCCGTCGCCGGCCTTTCGGGCATGGGAAAATTAGATCCATATAATCCCTAAGGCTATAGAGATTGTGAATGCTATAGGGTAGAGAACTGGTTCTCCGGTAACCTCGCAAGCAAAGAAACATAATCGTGTTTCAAGGAAGTCTGACTCATAGACTTTTAAAATATTCTTGACATTATTTGTAATATTTAATTTTATTATACGTAATTTTTAACGAAGTTCTTTCTATGATAACCTACTGGTGTTGCATTAGCACAACAGTCAACCAACAGTTAATGTATTTATCTTAATTATTATATAAAACAGCTAGTCATTCATATTTTGTTACCTGAGAACCAATTATAAACCAATATTATATTAACACCGATATGTTATACGCTCACAAAACGCATGAAAAATGTGATCCGCGCCAAGCGTGAGCACACTCAGTAAAAATTGTAGAAAAAGTATAGTATGATAAATAAAACAAGAAAAAACGAATTATCTATTGTTATCAATTACGTACTCAACGTAAAGAAATATTATTCTAAGAGAGACTAACTGCACTTGCAAACAATTGTATCCTTTTCAAGCCTTCAATTTTGCGCACTTATAACATATTTGTTAATATATAATATCATTGCTGAGAACCAAATAAACTTGTTTGCACACAATATGTTTTATAAATAAAAACACATCGAAGTGTTTTATAGTGTGCTAAATTTTACATTACCTACATAAAATAACAAACAACAAGCAGTCGAGTAGTCACAGATGAATGGCATCAGTTTTAATTTCGTAATAGTTTTCATATTACTCATAGTATGTGCGGGAGAATGGTTCGGCCCGAATGGGCTTGCTCGACCGGAGTGATACCACGAACTCACAGAAAACCGGCGTGAAGCAACGCTTACGTTTAGTTTCGCCGTGTGAGTGAGGTTACCGGAGGCCCAATTCTTACTTGCCAATCCTAAAATCTAAAGTATTCTACTTCGCTTGCTTCTTGCATCTGCTACTGGATTCTCTGCATCACCCAAAGGTCGACTGGCAGAGAATGCTCAATGCATTAAGTCCGCCTAATGTACATAATAAATTGTGCATAAAGTATACCTAAATATATAAATAAAACCCCCAATCCTTAAATCCCTAATAACCCACAAGAGGCTAGTATTGCACTTGTAACTCGTTCGGTACTATGAGTTTCCAAAGGCGGCGCTGACAGCTTACCATCAGGTACTAAGTCTCCTTGCTTGTCGACCTATGACATAAAAAAATATATGGAATACAATACTCGTCAATTTCAAATAATTATCCTGTTCCGTTATTATAGACAATCGATCAAAAGCGTTGTCGTTATTCAACAGCCATTAAAAACTAATCACCAAAGAATATTAGTTTAGTTTACAATCAAATAAGGATTTTATACAACACTATATTTACGCGGGTATTAACGCGGAAAATTATAATTTGAATACCTTGGTAGGCTTGACGTTTCGACCCGGTTGCACAGGAGTCTGCTTGTGACCACGACCTGTTAAAATTATTATTTTATTTATAATTTTCCGCGTTAATACCCGCGTAAATATAATGTTGTTAAAATGAAACGCGAAAGTTTAAAAGTTAGTAAGGATTTTATACTTCTATACTAATATTATAAAAAGGTAAAATTTGTAAGTTTGTATGTAGGGGGTAAGCTCTAAAACCGCTGGTCGGATTCCCAAAATTCTTTCACTGATAGATAGCTACAATGTTCCGGTTAAGTGGAGCGGAGCAGCGCGGGAGTAGGCGAGAGTAGCTAGTTAGTAATAAGTGACATTATTAGGTACTTAGCATGACATCTGTCGCGCTTAATGATAATAATCAAACAAATTAAAACAGATTTCATTTCACACGTGACATCGTAAAGGTGGTGGAAAATTAATTAAAAACGTATTAGATAAATATTTCCTTATTCATTGACGAAAGTAATATAATATGCTCATCACGGAATATTTGCCTACAATTTCCTTCATGAGAGTGGCTTCGCATTCGATAACAAGAAACGTGTATATACTTAGATACGTCAATTTTGTTATTTACAAATTACCTTGAGTAATCATCTAATTCAGAATTGGCAGTCATTTTCGTTGCTTAATTTCAGAAACCTGATCCTTTTTGTTATATACTATTATAAAATTCTATGTAAACCAATGGAATTTTTGTATTTAAATCCACAAATTGCTTTTCTATATACAAATATATGTCTATAGGGTTAGTTTTACTAAATAACCGATGAACTATTGTTTAACAAATCCTGGAAAACTATTTGGCAACATATAAATCCTCAGAAAAATTCAACTATATCTACCTATACTTACTAATATTATAAAGAGGTAAAATTTGTAAGTTTGTACCTAGGGAGTAATCTTTGGAACCGCTGGACGGATTGCCAAAATTCATTCACTGATAGATAACTACAATGTTCCTGAGTGCTATAGGCTATAAAACATCACGCTACGATTAAATGGAGTCGAGCAGCGGGTATAAGCGCGCGAGAGAAGCTAGTGACAAATAACATGAAATTAATTTTAAGTAATGTTAGCCCCTAAGTTAAGCCATTAGGGAAAAACGTAACAAAGTCATTAGAGCGAGTAGTTGAGCAGTAATTATTTAAAAATAGGTAACACACACGCCCTTGTTTAGAAAACAATTATCGGTACAACACTAGGCATTAGCAGTCATGCAAGCTTTCAGCCTAGTGACTGGAAAAGCCTAGTTTACAGCATATAGTATATAGTAAAAGGCAGTAATTACACGCGCAATGTAATATGCTAGAAAGACAAACAACTAAAATTACATTTTGAACTTTATTTTGCTGTGGTAGAGTTGAAAATCTATAGATAGTTTGAATTATTTGTGTGGGTTGATGTGCTGGTGTCCAAATTGAGTTAATTATAAGTATGAAACGGTGTACGTGATATAGTTATCTAACTTGTTTCGATTTTATTTCGCAGTGTAAGGTTTTTATGACGTTTTAAATATAAGTTACTATACATATAAAATTTTGCTTATAAAGTTAGATAAGCGGGGACTCACAAAACGCCTACTTTTAACTGCCCACACAGTTCTGTGTACATTATACACTTTTGTTATTCAATTACAAATTCCCGACCGAGCACTTTATTCGTAAACAATAGAATTAGGTTTTAACTAAATGAATTACAAATATGACATTTAAAGAGTTGCTTTAATCTGGAAATATACATCTATATACAATGTATATGGATGTACATTTATGTATATAGATGTATATTTCAACTTAATAGATATAAACAGATACATACGTATATTATGTATACGTCACCTATTAATTAGAGTGTGC
This sequence comes from Spodoptera exigua, assembly GCA_902829305.4. NCBI lineage: Eukaryota > Metazoa > Arthropoda > Insecta > Lepidoptera > Noctuidae > Spodoptera > Spodoptera exigua. The sequence continues at coordinate 6,286,123 of LR824607.2, forward strand.
TCTATAGTATAGTGTGACTGGTTCAATTTTCAGATTGTCATTTTGTATTTTTTTTTATTACAATATGTCACTAGGCACCTAGCATTTTGGGCGGAAAGGCTAGATATAGTGCGGTAGTCTTCCGGTTCCTCTTATGCTGTGTATATCTGGAACCCTCATATACGCCATTCGCTTACGCTTATAACAGCACATTATAAGGCGCACTTATATCTTCCTAGAGCCTGCCTATGCTCGATGACTCGTGAATCCTGAGCTACTGTCCCGCCCAAGGTCACTTGGTGGGTCCGCAAGATATTGGCGTGTTAAGCGCAAAGACGGTAGCCCCATCGGTGCCTTTCGTGAGCAGTTATTTTCGAGTACAAAAAACGTGAGCATTCATCTTTAAGAAATAGGCATAACACACCTAATGGGATTGATATATATTTTAAGACCTCATCATCATCATCTTGTGTGTGCCTGCTGCTGAGCATATGCCACTTTCCGCGCGGAAATTTTTCCTTAAGATGTTTCCTTCGCCGTTATTTCACGCCATTTTTTAATTATTTCTTTATACCTCGTACTAGTTATGCTAGCTTTAGAATGATCTTGCGCCAGCATTATTTTCAAACCGATACGACCTACAAACCTTCAAGAATCGAGCTTACTCCTTCTTAAGAGACCGGTGAACTGCTTGTGACTCCGCTGGTGTTGCAGGTGTCCATGGGCGGCGCTGATCGCTTACCATCAGGTGATCCGTCTGCTCGTTTGTCTACTATTACAAAAAAAAAAATATCTTTCCTGAACTATCATCATAAGAGATTATTCGTGACTTTACCTTATATGTGGTAAGAGGATTGCTGTTATATGATTAGAATACTAATTCAAATTGAGCAATTTAGTCAATAGCAGCCCGATAGTAGGATAGTCGTTATAGTTCAACGGTTCAGTGGTTATCGATACTATACAATCACGCTGGTTACCTAAAGATAACTCTGATACAGCTATTGTTATGATTGTATGCTTTGAGTCTTGAAGTGTCGTGGTGGCCCGGAGGTTAAGGCGCCCGCTTCTTATGCATGAGGGTGCGGTTGCGAAACCTTCCTCTTCTCCCAAGTGTATCTCAACGTAATAGACGTAAACATGATAGAGTTTGGTTACACAACGCGAAAACTACCCTCATGTACCTCATGTTCTATTAAGTTAGTTTTTGAAATCTGATCCAACAGACAAATTGTGTATACAGTTTTGTTGGTCATTTTATACTTTTTACAATGTAAAATGTACCTTTTAAGCAATAATAAATAAATAATAAATAAAATAAATAATGTGGAAAAGTCCATTCTGTATGACTCCTAAAATTTATAAGAAAGTACCAGATGCATATAAACCATTATATATTAAGCAAATTAAAAAGAAAATTAAGGAACTTTTATGTAGAAGGGCTTAATATAAAGTCTTTAATTAAAAATACATATTAATATAAAGACGATTCATTGAAAGATGATATTGAAAATTTAAAATTGTTAACTTTAATCCTTCACATATTTTGCTATTACTTAGTTCAGATGAAGTATCCTAATGTAGATTTTAAGCCTAATAAATGTTTATTTGTACGCCTGATACAGCAAAAGATATTGAAACTGTTTATAATATTGCACCACCTTTATAACATTTCAACACCACGTTTTTAACGCATAAAATTATCTCTATCTCTATCTCTATCTCTATCTCTATCTCTATCTCTATCTCTATCTCTATCTCTATCTCTATCTCTATCTCTATCTCTATCTCTATCTCTATCTCTATCTCTATCTCTATCTCTATCTCTATCTCTATCTCTATCTCTATCTCTATCTCTATCTCTATCTCTATCTCTATCTCTATCTCTATCTCTATCTCTATCTCTATCTCTATCTCTATCTCTATCTCAATCTCAATCTCAATCTCAATCTCAATCTCAATCTCAATCTCTATCTCTATCTCTATCTCTATCTCTATCTCTATCTCTATCTCTATCTCTATTTCTATCTCTATCTCTATCTCTATCTCTGTAGTATATTACTAACATTCCGTGATAATCGTATGTGAGGGTGTATGAATAAAAGTCAGTGTTTAACCAACTTGCGTGCGTTTCATTACATGGTGGCAGCGGTGGGATCTTTTTAACATTAATTACGGGTTAAAAAGATTTTTAGCAATAATAAACTGTTATTCTAAGTGTCGTTGTGAACAAGAATAATAAATATGGAGCACGCTCGTCCTCCAGCGGAATTATCGCTCGACGGTGGTCCGGCAACGCGGTCCGACGCGTGGCATAAATGGCGGAAGCAGTTCGAGGTTTTTCTTAAAGCATCTGGAGTGAGCAAAGAGCCTAAGGAAGTTCAGGCTAGTTTGTTGGTTAACCTCATCGGATCAGCTGGTTATGAGGCTTTTACAACTTTTACGTACGAAGAAGGTGAAAGTGAAGACGACATTTATTGCGTATTAAAGAAGTTCGATAAATATTTCGGCACGAAACCAAATATCACAGTGAGACGGTTTAAATTCTTTTCACGCAATCAAGAAGAGGGTGAAAACATCGATCAATATGTAACCGCATTGAGGGTATTGAGCCAGCAATGCGAGTTCAGTGAATTGCACGAGAGCCTGTTGCGTGATAGGATTGTGTGTGGTATTGTAAACAATACGGTAAGGGATCGACTTCTTCGCACAGACGAGTTGTCGTTATCAAAAGCGATCCAAATCTGTCAGGCGGCAGAGATGTCCAAGGAGGAGAGCAAGTGCATCGACGGTGCATCTGAGGGGGTGCAAGTGGATGCTGTGCAAGGCGGCCGCAACGCACGAGGCGGGCGGCGCGCTGGAGGATGGCGCGGAGCCGGCGGAGCGCGAGCAGCGCGTGCGCAGCATGTCGCTTGTGAGCGATGCGGCAGCGCGCGGTGTCTCGGCGGCGAGCGGTGTCCGGCGTGTGACGCAAAGTGTTATGTGTGTGAAAAGAAAGGTCATTTTTCGCGAGTGTGTAAGCATAAAAAATCGATTCGCAAGGTGTTAAATCTCAGTGTAGAAACCGTAAATAGTGATAGTGACATTGAGAAACAAAGGTATTATGTAAACATCTTAGATGATAAGAAAAAACAATGTAAGTCGCCAATAGAATGGACAGAAGTTATAGAATGTCAAGGTAAAAAACTTTTATTAAAAATAGACACTGGATCAATGATTAATGTTATCTCTAAAGTGAATTATATTAAATTAGGGTTATCTATTACAGACCTTAAACCGTTTACAAAACGTGTATATTCGTTTACCGGCAATCAATTACCAATTATAGGCATTGGCAAGGTTTCTTTTATGTTTAGAAAAACGAGTTATTTGTTATCATTTGTTGTTGTTGATTTGTTTTGTCAAAGTGTACTGGGTTTAGAGGGATGTATTGCGTTAGGATTAATAAGTCAAATAAATACAATTAATTTAGATAACTATAATGAATTGTTTGAAGGATTGGGAAAATTACCTGGCAAATATAGTATAATAATAGATAAAAACGTACAACCAGTTATATGTCCAACTAGGAAAATTCCATTGGGGCTTAAGGATAAATTAAAGGAGGAATTGTGTAGAATGGAAGATTTGGGTGTAGTTAGGAAGGTCACTCATCCAACCTCATGGGTAAATGCAATAGTTTTAGTCGCGAAAAAGGATGGCAGTATCCGTGTTTGTTTAGATCCGCGACCATTAAACCGTGCGGTGCGACGCGCGCACTACTCGCTCCCGACGGTGCTGGAGCTGGCCGCGCGCTTGCGTGGTGCTACTGTGTTTAGTGTGTTAGATGCGCGCTGTGGTTTCTGGATGGTTCAAATAGACGATGCCAGTGCTGATCTATGTACGTTCGGCACACCATTCGGTCGATACCAATTTCTGCGTTTACCATACGGTATAAACTGTGCACCAGAGGTATTCCATGCGAAGCTTAGGCAGCATTTAGAAAATTTAGAAGGAGTTGAATCTTTTATCGACGACATAATTGTATGGGGCTGTAGTAAAGACGAGCATGACCAGAGATTAGAGTGTCTTCGCCGGCGTCACAAGTTTGACGCGAATGGTATGCGGGCAGACGACTCGAAAGTAAAGGCTATAATGGATATGCCCTATCCTACTGATAGGAAGGCTCTCGAGAGGTTTTTAGGTATGGTAAATTATTTATCTAAATTTATACCTAATTACTCTGAGAGTGTAAATGTGTTAAGGTCGTTATTGAAGAAAGATTCGGAGTGGTCTTGGGAATCTCAACATTCAGAAGCAGTAGATAGGCTAAAGGCAAAGCTGGGTAGTGCACCGGTGCTAGCACTGTACAGTGACAGTGCGCCGTTGGTGGTATCAGTGGACGCGTCTAGCTTTGCTCTGGGCGCTGTACTACTGCAAAATGATCGTCCGGTGGAGTTTGCATCGCTTACACTCACCGACACTCAGACTAGGTACGCTCAGATAGAAAAAGAAATGCTGGCTATTGTGTTTGGTGTTGAACGATTCAAGCAGTATATTTATGGCAGAACTGATGTCACCGTAAACACCGACCACAAGCCACTAGAAGCTTTATTTACCAAACCCTTGGATTCGGTACCAGCTAGACTACAAAGAATGATGTTGAGGGTGCAAGGATTTGACTTCAAAGTAGTATATACGCCGGGCAAAAATATGTACATAGCAGACACATTATCGAGGGCACCTTTGAAGGAAAAAATGCATGATCAAGTATCCACGGAAGTGGAGATACAAACTTGTTTTATGTTAGAACATGTACCTTTTAGCCGGCCACGATTAGAGGCCATTCAAAAAGAAACGGATTTAGATAGTGACTGTCGATGGTTGGTTAAATACATAACAAAAGGCTGGCCTAAAAATAGGCGCGATGTTAATGAGCGAGTGAACGCTTTCTGGCCATATCATGAACAAATGCATTACGTAGACGGAATCATTTTTAAGGGCGATTTAGTGTTCATTCCTCGTTCTTTACGGGAAGACATGTTGTCACGAGTCCACGAAGGACATTTAGGTATAGAAAGGTGTAAAAGGCGCGCGCGCGAGGTAATGTTTTGGCCGGGAATGTGCGATGATGTCGAGCGCGTCGTACGCACATGTGCAGCTTGCGCACTGCATGCGCCTCGCCCGCGACGTCAACCGCTTCTACAGCATAGCGTGCCTGCATTGCCATGGCACAAGCTAGCATCGGATACTTTCGAGTATAAAAGAAAGAATTACATTGTTTTAGTTGATTACTTTTCAAACTATGTTGAGGTAGGACAGTTAACGAGCATAAGTTCGAAGCAAGTAATTTCTTTTATGAAAGAGCAGTTTGCAAGGCATGGTATACCAGCAGTGTTAGTCAGTGACAACGGTCCGGCTTACAGCTCACAAGAATTTAAAAAGTTTATGCACGAGTGGGAAATTGAGCATGTAACGTCATCACCGCATTACCCACAATCAAACGGGAAAAGTGAGAGAACAGTGCAAACAGTTAAAAATATGTTAAAGAAGTGTGTAGACTCGGGACAAGATTTCAATTTAGCATTGTTAAATTTTAGAACTACGCCGCGGCATGGCTTGGACTCTCCTGCACAGATTTTAATGGGTAGAAGGCTAAAAACTAGATTACCGGTCAGTGCTAAACTACTAACAGAGAGGGTAGATAATGAGAAAAATTATAAAACTATTATGTCAAAGAGGGAACAAATCAAAATAAATTACGATAAAACGGCAAACACCCTTAAGCGACTGTCTCAAGGAGATAGGGCAACTTTAGTATGCAATGGCGATAGGAAACCGGTGACTGTAGTGGCACAAGCACCTTAACCGCGCTCGTACATCGTAGAAGACGAACGTGGTGGACGGTATCGGCGAACTCGAAGTCAGTTAATAACGCGTACGGACTCGTCAGCAGAACTAATTAGAGAAACTGTGAGACAACCACCGAAGAGTGAATTTAGTAGCAGGTCGCCAAGTATAATTTCAATGACAGGGTTTCGTAGGCGTAGACGAAAACCAAAACCAATAGGGTCGCAAAACGCCGCAGCCGATACTCAGGCGCAGGGAAGCCCAGCGAGCAGCGAGTCGGTAATGCTCGATTATTATGAAAGTCCAGTTAGTACTCGAGACCAGTCTTGTACGTCGTCATCTCACGAGATACCTATTGAAAGGTCTAAAGAAAGAACTGCACGGATGCTGACTCGTCGTTTTCATGATAATGAGTAGATGTAAGTTATAGAAATGAGAAAAGTTAAAGTTTGTTGTATAAACAGAAAGGAATTAAGCAATTAGATTATAAGATTAGATAAGAAAAATTGTGTTATTGCATAAGTTAGAAATAAGCATAGGTTAGTAACTGTAAAACTATAAGTATTGTGTAATTGCACTTTATTACAATGTAACATTAATTATAAGTAGTTGATAATAATCATTGGGCATTGCTTTTCGGAAAGGAAGAGATGTAGTATATTACTGACGGTATGTCAACATTCCGTGATAATCGTATGTGAGGGTGTATGAATAAAAGTCAGTGTTTAACCAACTTGCGTGCGTTTCATTACAATCTCTATCTCTATCTCTATCTCTATCTCTATCTCTATCTCTATCTCTATCTCTATCTCTATCTCTATCTCTATCTCTATCTCTATCTCTATCTCTATCTCTATCTCTATCTCTATCTCTATCTCTATCTCTATCTCTATCTCTATCTCTATCTCTATCTCTATCTCTATCTCTATCTCTATCTCTATCTCTATCTCTATCTCTATCTTTTTCCGAGTCATATAATTTAATAGACCCCGCTCACATACGGTGAAAGAAAACATTGTGAGGAAATTATTATTTCTAATTATAAGTTTGAAATCCCCAATCCGCCTTGAGCAAGCGTGGTGATTAATGCTCAAACCTTCTCCGTGTGAGAAGAGCTATGATGATGATGATCATGTTGGTGCTTTAAGTACAAGAATCCTGGAATATTGTAGAAAGTTACAATTATCTTTCATAGCACGTTAATTGCATTGATCACTACTGAATATCTATTTCAAAATGTGGGTGTACCAAGCTTTGGCGCGAATGGTTTGGCTCAACCAGAGTGATATTCCGCCCTCACAGAAAACCGACGCGAGACAACCACAACCGCTTCTGTGTGAGTTAAGTCAGCCAAGGATCAATCCTTCCCCTCCACTTTTTTATTTAATCTGGTGCATAATAATAGCTAGGTATCAAAAAATTATGAAACAGGCCCTTGAAATCACCAAATAAGGATCATTGCTGTTCCGTTAAGCCCAATAGTTGACAATTTTTGTCCACTCAAAATAAAATACGTTATTTTTAATAAAAACAGGTCTGCGTTATTCCTGTTAATTGTTCAAACTATAAAATCAATAGCAGCCAAGTTGATCAGCTGCCAGAAAACGTCAGTTACTTATGAAAGCATGTAGGCCTTGAAAAGATATCACTAACACAACCATTAAATATCTGATGAGCCATTGCATGCCTGAACTACGTTCAAATATACTGACGGATGAGAACATCCGAGTAAATTCCAGGAGTTAGATTTACTCCTCTTAATGCCTAGGTGTGAACACTGCCTTTGAAAATGGACATGAAGAAATTATGGACCAATTAATCTCAACACGTTTGCATTACGTACTTCCTGATCGAATTTTTTTTTAACTTTCTTTGTTCCATTTATTTATTAGTTAACATTTCATTACTTAAGCATTAAGAAACAGTTATTACCTACACGTGTTCCGACTTCTCAGATTCCTTCCCTACCTTAGGACACTAAACATCACAATACAATATTCGCGGAAGACTTATATCTATATTAACAAAGTTCTTTGAAGCTTAGATAATTGAAGACAATACACGAACATCTTATTTAAAGGTGATTACGTTCCAAATACAGTAGAAGCCATCAAAAGCTAATTAACTAACAGAAACATAGCTGGGGGCAAAGGTGAACATAACAGAGACATTAATTAAACTGTCAATCAAGTCTCCAATACTGAGCACAATGGTCGCTTTGATACACAGTTTCGTCAATTTTGGAAGCTCTTGAAACACGCATGCGAGACGTCAGTCTCCCTAATAACAGGGCGGTTTTGATGACTGACAGAATTAATATGGAAGCGAAAAGGAAATGATAAGGTTGGCAAGTGGTGATGACCGCGTGTTTAGACGATACAGTACATTTTTTATTTTTATTATTTAGATTTTCGTGATTCGTGCATTATGATTGACTACGTAATATTTAAGATGCCACAGAACAAGGAAACGAATTTTATTTAATTTTTAATGAACATGTTTTGTTGATTTTCAACATCAAATTTGTACACCTTTGGGCAAAACATGGAGAATCTTTCTACCCGTAACACCTCATATACATACATACAGTCAAGTGTTACAAATAAATTTTCTGATTCAGATATTTTGGGGCAAAAGTTTTTGCGTAAGAACATCATCATAATTTAAACCTTCATACAAATTTTAACTCGTAACTCCTCCGTTGCGGGTGTCCATGGGCGGCGCTGATTGCTTACCATCAAGTAATCCGTCTGCTCGTTTGCCGACCGATTACATAAAAAAAAAACCAGCCTAAAAAACAAAAAGTTTACAAAATCGTTTTCTGATCCTTCGATATTGTGGTTCAGGAATATGTAGATAACAAACAGTCGGGGCCAGGGGACAGTGACATGCAACATATTAGAAAGTTAGTTATTGTTGACGTATGTGTCATTCGGACGTCCACGAACAAATTGTGACGGACACTATGCATCCTGGTATAAAATTACACCTTTCTGTTTTTATTTAACAGATTAGACTACAGTAGAATAACATTTGTAGCTATCTAAACGCTGTAACTGCTATTGTCTGCAAAAGAAATACCTTCTGATTTTTTTATTATGTGCCTTTTTTAAAGTTGAACGTGTACTTATAGAGGAGACTTTGTAAATAAGTTCTTAGAAAACATTGCTTCACATAAAATACTTCAATTTCGATTTAAAAGTTCTTGTTTTAGATCTATAGGAGATACAGATTATACCAGAAATCCAGTATTATGATAATAATAGCATTTGACGTCAATCATCTAATTCATCTATTATTGACATCTTTGTTCAATTTGTGTCTTGGTTAAAAAATATCTTACGTGCACTTGCTATATACATACCTATAGATACATTATACCATTGACTATATTTTTGAATCACAACTTCCATGAGACATATTAAATTACCTAATATATAACTTTATACAGAATAACTCGACTAATTTCAAGCTATGTCAGGGCTCATGAGTGACATTGCGTGACACACGACTCACCAAGTAACGTGAGTAAGCCGTTGAACATAATTAACTAACTATATTGTCTATCAGCGAATTCTGTCGACAAAGGCCGGAGTATTCCACAAGGGATGGTCAATCGTACATGGGACATCATAGGAATCACAATCTAAAGGACCAAAGCTTCGGCCCAGAGCGCCGCAGACATGCTGTTTTGTACGTGCCTTTAAAATGAAGATTGTTTAATTCCCGTAAGTGTTTCAAATATATATTAATGTTTATTTGAAAATATATATCTAGTTATTTCAGTAAAAGTTTATTTTAGTTTTGAAATATTAAATTAAGCAAGGATTGATTGATTGATTGTTAGAAAGATAAGCATCAACCTTTTTCTTCTCCTCGGTCAAGGTCACGGTATATTTTTGCGCTGTCTGATCCACAAATTGTTGTCCGCATCAACAACACAGGAAAAAGTCCTAGTGAATTAAAGTGTATCATGCTTCGGCACGAATAAGTACCACGGCCTCACATAAAACCGGCGTGAAACAATCACATCTTTGTATTTCGACTTGTGATTGAGGTTACCTTAGGTCTAATCGTTCTTCCTGCCCCGTCCTTTCCGAATCCTTAAATATCCAAAACTATTTTAGTGTTTTTAAGTTACCAGTATACGGTATAATCCGAAAACATACCCCCACAAGGCCCGCAAATTCGTAACTAATTTCGTGTTAAGGGTGTCCATGGGTGACGCCGATTGCTTACCGTCAGGTAATCAGTCCGCTCGTTTGCCGACATATCCCATAAAAAAGAAGATCAACGTATTTAAAAACAAAAAAGGGTTAATTTTAATGGTCTTATTATACCAGCAGATTGCGAGCGACATGACACCGAAGCGGGTGCACCATAAGTAATACGTCGAGGATGTACAACGAACGCTCTGCGGCTGCGCGGCGCAGCGAATATTTCGCGAACACGCCGCGGTTACGCAGCGAATTCAGACCAGACCGCACTGGTGCGTTCACAATCCAGTAGTATGAAAAGTCCCTTACCAAATGTTATAATTATTACCTGCGGTTTACGTGTAAGACGATCATCACTTCGCAGTCGAATTTACACCAATCTAGTAAGTAACTACGTTGAATTAATAATTAATTACAGCATTTATATGGCTTGTATTAGCCTATCATATTCCATGTTGATACCGATACACACAGTTGAGTACTAAGTTCAACTACATACATCTTGATTTATGTAGCTTAATAATTTTGTATTGAGTATAAATAATTATACATAGTACGTTTATAACTTTATTAATTAGTCATTTCTGAATTAACGAATAACTGACAACAGAAAACAAAAAGCATATTATGTAGCATTGTTTTGTTCCGTGGGAGATATTTTTTACTCAATTATTTCACCCTCAGGCCAATTGTCGAATTATCCAAATGCCAGCTGACCCGCGGTCATTGAACCCGTTACCCGAGAAACCATACGATGAAATTTATAAAAATGTGAGCATAATAATTCTATGAAATAAGCTTTGTTTATTTGTTATCGTGATTATTGTAAATTATAATATTTCGCGGAAATGTAAATCGGTTTATGGATTCTGTCGCTAATTTAAATCGCATTGGGATGACGATAGAGATTAATTTTGTGTGCGCACAGAAAACGAAAAGTGACTGCTATAATTAATGTCATAATTATTCCTGATACGTTTTAGTATTATCGAACTCCTGCAACATTGATGTGATGGTTTTGGTTTTAATTCCCTGCATACACGTTAACTAAGCATAGAGTAACAAGAAAGTAAACATTACGAAGATTATCGGTTAGGCATCTTCCTGATTAAGTCTTCAATGTTCTGTCACTAAGTCTCCACTAACTTATTAGGTGACAAAATCTTCTCTTCCGTAGGTACTAGGTAGTGAAGAAAGGTGCTTTTTCTAAGCCGTAGATCCAAATGGAGAAGAATGAGACAGAAACTTCATGGTTACTCTTTTTTTTGTAATATACTGTTTACAAGCTTACCAATACATTATTGAATACACATTATTGTATAATGCAGATAGAAAATGATTAAATATTCATATTTCGAAGTTGATTTTGGAAAGATGCGATACCATGGAAAATCTATTTAAAAAGCAGAATGCTTTTCATCACCATAATAATCAACTAATTATGTCACAGTTAAGAAAATACCTCTTTCACGCGGATATTGAATGAGTATCAATCGCTACATTGGCTCAAGGCGGATTGGTGATTGTCAAAGTGTTCTAATGATGTTTCCTTTATACTATATGTCAGTAACTTGCAAATAATCTTAGCAAAATCAAAATTACCACTCGGAAAATGTAACATTATTACAACAATGTCGACTCAGCACCCTCATATGTCTCGACTGCACGGTTGGTGCGGTGGTTGGGCAACTGGCTGCCGTGCAACGTGTCGCGGGTTCGATTCCTGCACGGAACAACACTTTGTGTGATCCACAAATTGTTGTTTCGGGTCTGGGTGTCATGTGTATGTGACATTGTATGTTTGTAACCGCACCCACAACACAGGAGAAAATCCTAAAAGAAAAAATAAATAAAATAAAATATGTGAGAAGGGAGCGCAGCAACCACAGTGTCACACATTGCTATTACTCAAAAAAAAATTACTTAGCTACCACCGAATTCAAACAGAGTATACCACCTCTTTCTTGATTATATTTTATTCATACTGTAATATTATTACGAGATTTGATTTCAGATCACACGTAAACAACATTGCAACGTACAAATCAAAGGAGGAGAAGACATGACATAATACAAAACGTAATTACTGTATTTCTTTAAGAAAGTTAAATCTGCCACCGATATTGCTTTCAAACGTGATGTTGTCACCACATTTCATCTCGATAACTGTGCTATATAAAATACAAGGGCTTGGTACCGTTAAATTTTCGCTCGGTCTGCGGTCGCCGCCCTGCATGTAATAGGTATATGAATTATGTACACCCAACGATTTAGTGACGGCAGTAGAACCCGCATCGATCCTGCGATGCATGCATTGCTGAAATACTGATTGTAACATTATAGATATAGAGGTGATTTTCATTAAATATTGTGATTTACGGTCAAAATATATGATCGCTTAATAATCTCGTAACCTTCGCCCGCCTTTTCACCGCAAACCCGGTCGAAACTATGCAATATGTGTTTTGAACACCGAGTGGTAAAATCTAATTAGATTTTCAAGCTATGCTTTATATGTTACGCATATTTACTGCTTCTATTTGAATATTTAACGAATCTATCAGCAGTGACATGTTTGTTTTTATCTTTTTCAAATATTGAATTATCTATATCTATACTTATAATAAATCTGTAGAGAGGTCAATTCTGTACATTAAATATATTTTCAAAATAACTACCAGGGGGTGATAAGTGATCGATACTGATGCCAAAAATGCAATCAGTAAAATGTTTGTCTGTCTGTATGTTCCTTATAGAAACAAAAACAACTCGACGGATTTTAACGAAAATTGCTACAACTATTCTTTATACTTCTGGGCAGGCTATAGGATACTTTTCATCACGCTACAAATAATAGGAGCAGAGTAGTGAAGGGAAATGATGGGAAAATGGGAGAAGTTACTCCCTTTTTTAAGTTGTGTAGCCAAAATGGTTAAAGTTACATAGAAAAATATGTATGACGGAAATATTATACTAATAGGCTGTTTTTTATCAACACAGCACGCGGGCGAAGCCGTTGGCGCAAGCTAGTCTTAAATAAAAAAATACTCATCAAAATAAACTGAGTAAAGTTTTACACTAGTTTCAAGTCACAGCGGGACTTTTAATCATGAGCAGTTTCGTGAGTAACTAGGAAGTCATCATTTTCTAATTTAATTTATTTAACGATAGTCACTAGACAAAAAATAGCATTTAATTAAATTTTCAGTAAAATAGAGCAAACCAACCCCATCTACAAGTGGGTGGGATGTCTAGGTACCTGCAACTCCGCCACTTAATATTTTCTATTGATCTTTAAGTATTCACACCAATATTGTTCGCAAAGTAAGCTAGGACTTAGAAATAATAACAGAAAATCCAAAGTTTTATTCCAGTTGACTGTTTTTCTATAAAATGGCTGGAAGGTTCCAAAACTAAAACAGATAATTATAAATAAACCTATCATCGAAGACTTGGGTGTTATGTTGTTGTTCAAGTTTATTATATCTTAAAGGGTTAAGAGGACGTAATTCCAAGAACACATGAGAGTTTACTGTTAGAAAATGTACAGCAACATTTTGCTCCTAACATGGTAAACCTACGCCTAACAGGAGCTTAAGTATAAAATATTCAGACGTTCTCAAACTTACGTAAGGAAGTATAAAAAGTATATAGCTGTTACATGGAAAGGAGCACTTCGAAACGCTTTTCGCTAAAATAAATACACGACTCATAAAAAATAATTGACACTTAAGACACCCGAGCTATCAATATTGTGATAACCTCGTTATTATGTCTATAAACCAACAAAATAGCTATTTGACCCACTCTATCTAATGTGAAATGGCAGCCAAGTTATTTCGTATATTAATAACGTCGAATGCTTGACGCTCGATCAAATCATTATTGAGTGAAGCGTGCACTCTGATTGACTTGATTAAGTATCCAGCTTCATACTAGAATGGCCTTCGGTATGTTTCATATGAATGATAGTAGGAATTTGTGGTATCTAGTTTAATATTACAACTAGCTAATAAGTCACTAAATTAATGATTCAGTAAGTTTCAAAGCTGCTTGGAATTATTAACTTAGACATGAATTCTAATATTAAATTCGATTTTACTTCTGCTAATGCTCATTGTCACACCTCAGCAAATCATGACCGTCCGCTTAGGTTTCGGGCTTAGTTAATGAAAGCTTTGCCCTCACTTGTCAGGCGAGTTAAACATCGGAAATTTGAATAGGGTATCAGATAGTGCTATTGGCTTACTTCTTTCAAATGTATTGACTTTTATTACCTTCTTAAGATGCCCACGGAAGTAGAAATTATACCACGGCCTAACAGATAACCGACGTGAAACAACCACAGCGTTGTATTTCACCGTATGATTGAAGTTACCGGAGGTGTCGTCTTTGTCCTCCCCCATCTCTTCTAAATCCCTATATCTCCGAAACTCTAACTCCTCTAATGTTGCGGATATCCATGAGCGGCGCCGCCGGTTGCTTCCCAGCCTTCTTCTTCTTCCAATAAGAATAAAATGGTCATGATTTGATATCTGCTTCTGTCGTTTCAGACTTATATTATCTATAATTACTTTATTGGACATTTGGAGAATCTGTCTCGAGGCAACTAAACAAATGACTACTCCGTTTCTATTTCTTCCAAGTTTCCCAGTACCTAAGAACCGTTAATTAACTATCCATTATAGCTAAACGGAGCTAGTTAATAAAATTTTTGTTTGAACCACTACTCTGAGTCATTATTATTATTCATTTTTTAAACAACGATGCCTCATCACCTGCGTCTTGAATGCATTTACAAACATACAGTTTCATACACATCACATCCAGACCCGGCGCAACAATTTGTGGATCACAAACAAAGAGTTGTTCCAAGCGGGATTCAAATCGCAACACATTGCACGAGAACCGGTAACCCAGTCGCGTCAGACGTGTATTTATCAAATTGTGTGATTTTTTTATCTTCCAATGAGTTTAACTTATCTTATAAGTACAAAAATATGGAGGTACCCTATTCAGAAATATAATATATAAAAAGTCACCCTCTCAATAGGTTTATAAAAAGGACTTGTGGATATAAACTAAGTTGAAAAACTAGTCTATAATAATTTTCCTTTCACATTAATACTTATGGCTTCCATGAAGAGATACGAGGGTCCTTATAGTTTTATGAGCTTCATATAAGAATTTGGGTCAACTACACATACTGTATAAACCATCAGTCAATTAAGTGAGGGTTCATTGTATAAAATTACTTTGCGGTTACAAGGGAGATTTTAATAAAATACAAAACACATTTTTGTTAACCCTTTTTGTATTTTATTAAATAACGCTTTATAATTGAACACATTAATATTTGATATTAATGTGTATTAACATATCTTCTACCTTCTTACTACATAATATTTCGTTTCGTAATAATTTCTCTCGATTCCAATCAATTTTTATATAAAAAGGTTTTGTTTGAAAACGAGTCATGATTTTTGAAATAAGTTAAAAATGAATTTGTTGGCCTTTTTTTTTCGCGATGGCTGCAAGATAAGGTGTCATATGGCATAGAATATCATACAGTGAAAAGGAAAGGAAACGTATATAAATATACAAATTGATTTCCGGTACCTTATTTAGAATACAGAGAACG
Organism: Spodoptera exigua; assembly: GCA_902829305.4. Taxonomy (NCBI): domain Eukaryota; kingdom Metazoa; phylum Arthropoda; class Insecta; order Lepidoptera; family Noctuidae; genus Spodoptera; species Spodoptera exigua. The sequence continues at coordinate 6,301,789 of LR824607.2, forward strand.
TCCCAGTGAACTTAGTGAACTCAATTGTAGGGGGCATGTACTGGCCCTGTACGCAAATTTGATTACCAAAGTCGTCGGGACTCCTTCGTCCACCGAAAAAAAGTTGCAATGGACGTCCTTCTCAGTTGGCTCTCTAAAGATTATTGAATTTTACCAACATAATCTGGCAAGCGCCAGATGCGGCCTCTCTCTCAAGCGAATGATCGTCCATTCCTCTATTTACTCTACTAGGGTGAGCTCAGATAATGGTATATTTATTAAATAGAGAGACGCATTTATTAGCTGGTTCGAACAGTTTTTGTTGTCCCTAGTCTTTTATGAGATTATTGTGATAATTAATAAAGTTGAATTTATCGCGTGGCAGCTATTGTTTCCGTTGTGTCGGCATCGTTGATAAAATAATGGTGTTAGTTTGGTTGTTTCTCAATTTTGATTTATTTCTAGCATATCTGGGGCATTTTCTCCGTATATTTTGCGGTCAGAAGAAACACAAACTATATCTTGAGCAAACCCTTTCAAAGAATGTTGTACAAATTGTCTGGTGCCCTGAAGATTTATGTTCCAATTGTGTCCGCTACACAATTTATTTAGGTTGGTTCTCCAAATCTAGGTTTTAATATTGAATTTTCGCTTTGTACGTAAATAAAGTATTGTCTTTAATCCTTTGAGAACGGTATAAACTGGTTGGTACTTACAAAACATTTGTTGTATTTTATTTCTAACTTGATTAGGGTCGGTACTTTTGGTTACCAAATTTTCCATAAAGTTAAAATTTTACAAAAATATATAATTTCTAGAATACAACTAAATGTCTCTGTCAACAATCAAAGCTAAGTGACTAGGCTAAAATTTTTTAATCAGAACTTGGCAATCCGTAGGTACTTCATGAGAATTTACCACATAACCTAAAAATGTTTGAGTAGGCATTTCCTAGGGTTGTATGAATAAAGGGACATAATTGAAACTTCCTTTTCCTTATTTCTGTCCTAAAAAATCACTATTAAATCTGTAAAAAATATTTGAAATTATGTCGTCCACACAGCAAATTTGATTTTAGTCCATATCAATTTGTGAGCGTATTAAAACTTAGTTATTATCCAGAACCAGATAGCCAGAACTGCATTCAATTCAAAGAACTAAATTTCAAAATACAAGATAACAAAGCTACCTAAGCTTACTGGAATTGAAGAACCAAAGTAGGAACGAAGAGTGATCGATCAAATGGGTTCCAATCGAAACCCTAGGTAACGAGAATTTTAAAATGGAATACTCAATAATACCTGTAAGTCAGTACTGTGATTGACAGATGGATGGGTTCAGGATTGATCGAGCAAGAAGGCAACTTTTCCCAGACCCATGTCCTGGGCACCTACCTAATATTAGGTCATTCCATGTAAATGATGATTGAGAATAAAGATTACTAGTGCTTTCTTAAATAACAATACATCACCGTCATTACTAGCCTAAATGTGCCCACTGCTGAGCAAAGGCCTTTTCCTACACGAAGAAGTTTGAGCATTATTAAGTGTGGGAGAGCCATGCTTCGGCACGAATGGGCCGGCTCGACCGGAGTGATACCACGGCCTCACAGAAAACCGGCGTGAAACAACCACAGCGTTGTGTTTCGCCGTGTGAGTGAGGTTACCGGAGGCCCAATCCTTCCCCTTCCCCAATCCCTAAATTTCCATATCCCTAATACCTAAAAGGTCGGCAACGCACTCGTAACTCCTCCGTTGCGGGTGTCCATGGGCGGCGTTGATTGCTTACCATCAGGTAATCCGTCTGCTCGTTTGCCGACTTATTACATAAAAAAAAAAAAAAAAATTAGTTACCAAGCTCTGTCAAGGATTGCCGATTTCAAACTTATAATTAGAAATTATAAGTCCAGGTTTCCACACAATGTTTTCCTTCGCCGTATGTCAGTGGTGTCTAAATAATCTTGGAAAGTACATATAACTGGGAAATGTCACATTGGTTGCCAGGTTTCGAGCCCACGGGCCACCACGACAATACTAGTACATAAGTATTATAAGATAATATTTGTTGAAACCGTCCTGATAGTCCCGACAATTATATGATCAACATTTTTGGCTTAAACTTGGATTGCGTTCTGTACTGATTCTTTTCGTTTTTCATTGTCCTCCAATGGGACAAAGTATAAAAATAATGTTCGAAAAATGAGTCAATTATATAATCAATTTTTAATTGGTCACTTATCTTTTAATTTTGTAGGAGCGATAAACGAGATTTAACAAGAGTTCCTTGAATTATATTAAAACTCACTCTAGATGAAAAAAAAATACAAATGTTTTTCACAAGTAAAACACTTGGTTAGCGTTCTCAAAAAATTTAAATATCTACTACATTGTTAATTTATATTTTAATAAACTCAATAATATTAATAACTTTACAATTTTCGTAGCATGAAAAGTCGCTCAAATAAGTTTATGGAACACATATTTTATTATAGCAGTATTGTCTCCGCCGATTACAAAACTTGCCAGGTTTCGAACCCACGAGCCACCACGACAATACTAGTACATAAGTATTATAAGATAATATTTGTTGAAACCGTCCTGATAGTCCCGACAATTATATGATCAACATTTTTGGCTTAAACTTGGATTGCGTTCTGTACTGATTCTTTTCGATTTTCATTGTCCTCCAATGGGACAAAGTATAAAAATAATGTTCGAAAACTGAGTCAATTAAATAATCAATTTTTAATTGGTCCCTTATCTTTTAATTCTGTAGGAGTGATAAACGAGATTTAACAAGAGTTCCTTGGATTATATTAAAACTCACTCTAGATGAAAAAAAAATACAAATGTTTTTCAAGTTTTGGATAATGATGGATGTGGTTTTCTGTTCTTTATAACTCATCGATCATTAGTATTATTCATAATATAAATCAAGATTTTTCCGAGCCACGTGTATCCTAATTTTCATTTAAATAGAAAGTAGATTTTTATTCATTACCGTGTTGAGAATAATTATAAAAACAATCGAAAAGAGTGTTAATTGGATATTTTTTCTAAAAATCAAAACGTATTTTCTGTCTCTTGTTTTCACCGCGAGACTCTGGATTTTTAAAATTATGTTAAAAGTAAAACACTTGGTTAGCTTTCTGAAAAAAATTAAATATGTACTACATTGTTAATTTATATTTTAATAAACTTAATAATATTAATAACTTTACAATTTTCGTAACAAGAAAAGTCGCTCAAATAAGATAAGTTTATGGAATACATATTTTATAGCAGTATTGTCTCCGCCGATTACAAAACAACGTCGTTCGTTATTGTTGGTCCATATCTTTATAACGTCCCTGGAACCAATTATTTGATAGTATAATGACTCCCCAAGTTTATCCCGATTCATAAACCAGTTTCCCTTTCAGTATTAATGTTATTAGGATTACCGGTAAGCCTTCCTGGAAATTTTATCTCAGTTCGAAAAAAAATTACTTGAAAAAGAAAAATACAATTTCATCCGTTCATTTTTGGTAACAGTTTTCAGCTTCGGGGAAAATGAATGCTGCCGAAACATAACGATATTTTTATTTGGATAACTCTTGCAAATACAGTGAAAAAATGCGTGTATTTTTGGTTGATGTAATTTTAATCGACAGTGATAAAACAAAAAAAAAATATTTGTTAACAGTCATTAATGCATTCTGGGTATCCTCTGGGCCTCATTGACCTCGTTGCACAACTGCCAAACACGCATATTTATCTTCTCCAGACAGGTAAAGTGTTATTGGTGAAACCAGAAATTGAAAACAGCCACAGCCGTTTAATAAGAAATATTTTTTATATTATTTTAAGAACAGATAACGAGCAGGCAGATTATCTGACGGTAAGCAATCGGTGCCGCCCTTTGAGCATTAGCGTTGCAGAAATTTAGAAATTGGGGTGAAATTGGAACAGGGTAAGAATTGTGCCACAAAGCTGTAATTGTTTCACGTTGGTTTTCTATGGCTCTCCCACATTTATTAATAATAGCACAAGTCAAAATTAAAAATATTGTGTATCTACCTCTTTGAACGTTACATAACTTCCTCATAGTTAGAGAAAACAGCAACAAAGACAGTAACACGACGATAATGAAAAATAACGAAGAACTCACAGTAAAAACAATACACTACACAAAAGTTCCCCAATAAATCCATAAGTGCAAAATAATAAATGTCAAAACGTTCGCAGTCATATTTCAAAGAAAGCTTTAGTAGAACTATCGTGACTACACACCGACAGAACCCGACCGCCCCATTTCCATACGAAATAATGAAATTGTTTCTAACATCAAAAGCCGAGTACAATACAATACAAGGAAATACCAACACTTTCCCCCAAATGATATTCAAAAGAAAATCGCGGCGACACAATGCAAAATCTGGGCCGGCACTTATTGGAAATATTTCTATTCAGACGGAAATAATATTGGACATATGAATAAAATTCTCATACGAATGAGACAAAGACCTTCGTATCTATCATAAAGGACCGCTCTATGAGCTAAATCAACTCTGTAATTGGAAAATTCCTGATGCAATAAGGTGCTGCATTTGTATTGAGGATTTGTAAAAAGAATTGAATTTAAAAAAATCTTGTTTTATGTTTGCGTCAAGCATAAAATTTAATATTGAGAGTTTTGTAAAGAACAAACGATTTTAAATTATTTGCAGTTCCTATAATAATTTTGATTCGAAAAATCATTACCAAAAACTATTTAGGGTGTCTATAAAAAAATCTATTGAAAACTTGTGTGTTAGTTATAGTTTATTTATTCTGCAGCACTACCAACAGAATGCTAAACTTTGTAAACACACCACACCACAGCGTCGAGCGAGGGCCGTGTGAGTTTCAAACTAAGATTTTCATCCTGCAACTAGGTCCATAAAATAGAAACATATTTCCGTCTTCTTCAGGGTCGTGTGTACGGTTTTTCAAAGTAAAAAGATCACATTTTAAGAATATTTAAGTTCTGTTTCTTTGACACGGTGTAAACAGCAGTGAAATTAAATTTTGCCGCCGCTTTGCTATTCTTGTCCCGCGAGATTTCTCTTTGTCGTCACCTATTTGGTTTAAAGTTTATTTACTCTGGGATTTCAAAGAACTAGTGACAAATTACAGCGCTCTGTTGTTTCTAGAACGCTTTAGAGAAAATGCATTTAATTTAGACAGCTAATGAACATTTTGCTGACTAAAGGAAGTTTATTTAAACTTTCCAAAGCGACCGGTGAATTTATTGACAATGATTGAAGCCACTTTAGCAAACGATCAAAAAGACAAGGGTGAAATACAAAACAAAGAAATGTGAATAACACAAACAACAAACTTTAACATCGTTTTTATATAAAAATAGTTTGTACATTGTCTGTCGTCCGTGATGAAATAGCGAGAGATGAAATTTTTGCCAAAGACACAAACGAGATTACCGCTCAGTTCGCACCCGTTGTATAAGTTTTTTTTTATCAGAATATTGCTTGCTCTATTTACCCGCTGCCAGCAACTAAATAATCCGTACATCCTCCGCAGATGTAATCCTGACATGCAATCTCCGGCGCCATCAATCAGAGTAGGGGGCGAGGACATCGGGGAGGGAGGCCTCCGACATCAGAGACACGGCCAGGATTATACGAACATAATTATTCCCAAAACGTTCACCGATCGAACTAGGATTACATCTTGCACAATTAAAACCATACTTTGCTCGACGTTATTCGTTCAGTTCTCAGCCAGGCACGAACTTCAGCGGTTACCTAACAAGCCTACCACCGCAACGATAACAGAGCCCGCCACAAATAAATGCGTAACGTAAACATGAATTAAAACCGATTTTCTACTACAAATACTGTCTACTCTGTTATTAAATTGCATTTAATCGCAAATCGAATTCATGTTTGGTCTGCCGCAATGAGCACGAACCAATCCACTTAATGATAATTCAGCTTAAGGGCGGAACTTGGGAGGTTTTTGATAGCCATCTCAGTCGGTGAATGACTAGCATTAATAACAAGCATTATAGGTACCACGATATTTCTGCGCCTACCGACTATACCTACCGCCATCCACTCGCCTCGTTACGGGGATTTTGGATGAAATTAATACGGATCGTTAATCAAATACCCTCTAAGCGCTGTACGATGAGTAACGCCTTAGATAATGATATTTTTTCGAGATAACTTTAACGCTTGTTACTCAGGCGATTTTTACTTGAGAGAAATTTAATTGAATCGGATTAATTACGGTCAATCCCTATACTCTTTGTATTGACAAATTCGTTAGTAGGAGGGTGGTTACATAATAAGGCCATCTGTCTTCGTCAGCGCATGGCTACAAGATGCCATAAATCTGTTGTTTACGGGTTTGTATCAGCACGGAGGCGACTTGACGTCGCGTTGTCGTTCCGCCGGCGTATCGCCGCCGCCTCAAAGATGACACCGACGTTATAACACATTTGTCAACGTCTCAACCACAGACTCGAAAATGTTAAGCTTTTATTTAACTTAAAACCCCTATCATATTTGACGTTGGTTCTATTTTCCGATGGCAAATCTATGCACAGTTGCCTCGACTTTGGTAACAAAATATCATGTAAAGCGTTCGATCACTAACATGCCGGGCGCTTTTAAAATGTGGCCGTGAGCCGGAACGTTGGGGTGCAAAATTGGCACGTCAAATAAATTCTTGTCACTCGTAAATACTTTGCATAAATTGGATTCAAGGGAATTCCCGCAACAAAGACGGCAGACGGCTGTTTCAATAAAGAGAACGATTGGATCGCTTTTGACGGAAAGGCAGAGCGGTGATCGGGCGGGCACCGCGTTGTTTCCCCTTTTAACTTTTTTTTCTTCAAAGAAAATGTAAGTAACGATTGTGACCGCAAATCGAGTTGTTATTCGTTCATTCTGCATAAATCGAAAAATAAACTTTGTAAGATGCCAATTTTGTTTTATGCTCTTTCTGTTTGCATTTATTTCGTCCTATGGCATTGCTTTGTTTCAGTTCGACTAGGAATAAGTTACGAGGTCTATTTATTGATAGTGCATGGTAGAAATAACAAAATATTCTTTTGTTACAAACGAAAAATACAATTCCCAACAGTTTAATCAAAAGATGTGAAACCGCGTTAACTTTGCTAAGTACTATTTGGGTCGGCAGTGTAAACAAAAATAATAATGAACTTCCATTTCTCATTCCAGAGTCAGTATTTTGCTTATGAAACTTGGCCCTCACAGGTAATTCATAAACTTACTTGATAAAGTTGTTTGATTAATGTCAACCTTTTTAGAGGAAGTGGAGGACCCTTGTGCTATCAAATTATTGTGACGTTTTCTTAGAACTCAAAATGAATTCATTCAGAGGTGACTTTTTACTAAGTTCCGTTAGATATTTTATTTACAATTGAAAGATATACCTCATTTGAATATTTTTACGAAAATCTATTTTATGTATGACATACTATTAGATGAAATAATTTAACAGTTGAACTTGAAATAAAATAATTGTAGAACCGTAAGTCACTTGAAATGGATAATTATATTGAATAGATAACTTAATCAAACGTAAGAAACGTCATTAATTTGATTAAGAACGAACTCGTATTAATAGTCCAGTCAAACAATTAGAAGCTTAATGAAATTAAATAGAGTCCGCCAATTATTTCGTCGTTGGCGACTCTTTTTATACGAATTAGCAGCCTACATCAATCTTAATTGCCTGAAAATTTTTCAGGATCTTAATTTTATTTTTTCCACACTGAAACTGGGAGCTATCAGTCAATTACGCCATACTTTTTTGACGTTTTGTCGATTTTAACTTAGTCTCGTGAACGGCAACTAATATTGATGAATCATGTACGCCTGGTCTTCACGGCCTTTCAAAATTCCACTCAACTTTCTGATTTATTTTTAGCATCGAAAACGTGTCATGGTTGTGTGTATTTGGTTCTTAAGTTTAGCTGAAGTATAGAAGTTAATAATGCTTACTTAGCTACTACAGATGGGGTTGCGGCTCAAGGGCCAAAATCGACCGCGGCCCCGTGAGGAGTAGCAAAAGGAACGGCGCCATTTTAAGTCAGCAAGGGTCTGACACTTCCTATAGCCCTACCTAGGGCGGTAAAAGTATTATGTCATTTATTTTTTCCCCATCAGCACTGGAGGCAGTTTTAACTTGAATCTTTTATATGAAAAATGTCAGGTGTATTGACCAAATTTGAAACTTTTGGGCTGTTGAAGCGATCTATACAAATGGACGGTCAAGAAATAACTGTGATTATTGCAGAAACTATCACTCAGCTTAAAATATGAACACTTCAGCAAAACTAGTTAAGACTCGGTGCTGATCCGAACCCAGTTGGGTAGAAGAGAAACTATTATTATGTAACAGGACAAACTAGCAGCGTGTGGGGAAACCTACACACCGTATAACACACAATAGTGATTACACCTGCAACAGGGATACGTCGTACAAAGTAATATCTACTGGCACAAATTCTGCTCACGGCTACAAATCAAACGAATAAACAGCCAGAAATTTTCCACCAGACGTAACACATTCGACAGGCGTGATTCAAGCCCAAACTGTGCACAGAATGGACACGCCACTCTGTAATCTGTCCCGGCAAACCGTGCGCTGCATAAATTAGCTGTAGTTAAAAGCTCCCTTTTAATGGGAAGACCAAATGAATGGGCAGCGTTGGCCGACGCCAGCGCTTTTCCCGAATTTCGGCCCAAATCGTAGGAGAGTAATAGTAGATAGAACAAACTGGTTGTGCCAACCGCAAGCATTTAAAATTGCGCTCCGCATCGACGCGCCCGCTGTAATCGACGGTTTGAACTAAATTGAATCTGTTCTGAAGTACCTACGTTTGAACTTTTACGTCAAATGGTGTAATCGAGTGAAACGGAAAGCGCATCTATGAAAGCACGCCCCCGGTTGTGATCGTCGTAAATATCTTAAAAGGTTTTCTCTTTGACATTTAAATTTATTAGACAAACGTCAATGTTTATTGTGGGATCTAAAAATGATTGATTGTTGCAATAAATCTGTCAAGCACTCTTTTCTTCTTTCCCCTTCGCTTTGGAATGTACAGTTTTGTGCAACATTAGTGGTTAAATAAATCATAAGTCCATACAAAACCATTGATATCATCGATTTTCAAAGAACATTTTCAAGTTAAGTACGAATAAAACGACTTTGTAACTTTTGTTTTCAACTGATTTTATTAGGGTAATAAAACTAAATTAATTTAAAACTGCTTTAAACCCAAATATTTGTCGTTAAGGTTAAATAGAAAAGTTAGGCACAATAGGTTGTCGTTAGAATTTTTCTCTCAAACAATAATTGTTTAGACGAGCAACCTAACGACGCAACTACCGACAGATGGCGCAGTTAGGAGCACGTGCGACTAACTCCATCCCCACCACGTTATTTATGAACTGAAACTAAATAGACGTCAGTTGCGGTGCAATCGTCAACGAAAATGCACGTAATGCGCCGTTAATTACGGTTTCAAGGATAATTTGTAACTTATAGTGTACTTTCAGTTCTATCAGTATATTTTCAGACACTCACATGAGGTTAATGAGCACGTTTTTCTTAAATAAAAATAAATTTAAACATTGTCTCAAACTTTTCTTCCATTAAAACTCAAATAAAACATAAGATAATCGTCAACATTTTCATAAACAAATAATACAATAGTTATTATCATAATATTACCAACTTGAACGTTTATTCTCAATGATAAAAGGCGAAACATTTATAACTCTCAAGGCAGCGTTAAACTTTTAAAGCCTTCAAGAAATTCGCATGATTTTCATATACATTTTCACAGCAGTCGTTTTCTTAGCACTTATCGTTTGTTCACCTCTAAAAGCACGAATATGCGGTACGCATACTGATTCTACTGAGACACGTAAATCTCCGTGTAATTCCTTTGTAAAATGTTTCGGTAAAATACACGGTATTTTACCTTTCACATGTTTTTAATAAACATCTTCGGTAGAATACGTAGGTATTTCCTGAGCACAGAAACTTGATGGCTCAATCCCAAGTATTTTACGATTTTTATTCAAGCTTATTCACCCAAAATTTCGTTGGCTAGTGTATATAATTGTTCAATATTTGTTTGGATTCTCAATAATTTTGCATAGAACTGGCTGATAGAATAACATTCGATTGCCAACTGAGGTTCCATCTCAAACGTAAAGCGCGTAACGTTCCGCGCGTGCCTCAAAGAGCCAATAGACCACCACCAATGGGATCCAACAAGGTTTATGTTCAGCTGCTGGAGTAGGGAGCAAGCACAATAATATGTCGTGGCCTCGGCCAAGAGCAGAAAAGGAACGGGGTGATCACCCCACCCAGAGCGGAAAAAGCCATTTAATGATATTCCAATCTTAAAAAAATAGAGGTACCCTCTAAATCTTTTTTATCCATTCAAAATCAACTCAATAAACAAAATATTTCACCACTCCTAATGTACTCCTTCAAAATAGTCACCTGATTTGGCGGTGACGGAATGATCATTATCGCTTAACGTTGACATTTAAACGTCGAACAGATCTCCCTTGAGATATAAGTACCATAATAATGCTCAGGTGTATGCTAATGAAGGCCTTAGAATGACGAGTTTCAAGCCGCCATTACTGGCAACAAACATTCGCAAAGAGAAACTGCGTTTCCGTTCGTTTTAAACCGCAAAAAGAGCAAAAATGTAACCCTTTTAGCATTACTCCGTTGCACGTTTGCCTGCCCTTCTTTCAAGATTCGGTTTCTTTTCTTAGAAATAGTGTGATTTTAGTTTCGATTTTTTTACAGTTTTTTGTAGACGGTTGTAACTATATTGACTCAATACATAGGTCTGTATGAAGACTGTTATAATAATAGCATTATTATACCATGACATACGCTATGATTAAGTACCTACTTAATATTTTTACCAGCATAAGTATAAATTGCACTCTAACATCAACTACAAAAGCATTACAGTACCCTATAACCATTTCATTCGTCTTCTATTTGCAAAGTCAGGCCCGCCTAAATTCAGTGCTATAAACACAATACATTGCTTCATTTGCATGCCACAAGCCCGTACGAAGCCCACGAAACTATTGCACACGATTTCACTATAACTCAACCAAGTCTTTGTCTTTTATTTCGCTCTTATATAATTACATAGGAGATAGAAACAATATTGCTTCAAGTTTGTTTCCTTTTGAAATTGTTTGGGCTTTTTGGTTTTCTTTCAAGGTCATCATCATAATTATTATCAACAGCTGGAAGACGTGTACTGCTTCTTATAGGTCTCCTCTGAGTTCTCTAGGTTGAACGACTAAGCCTTCAGCAAGTTGTTTGGGCCCTGGTTCAACATCCAAACAATAACCAAAACAAAAAGTTCGAGTTAGGGTAGCTGGATCACTGCCAGACCAAAACCAGACCCAGACGGCGTGTAGCGTTCCGCGAGCACCTCAAAGAGCCAATAGACCACCACAGACAGGACCCCACAAGGCTGATGTTCAGCCGGGGTTGCGGGGTAAGCGCAATGAGGCACCGCGGCTTCGGCCCTAAACAGGAGAAGGAACAGGGGGTTTTTAATCAAGTAAGAGTCTGACACACTCTCTCGCCTTACCCTGGGCGGGACTAGTCATTTGGTGATTTACCCCTGACAAAAAAAATACCCGGGAAAAGTGATGGTAACTGCTTGGTAGTCTAACGAAAATGCTATCAGAGCATTCAGAGCTTCTAACCTAACGGGGCGCAATAACTGTAGATGTGTACTGTAACAAACTGAACACAATGATGGTGAAGCTCGCAAGTCTCCAATCAAATTGAGTGTCTAAGTGCCCACTGCTAAGCGTAGGCCTCTTCTCACACGGAGAAGATTTGAACATTAATCACAAAGCTTGCTCAAGACGGATTGCGATTCAAAATTTATAATTAAAAATGATCAGTCCAAGTTTCCTTACGACGGTGTCTGAATAACTCTAGAAAGTACATGTACAACTCGGAAGAAGTTACATTGGTACTGGCTAGGTTACGACATCCGCACCCTCATGCATGAGAAACGGCCGTTAAATTCCATGCCACCATGACAAAGTTCAGCTCTACTACTCTTATACTACATCCCGCAACCTCATAAAGCACAGCAGACGGTCTCCATGGACCAAAACATCTATAGCATACATAAGTACATATTCAAAACAATTTGTTTTTTTTTATGGAATAGGAGGCAAACGAGCCGGCAGATCACCTGATAGTAAGTGATCGGTGCCGCCTATGGATACCCGCAACACCAGAGGAGTCACAGGTGCGTTGCCGGTCTTTTAACAAGGAGTACGCTCGTTTCTTGAAGGTTACAATTCAATGTATTATTAGAATAATTACTCTTAACCATTAAGTATGATTTCGGATTTAGTCCGTGAGAGGCAGTACAAAAAGCCATTGAAGAATTTTTTGCCTCTCATTTAGCAAATTTTTTCATGGAATTCATACATAATACATATGAATGAATATGAAATAAAAAACGGCACTTAATATGAAGTTTACAATGAAATATGTCATATGTATTTCCACTGACTTGAAATAGGCAACGAGCAATCGAGCAGACGTATTACCTGATGGTAAGCAATCAGCGCCGCCCATGGTCACACGCAACGGAGGAGTTACGAGTGCGTTGCCGACCTTTTAGGGATTACGGATTTGAAGATTTAGGGATTAGGGAAGGGTCCGGGAAGGGGAAGGATTGGGCCTCCGGTAACCTCACTCATACGGCGTAACACAACGCTGTGGTTGTTTCACGCCGGTTTTCTGTGACGCCGTGGTAACACTCCGGTCGAGCCGACCCATTCGTGCTGAAGCATGGCTTTCCCACACTCGTACTAAAGACAACAAAAAAGTCAAAACAAAGGGCGGGAAAACAGTTTGTAATTGAATTATCGGGTCTTTCTCGGTTCAGCCACATAGACTAATTACCAAACCGAACCAAATGCATGGTGTTATTTCATATTAATTTTATTATTTTGTCGTCTGGACAAAGGGTAATCAAAAATACTTTGTTACATTATCGATAAAATAAATAAATATGTGGGATATTAATATTCGGTTTATTTAAAGATCGTGTTTTTGCATAAGCGATTACGTTTGCATTCATTCGAAAATGTTCGATCGAATATTTGGTTACCGAATTTTTTACGTTTGATGTAAAAGTAATATTTATGCGTCAAATAACTTTTGAAAACATAACTGAGAGATATGATAGTGGGTTAAGTCGAGAGTGGAGACCACGTCTAGGCAAATGTAATATAGGGCCCGCCAGCTAGGTGAACTGACGATATCCGCAGGGTGGCTGGCAGTGGTTGGATGAGAAGAGCTGAATATTGAGCTCAGTGGCGCGCACTTGGGGAGGCTTATGTCCAGCAGTGGACGAAATCAGGCTGATATGATGAAGTAGAGAATATACGAGCACAATATTATTGTCAAGAATATGATCCGGCTGTAACAATTTTACGCCAAATTTCCGAAGAAAAGCTATTTTGCGTTATCCTAATTTTATTCTTTTTTTTTGGTTTGTATAGGAACAGCTTTTGGCATCTTCGTGGCTAGATGCTAACAGACGATGCGACCTATGGTGGTGTACACCCATCCATAAGCAACCTATTCACTTGGGCATTGAAGATCCTTAATTATGACTCGATGGGATTTAAATCGACTAGTTTTAATGACTAATAATCATAAGCTGTATAGGGTTTTAGTTAAGTATAGGGTTATTTTAAAGGATCCGTAGACAAATGCCAAAAAACCAGACGGCATGGTTGATGCGGTGGCTGCCGCGCAACGTGTCGCGGGTTTAATTCCCGCACGGAACAACATTTAGTGTGATCCAATCCAATTGTTGTTTTGGGGTTTACACGTCATAAATCGTATAACTATGTTTTTTGTTGCTACGAGACCGTCCGTAGACAAGTCTGACTCTCTGCTAATACTGCAGATGGTACAGCTTCAGGGTTTGAGTAACTATAATTGCAACTGCTTTTTATGATAAGGGAAAATCATCACAATACTTCTCGCCCAAGCAAAAGGGTATATATGTCAGAGTCCAAAAACCAGCCTGTTCCTTCTTCTCCAGGCCAAGGCCTCGATATCTTATTGCTCTTGCATCGCAACTCCGGCTAAGTGCAACTGCTAAGCATGTGATTCAAGTTTCGATCCTGTACCAATCTGTTGAACAATCAAATGAATAAATATATTAGTTTAGCATTAAAATAAAATTAATCATTTGCCATAATGTAAATTAAATAAATAAGTCATATGTAATTACAAACTCATTACAAAGCTTACTCGTAATGAAATTTTAAAACTGTTTAGTATAATTTATTTATTTTATAAAACTAAACTGAAATAATTACCGATGTTACTAAATAAATTATAACGAAAACAATTATTTTCAATGTTTTGGTTTATGTCAGGAACATAAATATTATTATTATATTTAATCAAAATTTAAGACTGGCTTATAGATTTGGAAGCAGTAAAGTTATTGGCATTATATTATATGAAAAAAAAAATATCGTCAACCAATAAGTGCCCAATGCTGAGCAAAGCCACTTCTTCACGCTCGCTTACCTAAGTCAAATTTTTGAATTAAATTCCTCATTTGTGTAACCAAGTATTTACGTACTGTAGCCACAATAATATAAATAAATATCTATTTATTCTTTCATAAAAAAGTTGTAAGCTAAAGTCTGTAGTAATAAACATATACAAAAGCATTTTTTTTTTCTGCGCAGGTGTAATCTTCTTTGCCGTTTCTAAATCGAAATAGTAATTTGTCTACATAGTATCGAAGCCAACGGAGGTACCTCGTAAAACGTACACGAGTTATCCTTTTCTCTACTTTTACGACTTCCAAGAAAAACCAGCTGACACCGTATGTTTTTATTTACAAAATAAGCGGCACTACTACTAGGTATATATAACACGTACGCGAACAAAAATATTAAAGTACAATCGCATAAGTCACTGCTGTACTGGTAGATTTTACTGATTTAAAACAAAAAAACTAACACAATATTTATTAAAAAAATAAAAAAATTAACCCTCCGATCGCCTGAGCAAGTTGCACCGACAATGAAGACACGTAACACCAGATTCGTTGAGAGTATGCTGCCCAAATCCCTAAGAAGGGATCTTAGGGATTTGGGGTTTGGAGAAAAAATTGCAAAAAGATGGCTGTAGTCATCGGTACTGAATAATTAAATATATCGATAATGTTAATAATTCTTGTAAACTTTTTTATGAACGACAATATTTTGTAGGTACACCAAACCTTTTGTTCGATTGTACGCGAAGTACTTTGCCACCTACCGTGTTTACCGTGTCCCATGGCCTCGAAGAAAAGGAAATATTATTTTATTCCACCTGTTTTTGCAGTATCTCTTTTATTATTTAAATTTACGTAAAAGAGTACGTGTGCCCTACAGGTTCAAGATAGTGTTAAATATGAAAAGCTTTTACTTTGATTAACGTGATTTTTTTATACATATTGTTTTTGTAAAGACAATCTTGTTTAATTTTCGGAGCAAACATTACATGGTAAAATAAAATTTCTCAGTAGTTCTGTGGTCCTATAGTAATAATAAAATTCACGTATTCCCTTTTATACATTTTTGCAGCCGAAATCATGCTTTTGTCAATTTAACTTGGTACCGGAAACCTGACAGACACTATATTGGTTTGATTTTAGAGAAATAGAACAAACAGGGCATTTTTTTACTATAAAACGACATCGAAACTAAACAACTGAAACTGTATGCTAGGTTCAATATAAAAAAATATGACTCTTTTTGACTCCAGGGTAAACTTCATCGGAAAATTTGGACACAAAAACTCTACCATATTTTTGTGGCATTCAGGATTGACTCCATTACTTGCAAGCATACCTCAATAAGGCATTGTTAAATAAAGCATCATGTAAAAAGCAAATTAAGGCAAAATGGAATGGTTTTTGAAGAAAGGTTTGCAGCAAAAACCGCCTGACATACTTAATTTATGATCAGTAAATTTATTATTGCACAACGTAGCCAACAGAACCGCAGAAAGAGTTATTCTGGCTATAAATAAAAGAAAAACTTCTGTTTATTGTTTCACAATGCATTTTGTTTTATGTTAATGTATTTAAATGACAATTTTCCACAATAGTTGATCATTGTTTGTACGTATTATTGAATTATGTATGTGTATATACTATTTACCTATCCTGTTTAAAGTTAAACGTTAATAAAATAGATAAGGCAGAAGTTTAGCTAGACTTTAGTCTCTAAATTCATGTATATCAAGATTAAAAAATTAGTAAAAGTGTTGTAAATGTATATGAATCTTCCATTTTGCTTGTCGAATTCACACCAATTCTAAATATAACCCTCATTCAAAGAGTTAAACATCGTTTTCGGTTAATTCTAAAAGCAATCGCTTTTAAACCGAACCTATTCACACAGCTCAGCGATCTACGCAAGTTAATATGATAATAGGAATAAACCGTATGATCTAAAGCTTAGATCGCGGAGGCTGTGTTCAGAATGTTGACGTTTAATCTCCTCACAGAATAACGTGGTGGGGAATGCACGAGGCCATTTCTTCTCGGGAAAATAAATACGAGCGGTAGCAAGAGCTCACTTCGAACAAATTGCAATAGAACATACCTACATGTTCTTCTTTAAAACTTACTTCTTCAGCAGCAATAAAGTACTCGCGACTCTTAAAATGAACTTCAAAAACTTCCAAATTCCGAGATAATTGTGTCTAATTGCATTAGTTAGTGAAGTTTCCTGTGACTGTGCTTGGCGTCGTGTGGCCAAACGTCCGGTGCCTGGTAGGAAACCTCCAAATTATATGCACAATCTTCGTTCCTCGGATTCTATTAGAAATTCAATGTCTTAGTCTTTATTGAATTCGTGAGTTGCATTTTAAATTGTGAATTTTTCGGTCGTGGAACTTTTGGACTGCCAAATATCTTGATAAATGCATCTGAAGCTGCAACTTTGTATTTATGAGTATCTTTATGAGAAAATATTGCATATTGTGGTAGCTATTGGAAGCGAACGAGCTGCTCTAAACCCTAAATTCACATTACAATACGCTTACTGTACCAGTATTTTAGCACTAAGGTAAAACGTGATTCTGAAATTCTGGTTGGACGAAAACACAACCTTTACACATAAGTGTGATATGTTAGAAGTACTTACTCAATTACCTGATCTATTATAAAGAACAAAAGACTGTAAAAAAATAATGTTATTGCTTTCTCTTGAATAATTAAACTGTTGTAAAATATTGACTAAAAAATAAAAGAAATACTAAACGTTGGCCCATTGCGCGGGGACTAAGAATTAATTGTAGTAAGAAAAATTTAGGCTTATTTTTTTAAAATTTTACTAATTTATTTACCGATTTTATATGATTATGAAACATCTTTATAATCCTTATGACAAATTTTATTATTTTGCGTATGAAAAATGTCTCAAATTGAGTTAAAAAGGTTGGCCATTGTACTCAGTTTCCTAGAAGTGGCAATCCGAGATCGAGGTCTTAAATTCCAATGATTAAGAGCACTAGAACTGTTTAAATTGTTTAGTAGACCGTGCATTGTTAGTAGAGGGCGCTTCAAGCGAATAAACGTTAATGAAAGGTACAAATTATGAAAAGAGTTTAAATAACAATAGGAGAACTGTTCGTTATATCTTTGTGTTCTGCAAGTCCATACTAAGACTATATTCCCTGAATGAATTGATTGATTGAACCCAACCACCACTTCAACCTTGCAGCCTATTTTCTTTCAAAATTATCATTATTATTTTGATAACCAATATCAAATGAGCGGAACTTGTCTAGACTGCGGCTGACCTTACTTTTAGTATTTGTAAGTACCTAAATATTAAAATTTAAATAAGACATTTAAACATAAATCATAAACCCATCTCAAACTCTAATTGCTAAAGTTCAAACAACGGCAATCGAAGAAAGAATTCCAATATTTTTTAATAACAAAATGTAACTTCTCTAGTTTTTCCAATAAAGTGAAACCAATTTTAAAACTACTTAATCAAAAGAACTCGTACGGGCTACTACGGATCTAATATTTCATCGATGTTTAAAAATTCTTACATTTACCGATGCTAGTTCGGTATTCGATCCAATATTGCCACGGTACCGTCAGGTAATCCTATAAACCAGTACGGAAATACTCGCTTTCAGGAACTTCATAATACTGTTATATTCTTCTGTGCCATCTGCGAGCATGTGATATCGTCCAAAATACTTATTGATAAAACTAAAGCATCAAAGAATAACAGATCAGTATTACCTATTATTAACTGTTATTTTTGCAATATTCCAAGTATTTGTTCTGATATTACCCCTTTTGTTTGGAACGAGTTTATTGCCGTGCACTGTGTTGTTCGATTCCTGGAATGAATTCGTTTAATGGATTTTTTAAACGGATAACGTACTTTTTGGTACTAGGGAACAAGTATTTGGTTTATATAAAAGCATTTTTATAATACAAAGAATCCATTGTTTAAATTTGAATTCTGATTTATACACAAAAGATGATCGCCCGCCTCTAATTCAAGAGAACCCGAAGATACTAACCCGAATTGGCTGGATCAAGACCTCGCCATGTGACTACTTCCAAGTTATATACGTATACATCATCTCAGCCTATAAGTGCCCGCGGCTGAGCAAAGGCCTCATCTCACATGGATAAGTTTTGAGCATTAATCACCAGTCACCAGGCTTGCTTAAGGCGGATTGGTGATTTCAAACTTATTTTTTTTTTTTTACTAGCCTATATTGTCCCACTGCTGGGCAAAGGCCTCCCCATCTCGCTTCCACACCTCCCGATCCTTCGACCGTGTCCACCAGTCTCGACGATAGGCGTCTAGATCGTCACGCCATCTTTTCCGGGGCCTACCTCGCCTGCGGCTTCCATCCTGAGGTGTCCACTGGGTGACAATAGTGGCCCATCTCTCTGGATGCATTCGGCTGACGTGTCCGGCCCAGTCCCATTTTAATTTTGCCGCCTTTTGGCCCACATCAGCGACTCCTGTTTTGGAACGTATCACGGTATTCCGTATGCGATCGGTCCGTTTTATGCCCAACAGGCTACGTTCCATTGCCCTTTGGCAAACCCGGAGCCTGGACTTCTGACACTCGGTGAGAGACCAAGTTTGCGCACCGTAGGTTAGGACAGGCAAGATACACATGTCGACTAATTTTCGCTTGAGTGAAAGGGGAAGGTCCCCTTTCATATGTTGCTTTATGGACCAGTAGCTTTTCCAGGCGTTCTCGATACGGCGATCTATTTCCTTCTCCTGCCTGTTATCGAAAGAAACTAACTGGCCCAAGTAGATGTACTCGTCGACATAGTGTAGAGCTTGCCCATCTACCTCGATCCTATGTTTCGTGCTGTTGGTCATAGCTTGTGTCTTGCTCATGTTAATTTGAAGCCTAACCTCCAGGCTTGCCCTGCTCAGATCTTAATATGTCCAGGTATCCACTCGATGTTTTCCTTCACCGTATGTCAGTGGTGCCTAAATGATCTTAGAAAGTACCTACATATACCTCACACACAATCACATTGGTACTTAATCAATCAAAATACCACTGACATACGGTGAAAGACTTCTGTGTTATAAGTTTGAAATCGCCAATTAACCTTGAGTAAGCGTGATGATTAATGCCAAAGCATTACAGTGTGAGAAAGGCTTGTGCTGCAGTAGTAGTAGGCACGTGTAGGCTAGCGGTGTAATAATACAATCGAAATAGTTTTGTTTATAATCACGGTAGTATGTGTTACAACATGCGGACTGTGCATGTGTGCATCACTACCTAGTTATTCGGCAATCAATAACAAGACTTTTTTAAGTTGTTCAAGAATTAAATGGATTTAACCTAAAACTTTTATGCTGTGTCCTAGACCTATGAATACTTGGAATAACAGCGAGGCAAATAATTCAATATAAATATTATTAAAATGAAGATTAAAAATATTTTTGAATAAAACTTCAAAGGGAATATTCATATTGATTCGAGAACATCGTGCACAAAGTGAAAGCTTCTACTTAGAATACTGAGAGTAATAACTCTTTAGACTGTTTGCGATCCTACTCGACATTTTGTGCGAATTCAATATCGAGATCCAGTGAATGTTCAACTTTTGCACCTACTCCTACACTCGGTGCAATTCGTTCGTCTGTGTTTTTAGTGATGTTTATTTTTCCATTTGTTTTAATAGGAGATATAATACTCGTATTGGTGTGTTTGACACTCCGGGCGTCGGGGATCGAACGTCGAAGTTTGCAGTCGGAGCAACTGTAGCTCGCTGCCTGACCAGAATCAGACCCGATGCGTCGCGTAGCGTCCCGCGCGCGCTTCATAGAGTCAATAGACCACTACAGATCGGACCCGACAGGGCCGAATCAATGTTAAGCCAGGGCTGTGGGCCCGCCGCGGCCTTGGCCTAGAGCAGGAGAAGGAACGAAGGGAGAGGGGGTGGGGGGGTTTTGTCAGTAAGAGTCTGACAATTGTCTCGCCCTCGTCAGAGTGTTTCTTTTTCCACTCGTTTTAATTCCTAGCAGATTTATTACAAATACTTTTTCTATAATTCTTGATGTGATTTAAAAGTAAATGCTTACTGTTCATCTTAATAAATGGAAATGTCATCAACCTATCGTTAACACTAAACATTTTGAAAATTCTCCTGTCGTCAACTGGTAATTCCATATTCTCATTATATACCTATTCTAAAAAACAGTACAATTCCCTAAAAAGCCATTGTTTTTACTGAAAATCCAATAGGTACTAAGATATCAAATGGAAGGAAATTCCTAACGAATCTTAATAAAAGGGTAACTTTTAGGTTTAAACTTTACCTTCAGAGAACCCACTACAAAGCAGACTTAATTATATGAAAAAGTAGAAAAGATCTTCACAAAAGGCTTCGGACTCTAAAGGAAATTACACACTAGTGTGCCTTTACGCTACATCCGTTGCGGAACGTTACTAAGGAAATGGACGCAAGTGTGTTGTCGCCCTAATAAATGTGTGAATTTAGATGTTCACTGGTTTCTTATTCTGTATTCTGTCTTGTTGACAGAAATCTTAGTAACAAAGGTTGAATAAAAAGTTATATAGAATAGCGAAACTGCAAGTGCGTGTACCATTTTTTTTTAAATGCCAAATTTGTCAAGAAGTCTTAGTACAGGGATAACACTATAACGGCTTAAGATATTACTCAACTTTTGTTTGCTATACGTTGCTTGACCATTGATCAAACTTAAAAAAAAATCTTAAGATTTCATAACCAATAGGCCATGTTCTCTGGTCAAACGATTTTTTATGGTATAAGTCAGCAAACGAACAGACGCATTACCTCATGGTAAGCAATCGGCGCCGCCCATGAACACCCGCAACACCAAAGGCGTTACGAGTGCGTTGCTGGCCTTTTGGGGATAGGGATTGCGGATATAAGAATTGGGAAGGGATAGGGGAAGGGGAGGGATTGGGCCTCCGGTAACCTCACTCACACGGCGAAACCACCCACAGGGGTTGTTTCACGCCGGTATTCTGTGAGGCCGTGGTATCACTCTGGTCGAGCCGACCCATTCGCGCCGAAGTTTGGCTCTCCCACACTTAAACTTAAAGTTTTCATAAAACTATAATTTTATTGAGCAACTGTGTCGCTACCGGTGAGTGTCATTATACATTCCCTTCATAAATAGTTTAGTAAGTTTTCTAACTATCAAACAGCCATTAAAATCCATGTCAAAGTGGTTTATGATGCATATTAACACACTGATTTAAGCTCCATGAAAATTTAATAGAGTTCCGTAAGACTGACTTTGAATGCATACGAAACTAGTTATAACACGCGGTTTTAGATTCCGGTGCACGAAATAAAAATACAGAAATGTTATTCATAGAATTTATATGAGTTTCCATCTGTTTGTGATAAGTTTGATGAGCAGTTTACGAGTAGAGTTAAACGGAACGTAGTTTACCATACTATAAACTCGGATTGTGAGTTAGTTAGCTCTGATGATGAAACACTTTCATTGATGAAACAGAACTTCTATAGTTCTCATTGAATCGATATACATATAAAATACATATTTAAGTGTGGGAGAGCCATGCTTCGGCACGAATGGGTCGGCTCGACCGGAGTGGATACCACGACCTCACAGAATACCGGCGTGAAACAACTACAGCGTTGTGTTTCGCCGTGTGAGTGAGGTTACCGGAGGCCCAGTCCTTCCCCACCCTCAATCCCTCCTTAATCCTTAATCCCTAAAAGGTCAGCAACGCACTCGTAACACCTCCGTTGCGGGTGTCCATGGGCGGCGCTGATTACTTACCATCAGGTAATCCGTCTGCTCGTTTGCCGACCTATTACATAAAAAAAATACACATTTTTTTTTTGAAGTTGAGCTTCGTCTATTGTCTTCACTCTCCCTGGACGAGGTGAAAGGGTGTGTCAAACTCTTACTGACTAAAAACCACCTCGTTCCTTCTCCTGCTCCAGGTGGTACATTATCATGCTTGACATTATTGCTTGCTTCCCCACCTGAACATCAATCCCTGTTGGGCAACGTCTGTGGTGGTCTTTTTTATATAGGGACCAGCCTGCCAAAACCTCCCAAAAACCGCTGCAGCTTCAGTAAGCCAGGATCTACAGAAGATAGTTCTGTGATGGTCTATTGGCTATTTGATGCGTGTGAAACGCCCTTACTCGCCGTCCGCAGACGGTACGGTTATGGTGACTGGAGATCAGATCCTCGAGACGCTCGGAGTCTCTCCTACCGCCGTCATTGTGGCGCGAGAAGGATAGTTCTCTCACTGCTCCGCCTCCTTTGCGAGCATCATTGCGCAGAAAGAGGAAACGGCATAAATTATGTCTTAATAATTTAAACTGAATCCATTCGTCTATAAAAGACCTTAAGCCTTGCTTTGAATAAGGAACAGATCACGACCCAAATTTGATTTTAGTTTACTTCCATTGAACCCTTTGATATTCATGACATTTACAAAACAAGTATGCTCAAAGTAACGAGTTATGCCACCGAACTCAGAAATGTATAATTAATTAAGCATTAGGGAACTTTATGTTTATGAGAGTAAAGTCTTTTCTCGAATAGCGAGGCTGCTCACATTATTAAATGAAACAAATGTGAAAACTTAATACATTTAAATTAAGTTCCCTTTACACCACTTATCTAGATTAAATTCGAGGAAATGGTATACAATATATAAAGCAGAAAATAATATTAAGCCTTTGAATTCCTGAAAAGAGACGGAGGTGCATTTACAGTATACGAACTTATTGCTGTGTCATAATTAGTTACATTATAACGAGTCTCCTAAGCCATCAAAATGATGCTAACAATTCAAATTTGATACAATAGGGGATTGATCTCGTTCACGATGAAAGAATGATTATCTTCAAACAAGCGATCCGCCCTGGCTTCGCACAAGTGCCAGTATTGCACTTGTGCGAAGCCAGGGCGGATCGCTCTCGCGAACTAACATTCTCGACTAAATAACGGTTATTGTTGTAGGTGGGTGATTCTTCACATCAATTAAAAAAAAATTAATAATGTCATTATCCTCAACCGAAAATTAACGAGTCTGCTGATTAAAACACAGATAATTATTTTATTAAATTAAATCTCACCACTGCTTACAACCTAGAGGATACGGCATACGGTAGCGGTATGCCCTGCCTGGGCTGAGCACCGCCGTATCCTCAGGGAAGTGATCGGCGGCGGCGACCTCTCGCGCCCGGCCTTAGTCGAGGCCATGGTGCGGAGTGAGAGGAACTGGGACGCCGTCTCCTCCTTTTGCGAAGCAGTCATGCTCGCAAAGAGAGAGGCGGCCCGCGTGAGGGAGCAATTCTCCTCCTCACGCCCCAGCAGCCGCAACTGGCGACACTACGGGCGTCGGGGATCGAGGGACGATCTCCGGCCACCGTAAGCACGGGCCTGCGGTCGGCGAGTAAGGGCAGCTCGCCGCCCGACCAGAACCAGGCCCGAGCGTACGGCGCGTAGCGTTCCGCGCGCGCCTCAAAGAGCCATTCGACCACCACAGACGGGGCCCTAAAGGGCTGATGTCCAGCCGGGGTTGCGGGGTAAGCGCAATGAGGTACCGCGACCTCGGCACAGAGCAGGAGAAGGAACAGGGGGGTTTTTAGTCAGTAAGAGTCTGACACTCCCTCCTGCCCGGCCCTGGGCGGGAGAAGTCATTTGATGATTTCCCCTCACAAAAAAAAAAAAAAAACCACTGCTTACAAGCAACCGATTAAAAATAGTGTATAAAATAAATTACTAAGACGCTTAAAAACCTGGGAGGATAATGACTTGTTAAATAAAAGTTAAGGTTTTTTGGAGAATCACCCAGGTACATAAACTTTCACATTATCTTCAATCGTTTCATTTATTAAAAATATTATAGATTTAAGCATACATAGGGACATATAGATAGATATTTTTGCGAGTGTTCTTAAGGGTGAGATCTTCAAGAGGGTTTTTAAAATTTTAATTTAACGTTATTCTATTTCTATTCATAGATCATTGAAGCAACAAAGTTATGTAGGTAGAGACTACAAAAAGAGCTTTGAAGGACTAGCTTTGTGCGGCAACTTTTTAATAACATCAGAATACACAATAGGCTAACAAAAACCTACGAAATGAAAACTCGGACAAAAAAAACGCATTATATTAAAATATCACAAAAACTTTTATAAAATCTTCTAACAAATGGTTTCCATTACAACTCTAATATCGTGGCGGTTTTCTTTCATTTCTCATAACCTCATTCTTTCCACCAAGTAAAGGATCTCTGAATTTCTAGGTTACAAGACCCGATGACCCGTTTCATAGCTCGTTAGCCAACTGGACTGATTAATGGAGTTTTTAGAGAAATATATTCACTACCCAAAGTTTCATTTATGAACTTCACAAAAGATATATTTTTGTAGTTGCCATAATATAGGTAGTTTTATGACCAACTAGCGGCCCACTACTGCTTCACAAGAGTATATAACTATTCTCCGGTTCCTATTTAACGATTTTCTCATCCACTTTTCTTAACTAATATTTTTTATTTAAGAAATTCTTTTGAAAATAGTTTTGGTCATTGTCATATGTACAGGCGTTGTTGAGTAACGCGCTCACCGACACAGTTTGTGATCCTATTTTGTATATTTTCCCTAATTAATACCATGGGCATTCCCCAACTGCCAAACCTTTGGGTGATGTAGATTAACATTAGTGGTAGGTGAACAAAGCAAGCGTTATAATCTAAATCATTATAGTAGATACATTAAAGGATTGGACAAACTGTACTGTCTAAAAGCCTATCACATTTATCGGAGAACCGATGCATTAGGATAGACGTATCCACCAGAAACCACGTCAAGGCAAACGAAGTACTGCACTGGTCTGGTAGACTGGATGCGATGAACTGTAAATTGAGTTCTGTAGCGTGCTATTCAAAAGCTTGGGTCCAGTCATGGACATAAACGTCCTAATAAAATCCACTAAGTAGTACATTTGTACTAAATCTTTCAAACAACATTGTCAATGAGAAACGTGCCTAAATGCCTGACCGTGTTTCCACGTGTATTTTTGGGCAAAAAAGTATGTCAGTGTAGTAGAGCTCTTGAAGTATCGACCAATCGTTTAGTGATGTTTTTAAGAACGATATCTATCAATCAGGCTCGATGTGACTAATTGCATCAAGTTTTACTCTCTTAACATTCAATTACCTATATAATAAAAACTTTTATATTCAATCATCATCTGTGATTGTGCAATGATTGATCAACCGTCTATTTTCTGTATCTATATATTTTTTTATGTAATAGATCGGCAAACGAGCTGGACGGATTACCTGATGGTAAGCAATCAGCGCCGCCCATGGACACACGCAACGGAGGAGTTACGAGTGCGTTGCCGACCTTTTAGGGATTAGGGTTTTGGAGATTAAGGGATTGGGGAGGAATCAGGGGAGGGGAAGAATTGGGCCTCCGGTAACCTCACTAACACGGCAAAACACAACGTTGTGGTTGTATCAATTTATGTTTTAAAAAATCTATCCGAAATTGATTTCATGTTAAAATACTAATTTTAAACTAAAGGTAAGACAACATGAAATTGTCGAGACCCTAAAAAATTTATTAAAAAAAAAACTCTCAATTCGAAAATATTCTTAGATAGATAAGTAGTAATAAAAAATAATCAGAATTACCATTGTATCTTTAATATTGCTACTCTCGTATCCAATAAAAGATTAATCATTTGGTAGGTATTCGATACAATCTTACACGCACTTGAGATTCGAGGAGCGTCTCAAGTGATGAAGGGAAGACAGTCGGTTAACAAAGTTCGATGCCAGGCCAAGGTCAAAATATTAATAAAACAGATACAATCAGAGTAGAAAATCAGCTATATAGCGAAACGTATTAGGTACAATTACCAACAAGAAACATTATGAACATACTTCTGTATTTGACATCGCTATGTCCTTTTTTGAGCAAATTGAAATAATTTATATAGGAATAATTCCACTACACGCTTGTCTAACTGGAAATTCGTCAACCGGCTACTATGTAGAATGTCTTGGATTCCACCAGCAGAGATAGGATGATTTAGATTTGATGACATTGTCAATAAAAGTTTTCCAAATACTCCGTTAAAACCAATATTTTCTATATTATACACCTTTATCTGATATAAATAATATATACATATTATATATTTGGTATCTTATACACCTTTATCTAATATATTTTTATTTGTTCACACCCATTACGATGATTAATTATTTTTAAATAGACATACGCACTATGCAATCAAGGTTCCGCTGTCCGTCTGTTTGGCTGTTACCAAGCCGATGTCACATGAACAGTGATAGTTGGACAGTTGAATTTTGGACAGAAGAAGTACGAGTATAATTATTTTGTCTGCAGCTATAGATCACAACAAACATAAAAAAATATTTAATACTAAATACACTCGCGCGGTATTACCCGCTGCTCTGCTCCTACAGATCGTAGCGTGATGGTTTATAGACTATAGCCTTCCTCGATAATAAATAATATGTTTAAACAAACACAAAAACCCTTCAGCTTAATAATATTAGTATAGATTAAAGAGGGATTACCATACAACAAACGATAATTTGGTACAGAATCGAAAATGCACTTGTACGGTTTTTATAAGTATCGTTCATGATTAAAGTTTAAATAAAAATATTAGCCAACGTACAAAGCACGGAGGACTTAGTAATCAATTAGTTTCGTATTACACATAATTGACATCATTTATCTGTGGTTAGCAACTTGATCAATGTTCTACCTATCATGGCCTTAACTCTAATTATCCTAAATAGTGCTTGAAATGTAAGAGATGTAGACGTGCATTCGCCAATTCAATTTAGACTTTATTGACATACTATACTCTACTGCATAGCAAAAATAAAAGTATTTCGTAAAATTTTGTAACATTTAGTCTGTTTTTGTTAATAAGTAGCAGTAGCCGTTTTGACATCACATTCACATGACAGCTTCACCTCATTTTTTTGTATGTAGTTACATAAAAAATATTGCGTTCGTGGTGGCCTGGAGGTTAAAACGCCCGCTTCTGACGCATTGGGCTTTGACTACACTCTTAGGACTTTGAACAGCAGTGGGCTTATAAGCCGATGATGAATGATGTGATAAAAATATTATAGTAAAGAACATAAAAATAAAAAATTATATACCATCAAGGATTATTTTGTTTTTAAATTAAAATATCAATATTTATTTATGGCAATAGAACAAATTATTTTCTCATTTCATTCTTAATATAATTAATTGTTGCTACACACGTTTTTCATATAGATTCCGTGAAATACTGAGAAATACTCCCAGAAGCCTTTATAAAACGTTCAGATTCATAACTATTCAGTGTAATTAATTAATTCCCATTAATACACCTCATAATATACAGTATTATTTTTGTTTAAGGAAAATAGGTCTTCCAATTTAGTGCTAACTAGTCACATGTACAGCCATCGCTCATCCGCCTCGATTGTTACCCACAAACCTCTGACGCAGATGCTTAGTGTACTTACCGGGTGTTTTGGATTCAACGCAAGAAAACGTCCAGGTGTCGCCACTGCAAAGACCAAGGACGTGGTTAAACATACGGTGGCAGTGAGCCAGTATGCTAGGGCTGAGCACCAGCCTGTCCCAAGAGAAATGGTTGGCGGGAATAACCTCTTCTGCCCAGTTTTATTTTAGGAAAAGTTGCTAAGCACTGGAAACAAGTGAGAGAACTACCTCCTTACGTCCCAGCCGCCGCAGAAGACGCCCTGGGAGTCGGGTATTGCACGACGATCTCCGGCCGCCATGCACGAGTCTGCGGATGGCGAGATCTCCTTGTTTGAAAACCTTAATACGGTTTACAGAATGCATCTATTTACCAAAATGTTTCAAGAGCATAATTGTTAGTTTTGGAAAAGTGGTCGTGTCGTGACATACGGACAGACAGACGTGACGAATCTATAAGGGTTCCAGTTTTCGCTATATCACTACAAAACCCGAAAAATTGCTTACTTATTCAAAACAAATCAAATTCAGCTTTCACTTATATAAAACAAAATAAAAGAGATATCATTGCACTTACAAATCATACGTAATATCTAGCCATCTACACAGAGGACCTACAAATATTTTGCAATGAAAATAGAACTACCTACATATTGTACAAGTTACCACAACGTAAATATCTGATTTCAATTAAAAACAAGTTGCTAGAGTAACAAACGATCTGTTACCGCCAGCCAACGTAATCGAGAATACCGCCCGCTGGGGTATAATAATTATCATGTGAACGCGTGGCCCACTGGGAGTGATCCCTGCCAGGGATTAGTGGTGGGATAGCCCGGGAAACGATAGGACCCCGTGCCCCGGAAATTCATGACACCCCGGGGCGGACCATTCTTTTTGTCCCGTTATATTGCTTTTGCTAACTTTCCGGTTATATGAGAGTGTTCTAAAGCAACATTTCTCTCGACGTGCAAAGAATGGTGTCTTGTGAAACACTTAGATATTTTATTCTGAAAATAGAGCTAGTGTGTGCTTGTTTCTAGAATCTTTGCATGGGTAAATTTATTTTACAATATTAGAACTACTATTTTCTTGGTTTATCTTTACAATTTTGTAGAACTAAGGTGTTATATACACCACACAAAGATATTTTATTAATGTTAAACGCCATGGGGGTCACCGGCGACCTAAGTTAGCGTAGGATTTGCCTTTAACAGTTTTCTGTCGGCAGTAAAAGGCTTAATGTAGTACCTATTGAACTTTAGAATAAGTAAAATAAACAGATAGTTAGAGCGATTTTAAGGGGCACTCATTAGTAATACCCTCGTTTTAAGAAGTGGAAGCCTTTTAGTTCGCCGCATAACCTCGTAAGCAGTATGACAAATGATATATTATCACAACGGACTTCGCTTAAGAGCTTCGTAATCGGCCATTTTCCTTAATCGGTCTTTGCTACTTGCAGAGGAAAATTAACAGCTGATACTTTGTTTTTCTACATTTTGCTACACATAGTTTTAACGCAAGGCTGTTTTTTCCAAATCAATATAAGCCTTAATATTTATATTAATATTACTTAAGCTGATTGATTTAAAAAGTCTTGTTTAATGATAAAGAAAAGTTTCTTTTTACACTTTGATATAATAGGGTAGTTTACAACTGTTCCAAATTAATATAATAGGTACTTTTTGGAATGTCGAAAATAACAATATTCTATGAAATAAGAAAGAAATTAAATCATGAATTAATTAAAAAACACTAATATAATACATAATGTATATATATTGTAAAACTAATAATGATTGAAATTTCTATAAGTAGGAAACTTTCTTTATGACTTAGACTATTCAATTATTGTATTTGGCTGTTTGTTAACTGGCGTATTATCATAACCAATGGGATTGTGTAATCAATGTTGTGTGTTTATGTATAATAAATGTGGGAATATATAGACCAACCATCGAAAGAACAAACCGTTTAATTTTACTATATAATATGTATATAGATACTACGAAACAGATGTTTGTATGTATGAATGTTTAGATGAAAAAAAAACATCTGTGTTTTACAAGGGAAAACAAAATAACAGTTGGTGCGAGTGATAAGGGTCAAAATGTCAATCCGGATTGTGGATCATTTTTGCGGTGTTCTAGCGGTTTTGGAAGAACAAATGTTTTGTTTTGCTTTAAAATTATAGGAAAACGAGCAACGTATTTATAATTATAAATTATAAAAACGTCAGCTTCGCGGCCTTCTGCAAGTCTCTTAGTCTATCTAGAGGCAAGCAAATCGCTCATAAAAACAAAGTTATGTCTGTTAACATGATATTAAATAAAATTGTTATTTATGTTCGACTGGAAGAAGACGAGATCCGCAAGTTATTATTGTTTATATCTATACCTAGTTTGTATGTATCTAAATATCCACCCATACTTACAAACTTTGCGTTTATTAATATAGTAGGATGTTATTTTGGTATGGTACAATCATCGAACCGTAAAATATATATAATACCTTCCGCCTGACGCAGGTGCTTACCGGGCACGGAATCTATGGTAGGTTCCTGTTTCGGATCCGGTGGGACGAGAAGGGTCGTCATTGTGCGGACCGCCTAGAGGATATGGTGGAGCACACGTTGCCGGAGTGCCCTGCTTGGTCTCCTTGAACACGGCCTTGTCCTCAGGGAAGTGATAGGTGGCGGCAACCTCTCGCGCCCGGCCTTAGTCAATGCCATGGTGCGAAGCGAGAGGAACTGGGAAGCCATCTCCTCTTCTTAAGTAAAGCAGTAATGCTCGCCAATCCGCCTTGAGCAAGCGTGAGAAATGCTTAAATCTTTTCCGTGTCAGAAAAAGCCTTTTGGCCTTGCTTAGCAGTGGACATTTATGGGCTAAAGATATGTCAAAACAATAACAAAATCTTAATCCAATCGTATCAAAGTCAAAAACTTGATAATGATCTGTAAACCAAAAGCCATTCCAATGAATTATTTGAACAACTTATTAAGTCTTGGCATTAATACGTACAGTAACAAGGAGAACAAAGAAAACAATGGAGACGCCAAATAAAAGACAAAAAAATAATATAAGTCTAGAGTCTACTCCGTTATATTGTCCAATGTCTGACAAATCAGAATGACTGTCGAAATGTAACTTTTGTCTACTTATAATGAATTGGCTATTGTTTTCTTCACGTGTATTGTTGTGAATAGGTTTAGATAAAGACGCTGGGAATATAACATAGGTAGATTTTATCATTTTTCAAAACTAATATTTTTCTATTGTATACTTTTGCATGTAGTGAGGATAATATAGGTAGTTATTTTTACTCTACACCACTTTTACGGGTTATAGAACTAATAAAAATCCTTAAAAGAAAAAAAATTGCTGTCGCCTTCCCTTAAAAAATTCGATTGCATAATTTTAACGTAACCCAAAGTTTCCCGAGTTTGAGAACTTGCAAAAGCTTATAGTTTTGATTGAATAGAGTATAGATAAAATATTAAAAAAATTCGTTAATAGATTTACGGGGTGGCCCGGAGGTTAAGGTGCCTTTCAAATGTGAAGGTGCGAATTTGGAACCCTGGACATTTACAGACTCTTTCTGAGCCATATGTACTTTTTAAAATTATAAAATAGATACTGCTTAAAAACGATGGAGAAAAACGTCGTAAGGATTCCAGGAATTTGTAATTATAAGTTTGAAATCACAAATCAACTTTAAACAGGGTTCATACCTTCTTCAATGTGGAACAGGTATTTTCTTAGCAATAGGATATTTACAGGTTAGCGACGATGATTGGTAGAATTCTTCAAAATGACATCTACATATTAGATATATAATAATTCGAACTGTGTTCCGAAACCATTTAATAAACCTCCTTTTCACGGCAATTAAGTTGTAAATTCCATATAATTAGGGATGAACGATCATATACCCGGCATAACAGCCAGCTCAGTATTATTGTTGAAATTTCAAAGAACTTGTGTTATTTGCTCTACTCGGAAATAGGAAATATTACGTTGCTCGCCCGGATTTCGTTCTCAATGTAAGCTTATTAAATTCAATGAATTTTCATAAAAGATCTAACCCATCTCTGTTTTAAATACCAAGAATACGCAGATCGTATTTAAACTACCTGAAAATAACCAATTTAACCAACCATCCGCAAAATCGAGAAATTACAACAGCGGTGCCGGTCTTCTGGAGGTTATGGATTGGAGATTTAGGATAGGATGGGGCAAAGGATTGGTTCGGTGAAGCCGACCTATTAGTACCAAAAAATGGCTCTTAAATAACTTCCTATTCTAGAAAAACAATTATTGCCTTAATTGATACGAGTATAACCATGGTCAAGATCTAATTCTTTTATACACTTAAGCGTATTGCAGGCAAGAGTAGAAGCTCCCAAAAAAACTCAATTCCATATAGGAATAAAATTAGGCTCGGTACAAAGCACTGACTCCAATCACTCAGCTTGTGTAGTCACTGAGCCGTCATAATTAGTCCTTTGTATGAACTCCAGTTATTGTTCTTCCCCTGTTGGTTGACGCTGCATATTACTTGCTATGCCATGTGGTCTAACCAATTCTTAATTCTTTCCCTCACCCCATGCCTCTCCGATCCCTAAATCTTCGGAATCCTAACCCCAAAAAGGTCGGTTATATACACCTAACTCCTCTGATGTTACGTGTGCATGCATGCATTAATGCATGTGCTCAATTGCCAACATAGGTATCACATACATAAAAAAGACATGTTCCAGAACCAAGGGGCGACTCGACAGAAGTAATACTGGTACCACAGCTTCACAGAAAACCGGAGTGAAACAACCCCAACATTGTATTTTCGTCCTCCGATAACCTCACTGTGAGTGAACAATATGGGCCAATATTGGGTCATCATAATACACGTATGAAGGAACATTGTAACCAATATTAAATCTCAATATCATCAATATCTCTCAGTTCATACTCGTATATGAAATTATTATACGCATGAGTAGAAAGTTTATAACTATTTAAAAAAAAAGCGACCGTTTTGTACGAAAGATATATAAGTTAACCATACTGCGATTCCGACTGTCTAAAGTGCAGAAATTCTTCTTGAGATAACTTTTGAAATATTATAACAAAAACCAAATCATTTATTAAATTATAATTGTACGAAGCACCTTCAATTTTGACGTTTCAAAAATGCCTAGTAGAGGATTGAGTGAAATAAATACTTTGACTTTGTGACGTGGTGGCCCAAGGTTAGAGCGCCCGCTTCTCATGGTTCGAAACCTGACAAGTATCAATTTGACTTTTTTAAATATACATCGTATGATTATGTAGACACCGTTGACATACGGTGAAGAAGTTTTCGTGTGCACCTAAAGGCTGATGATGGTGACTTTGACATTGACATTGATTTCAATAAACGTAGCTTTGATTCACAAATCAAAAATACACTGTTAATAAACTGATAAATAATGTAGAAAAGGTTTTAACACCTCTTATATACCCACTGACTGAAAAGGCTTAAGTTACTGTATAGGTATATAAAGATAAAACGCAGCACATGTTCCGCCATGATAGTTAACAGTTGAGTGCAGTCCGACAACTATCATAAAATGAGGTATTAGTGCCACACAATACGAAAATCGTTGAATTCAACTTCTACAATAAGTTTTATTGCGGTAGTTGCAAGTGCGATTTTAGAATGAAATGTGTCCATAGCAGTAGCAGTTTTTACATTTGTGCCGCAGTATAAAATACTACTACAATAGAAAATATGACTAAATAAATTAAAATTTTGGGTATATTCTAATAGATTAGTACCACTTAAAAGACAATCCACTTCAAATTTTAGAAGGAACATGAAAACATATAACATATTTGTAAACGCACCTACGACAAAGGAGAAAATCCTAGAGTGGGGCAACGTTTTTTATAAAAAAAAATATTGTAAAAGAAGCAAAATAGATAAATCTAGATTATTAACACGTGTAAATTGTGGATTTAGTATGTACCACTTAGTTCTATTATTACTCTGATTCCATTCCCGTCACTTCCCTTTCTTGGAAACGAATAAACCTCAGCCAGACATATGCACAATCTACTAAACATTTTTTGAGTTTATGATTGGAATATCAACAAACGCTTTGGTGTGAATACGAAATCTTATCGACGCAACACGGCATGAACACAAAGCGGTCAGCTGCTGAACATCAAACAAAGCTTGTCAATAATCAGTTGATCAGTCACACTGAGGACAATATAATTCGCATCAAGTGGACCGATGCAAGTCCATCGAAGCTAAACACAACGTTTAGCTCATTCCCCGCCCAACTGCAGTAATTGTAATTGTCTTTGCGACCAAAACTGTGACGGATCACGTTCTGATCCGAACACGTTAATCACAGTGAATAATGTACCATTTCGGATGTCCAATGAATAATCCTGATGGATCTGGCAACTCTCCTGCCACGCCAAATGAACGATTTCACTATAATTCGCTTTTGGCATCGTTTTGATGTTCACGGAGAATTTGGAAATTTGGTCTTTGTTATCGACAACCGATCGTTTTACATTGTTCTCTATAGGTTTTCTGTTTTCATATTTTATTTGGGAAAGCGGACTATTGGAGTGTATATACAAGTGCAATTATAAATTTTTAAAGGCATGAAATAAAAAGTGAGTATTACAATATTGAAAAAACATAATCGGTATAGACTTAAAAACGTGTAGACTATTTGATTGTTCTCGTGAAGCTCTCTTCACATAATTAAATCAACTGCCTGTTTATTTCCGAACATTTTCAACATTTAATTTATTTGACGTAAAATATATTTCGATTCAGGCTCTCTCTAGGTTTTTCCACGTAATGTTATGGAACGCGGAAAAACTAAAATGACATTATCAAAAGACCAAATCCTGTAAATTATATAATTTTCTGGCGATTATCGTGGAAACGAGTGGCCAGTGTCAAAAGACAGGCTGAGCATAAATAATGCCTTCTGGGAATAACCAATAGAACCACGCCAGGTAGAAAGGTACTTAAATGGGGAAGCAAAGTAGCTTCTACTTATCTTTTCTTTACTTTGTGCCCCGGAGTGCCGAAAGTACCTAAAAGGTGATTAAGATTCAGCTGATTAGTTGAACTTGAGAATAAGATATTGCTTTACTTTTGCGCTGAGTTTAGGTAGGGGGCAGGTAAATTTAAGCGTGACGACGTTAGCTGTCTTCGAACAATTTTTTTCTGGAGCTGAGAGAATTTTTTCGCTATGACTTTTATATTTTTCTCCTATTGTTTTAATCTTTATATCTTTTTATGAAAGGAAGGCCTTCCTAATTTAATTGTGTTCGGTTATTTATACTGTTATAATTTTCAGAAGAACTGGAATGGCTGAGAGTAATTAAGAATCTCTGGAGGCTCTTAAGATGTCCTATGAATTTCGTGTTACAAAGTATTACGAAAGCAAACTACTTTAAAATTATTCATGCTTAAAATTTTATCTTTAATTCAAGGGCATGAATTATGGAATAGATTTTAATAATCAGCACATCGGCCAAAAAGCGAAATCACAATTGAATCATAGTAAAAGTTTATTTTACAATTATTCATTCATCGTTACATGCTATTTTTATTCCCATTCAATAATTTCATGTTATTAAATAAAACATCACTCTGAGTGTCATTTGATATGTTTTATTCAAAGTTGGCTTACTTTACACCACCAACTAACTTATTTTTAATTTTATATACTTATTTTTGTAATAATATAGCTTAATACTAATATTATAAAAAGGTAAAATTTGCAAATTTTTAGAACTAACTACTAGTCGGAAAATTCCAAAATTATTTCATTGATAGATAGTTACACTGTTCGTGAATACTAAATATAGGCTCTAAATTTTACTTGGTTTGCGTATTTAGTCGACGTTTCACTTTAAGCTCTGGTCTTTTTAAAAATCCAGGATACATTACATTTATAAAACGCGTGTGAAGCCTCGCGCGGGCGCAAGAAGTTTATAATAAGAATATACATACAGCGGGCGATAATATGATATTTTGAGATCTCTTCCTATCGACATGGAATGGACAGAAATAGGTAACTTACGACGGTGAATCGTATATTTTTAAATAATATAATTATATTAGCACTCCTATATTCTCTCTCTTAGTTGACAGACATAACTTGACATAGGGATAGGTTTTGAAAAATGCGTACTATTCTACTTACTTTTTTCTGTTGATATTATACTCTTTCAACGTAACGTCTTCATAGTGTAATGAAAAGATAAAACAAAGGCAAAAGCTAGTATGTATTTCCATTCATACAATACAGGGTGTTGCATTGTTATTCAATCGCTGCCAACATTCCTGCGACACAGGCCCGTCTAAGTGTCGCACAGTTACTGTCAATGTCTTCTTGTCAAGGATTTTTTTTTGTTTTCTGTGCATAACTGGGCAGCATATTGGGACCATTTTTGTTCCTTTTATATATCAACGATTTGCCCAACGTAACCCTATACTCTTGCATTCTGTACGCTGACGATACAACTCTTAGTATTGAACTCACGGATGACAATATCACTAAATATGAAAAAGAGATAAATGACACGTTAAACAAAATAATTGAATGGCTAAAAGACAATCATCTCCATGTCAATATAAGTAAAACCAAGTTAATACAGTTCGAAGCCTACAATAGTAAAAGTCATCAATTAGAAATCAGATATGCAAATAACATTATAGAAGAAGTTGAAAGTGCTACTTTTTTGGGGATAACATTAGATAAATATTGCAATTGGAAATTACATATCGACAAATTATGCACCAAATTGCAAAGATTTGTATTTGTCTTAAACAGAATTACTCGCGTAGCTGGTATCAATGCTGCGCTTTATGCTTATCATGGTTACGTATCATCGATTCTTCGCTATGGTATCATTATATGGGGAAATTCAGTTGATGTTATTAGGGCCTTCCGAGCCCAGAAAAAATGTATTCGATCAATGACTAAAGCCCACCCACTACAAAGCTGTGTCCCAATTTTTAAAAAGTTAAACATATTACCCCTACCATCTTTATATATATTTGAACTATGTATCTTTGTACATAAAAACATAAAGTTATTTCATGTACATAATGATTTCGTTGTAAGAAAGAGTCGAAATACTTACAAGCTATGTGCACCCCGACAAAGACTTAAACTCTTTTCAAATAATGCTTACTGTATGGCAATTCAAATTTATAATAAATTGCCTAATGCTTTTAAAGACCTCAACTTCATGATATTTAAACGGAAATTATTTAACTTCTTATTAAGCAAATGTTACTACTCAACGAATGAATTCTTGAATGATACGTTTAATAGTAAATTTAAATAGGATGATGACCATTGATTGAATGATTGTAATTGAATTGAATCTTATTATTTTTTTATTTTATTTTGACATTGTATTTTTATGGCATTTCATATTTTTTGTTAATTTTTGGCCTTTGACTTTTTATTTGTATTATTTTAATCATTCAAGTATGTGTATTATTGCAAGAAACTTTCATGACATTTTTTTTTTTTTGTAATTATTTTTTGTATTAATAACCCTAAATTGACATTGTGTTTTATTATTTGTACTCTGATTGAATTATTGTAATGGAATGGTATTTAATTTTTTTTGAATTTTATTATTTGTATTTTTTTTATCACGATATTTAATCATTTTGACTATTAATTGCCTCAGACATTTGTATTTAATTGATCAACTATGACATAATTATTGTAAGTAATTTCATTCACATTTTCTTATAATTTCCCTAAACTGACACTGTATTTTATATTTGTACGCCGGAAACGGTAGAATATTATGAACTTTTAGGATTAATTTAACAACTCTGTAACAATATTGTTACAAATAAATGGATTATTATTATTATAACAGCTTGTTTTTCTAAAGGATAACATACAGTCAACTAGTTACAACTAGGAGAGGGAGACCAAAGAAAATATGGATGGATTGTGTGAGAAAAGATATGGAAAACAGAGGAGTCAATGATAGCGTGACAGGTGACAGGACAGAATGGAAGAAAAAAACATATTGCGCCGACCCCAAATAAAACGGGACAAGGGCAGGAAGATGATGATGACAGTCAACTAGTTAAAGTTTAATCCTGAAGTAACCATTTCTTTTAATGCTATGTTGTAAGACTTCTCTACATCCACAAAATGTGTCTTAAGTGTTCAGTCTCGGGGTTTATAGAACCCACCAGTATTTTTTATATTTTTTACATTTTTAGCGTAATTATTTATTTTTGGCCAAATCAAGTAAGTATCTTTCTATCATACAAAATTGGATACTTGCTAGGTACTCGTTGATTTTTGAGAGGGCCATGCTTCGTTACGAATGGGCCGCTTCGACCGGAGTGATACCACGGCCTCACAGACAACAGGCGGAAAGCTACAAACACTCACGTTGTGTATCGCTGTGTAAGTGAGGTTACTAGAGACTCAATCGTCCCCCTCCCATTCTTAACCTAACTCCCTAATAAGCCAAAAGAGGATGGCAACGAAGTATAAGTATATTCCTTTAGTAATTCGAGAGTCCACGAGCGGCGCCGATTTTAGGTAATAAGTACGCTTGTTTGCCGATCTGTCACATAAAAACCAACAAAAAATACACCGCACAATTTGCAGCACATAATTCTACCAGTAAATCTACCGCAACATTTCTAAGTTCCTCAAGACACATTTAATCCGAGACGTATTACATTGCACTATACTAAGTGACGTCACATCAGTCATTAGTTGCATTATTAAGCAGAAACTAGTTACTTTAATACATGGTTTCGCTTAATTAACGCTGAGTGAAGCAATTACTAATTAGCGTGAGCACTAACGACCATTTCTATGAAACATACATGAGCTCAGATCCTCGTTACTGTCTATTGATATACGATATCAGAGACAATTTTGTTGAAACATGTAGGTGTGTATATGTTATAATCTGCAAGTTATCTTGACATAATCTCCAAGTCTTATAAATGGAAGAGCCGCGTGGACCAAGGCATGTCTCGGTGGCCGTGGCCATACAGCAAATCAGCCTAAAATATCTACAGCATAACGCTGTGTCAAACCATCTACTCTTTGGAGGAATCTTCATCCTTCTCCAATCTTTGAATTTTCAGAACCCTTTATGCAAATATGGCCAGCAATGTAGGCATTGCGGGTGTCAGTGGGCAACGTCGATTGTATCCATCCGCTCTTTTGCCAAAATATCAAAAACAAAAAATATTTATTAACATTAATAAAATGCATCTTACGTCATATAATATCATGATATTGTAAGCAACCTACCATGTACAAATTAGATCCTTTTGTTTTATAATAATGTAGGTATCACAAATGGATTGACCGCTAAACACTAGAACTTGTCAAGTATCTTTTTTATTTTCTATATCTATACACAATCTAGTATCGTCAGTACGTTTACAAACACAACCTAACATACTACGCCTAGACCTAGAACAATAATTTTAGTGTCCTTTCTGGACAAAATATTAGAAAACGGTGACCGGCGTCCAAAAGAGAGTAGCATTTTCCGTCCGTCGATATTGGTTGTCATAGAAAGATCTATGATAGTCGTTATAGTTAATTGGGAACCCAAAATTCTAACAGCGGGTTATCCTTTTGATTTCTCGTGGCTAGTTGTGAGAGGATGAAGGTTGATCTGTATCAAATACTGACTGCCAAATTACTGCCGAACATAAGGGTGAGCTGAAAAGCTTTTAATAAAACGTTAATAAAGTTTCTCGCTTTTGTCATCCACAATCTGCGACACGATTGAATAAATACTTAACATAATAAGTGTTCTTCGTCTCGGAAGCATGACGCAAGTTTCCAAGGACTTGAGTTCACCTTTGACTATTTTACAACTGAAGGAACTAATTGGTTTCCTCCAGTGAGCACGTGGCTAGATTCTGCAAAACAAAACATTCCCGACTAAAGGAAATGTCTTCAGAAAAATACAGAACAAGGACAAAGATAACGATAATTATGATTGTACTAACAAGATTCTATAACAGAGAGCAAAATGTTTGGCAGCAAAAGTCGCACTCTCGAAACTGGATACACAAAAGCAAGGAAATGCAGTAAAACGAACAATAAATGAACTAATCAAATTAGGAGATGTGTTTCATCCCTTTCTGGCGTACGTTGGCAAGAAGAGACAAAACAAATGGAGTGAACATAATCCTCTCGATTGCATTGCCTAATTTTCGCGTTCTACAAAATATGAAACAGCAACCTAATGCGTGTTTTACTTCGTTTTTCGGAAACCACGTTTCCAACATGGTTCTGTGTAAAATAAAATTTTAATTTGTATGTTTTGTTTTGATGTTGCTAGTTTTTCCTTTTGCGAATTTACAAGGTAAAACTAAAACACAAATGCACAGTTGAACCACGATTGAATATTATTAAATACCGCTTCATTGGTGTAGTTTCGTTGAATTTATTTATCTGGAATTGTTTTCGATTTAATTTTTTCTATGTACTTACATAAAAGACGTGCCTAAAAATTTTATCAATAAAACAAAACTCCTTTGATACAAATTTCTAAAAAAAAAAATGACATACGAACTTTCGACAGTAAATTAATTATTTCTAGTACTAAAACCTCCTTCGTTTCTTCAGCCAATTACAGCCAGCTAATTTCTTCAGGTCGTTAATCCGCTCGACTTGAAGACTCTCGGTAATCAATATTTTAAACCTCGATGTGCCTGTCTAAGTCTCACTTCCATTTGAACTTTTTATTCAGTTCGCCTCTTTCTTCATTAAGGCTAATGAATCTTTCTAGTTGTTAGAGAATGTTCAATCTGTCGAGTACATATTCAATATTGTGTAGAAAATCTTTGTACCAGAATGGGTAATGAGTTGGGTAGTTTCCTAGGTCAATAATAAATCATTTTGACTATTCAGTACAATGAAGTATTAAAAATCTAATCGTTCTTTTATTTGTTGATTTTACTTAATTTTAGATTATTCAGCATTAACTATGCTATTCGACTTAAAAATATTCTGACGTCATGTGTTCTGATTCTGATTGAAAACAAAATGCTTATGTAAGATATAAATATCGTTTATTTTCCTTACAACATATTTAAGCCAAAAACTAATCGCTACTACAATTTTAAGGTGAATTATAATTAGAAGCATTTGACATTTCAATAAAAGTATTGAATTTGACTAGTTGTTGACTACCGGATTGAATGATATTATAAAAGCTTTAAATAAAGTATATCGTTTAATATAATGTTTATAAATTAATTTTGGTTTAGCATCCAGAGATGGAGTAGAGAGTACATGTCTTTGTTGTCGGGGTTAAGGATATGTGAAACCTATATCAGCCTTCTCTATCTTACAAAACCTTTAATGAAAAATACTGAATACCTAGATAGAAATGTATGATAGGTTCAAGAAACTCTGTACTTTATGTACTGTATGTAAATTTCCTTTGTTTTTCTCTCTCTACCCCATCTTTAAGGAACACCAGACATGATGTTTTATATCATGTGAGCGTTTGTATTCATCCCCATAACATAACAAGACAGATAAAATCGTCGGGGAAAATAAATCAACAAAATTACAAGTCACACAGCGTAACCGAGTTATTAATTCCCGAGTTGACTCCACTTCATCATTCGGGTTAATCATAACGGCATGTATAGAGCCTGTTAGCTGTTAGCACCATCAGAATGTAGATCACGTTAATCCGTGGTTCATTCTGCAGATTAATGGTCCCACCGGGCTCCCGACACCTATGTGAACAGGCTATGGTGAATTGATGGCGTGTAATAGATATTAAGTTAGTTTGTTGCCGTATGGGGACCACTCCACAGTTCATGCGGTAGTTCCTCATAACTTGGTGATAGGGAAGTATGGATTCTGACAACATGAGTTTTGAAGCTATAATTGAACTATGGAATATGCGTATATGCTCCCATGAACTTATAATAATAAACTTGGAACGTTTTTGGTGTAGTAGCCTTTAAAATCGTCTGAGTAAGTTTTGTTTCTTGGATAGTAGTGAAGAAAATCAGAACAAGTGATCCGATTTTTTTTCTTTAAAATAGGAATCATTATTAAAGTGCTCAGTTCTTAGACGTTGTTTTTCATAATAACTCACGACAAAGATAATAAATTCCCAGTATTCTTCAATAAGTAAGTGCCAGTTCAACGTGCTCTTAGAACAATAGGAAAATGGAAAGGAAATAATTATATTAATAACCTTTCGTACTAACTTATTCTATTTATGAATTCGGTAACAATAATGTGCCATTTTTGTTTCGATGTAAACGAGGGAGCAATTTGTAACAGTCACTTTATTTCTGACATAACAACGCCCGATAGCAAAATAATAGCTTAACTTAGATTAAGTAAAAACATGAGAATCTGATCGTAATATTAGGTTAATAATTTTCGTCTTCACAAACACGTCCTTAATAAATCAGAACACGTTGAAACCTTGTTAAGGGCTATATTTACAAAAGAACGAAACCACAATAATACCTCTACCTACTTAAGTAAACTGTGCCAAAAAACCTTCACTTCACACAATAGCCATATGAGTTTAATACCACCTCGAAACACGTTACATATGTAAGGACGTATACAAACGCGATCCATCTTTCACTGAGTTATTGTGTTAAAAGCCGAATACATTTTTCATAGAAAATAACACATATTTCACAATGAAATTCTTGTCGATCGAGCAGCCGCTTTGTCTTGCTTCTTTTCTTTCATTTTTCCCGCTTGATTTGTGTTCTATGAGTGTTCCGCTGCACTCGCTCCGCTCGCCTCGAGGAATATTGGATATCTGTCATAAGTCATAAGATTTCGCATACCGACTTTATAATGTACCCTACATCCTGCGATCGTATAATATAATACTCGGGAAATTTATCTTACACATTTCTACAACAATATTTTTCCATCAAAATTGACTAGGAATTACAGTACAACTCGCAGTATAGCTGCACAAAAGTATCTCGATAGAAACGTTACACACCGTGTAATTTCTCCGTTAATATTGTTTATTTGTGGATTGTCTTGGATACAGACACGTCCCGAAAGAAATGGGGGCGCAAAAACACGGAGACCTCTCTTTCTTGTCGCCATATATTTAGTCCTTTTTTCTCGGATATACGATCTAAAGAAAATGCTTGAGAAACGTAATAATATCCGTAATTTTGTGCCAATAATGGTCGTGTAAACATTTGTAGAGGGTATAGGGTTATTACCGCTCATCGGGCTATGAATAATAAAACAGATACCGATAGATATTCGATTAGATACGGTAAGCGATCAGTGTATACATTATGGTTCAACGCTATTATAACAGCGACCGCTATAGGGATAGAATTAAGTGTGGCAATTCCGTGTTGACGGGACGCGGAAAGTTGTCATTAACGAATGTTTTTTGAATGTAATGTAATATGTGATGTTCACGTCGTTATAACAATGTACCGAAATGTGAGCTGTCATTGCTCAATATTGCGCCTCATAAAGTAACGCGGGGTAGCATAATAAAG
Source organism: Spodoptera exigua (assembly GCA_902829305.4). Classification (NCBI taxonomy): domain Eukaryota; kingdom Metazoa; phylum Arthropoda; class Insecta; order Lepidoptera; family Noctuidae; genus Spodoptera; species Spodoptera exigua. The sequence continues at coordinate 6,345,511 of LR824607.2, forward strand.
AAAATGACAAACACTGCTACGTGCAATATTGTCAAGCAGCGGGAACATGAACGTATAACGAGAAAAATACCTCCCGTGTTTATTTATGTTACAATAAAAGAGAACACCATCCTGACGGGAGACGGGCATCAATGTCACGGAAACGAAAGGCCTGCGTCATATTTACGTAATATCATATCCTAATCAGCCTTTTTTACATTTCTGATATTCAGGTTTGGGCTTTTCTTTTGTAATGTAATTACATTTTACAGCAATATGTATTTGTTTAATTATTTTTTTTCTAACTAATGAAATTTATTTATGTTAACTTGATTGAATAATTTAATCAAGTGTTTTATGCCAGAATCTGGAACCTCAGATGGCATACAAAACCAGACGATTTTGCTAAACGTTAATAATAATAATATTTGGGGGATTGGGAGATTGTTGATGTTGTAGTAGATTAGATCATATTACTCATACGGTCTTATTCATGAGGGTGTAGTAACACAGAAGTCTTTCACCGTATGCCAGTGGCATTTTTAATCGATTTAAAAAGCACATATAACTTAGACATGCGTGGCTGCCCGGAGGTTAAGGCGCCAGCTTCTCATGCACGAGGGTACGGGTTCAAACCTGGCAAGTACCATTGTGACTTTTTCCGAGTTATATGTGCTTTCTATGATTATTTAGACGCCACTGACAAACGGTGAAGGTAAACATCGTGAGGAAACCTGGACTTATAATTTCTATAAGTTTGAAATCGCCAACCGGCATTGAGCAATCGTGGTGATTAATGTTCTAACCTTCTCCGTGTGAGAAGAGGCCTTTGCTCAGCAGTGGGCACTTATAGGCTGATGATGATGGTGACTCATACGGCGAAACGCAATGCAAGCGCTGTTTCACGCTGATTTACCATAGAAGTCATGATACCTAGTTAAGCTGACTCATTCATGGCAAAAACTCTCCCACACACTTCTGTTCCATTAAATATATTATTTTAATGCAATTATATTTTTGATCCCTGAGTATTATTACATTTGATTCCGATATGAAATACGATCTGACTATTGTATTTTGATCATTAAAACAATAGTAAATTAATACCGATCCCTAAATGTACAAGCGTTTTAAATGAAATTTTTAATAATTCAATCAATTTTATACTTTATTGGCAACAATTCTGCGTTTGGTCACTATCTCGCCTGGCAGTGCCTATGCGATAATGCAACATAAGTTGGAGCACGCTTACCCATAAGCAACCAATTCACGCGGCGTTGAAGACACCCATACAGCACCCTTCGATATAGACTGCTGCAAAGAATTCTTTACCAATTTTGGCTGACATATTTTGTGGAATAAAGAAAAATCATTTGAGCAGAATATCAATAATGAGATTCTTATTTATCTTATATTAAACAACTCCAACTCAGTAGGCTGCGCGACGTCGCTGCGTCCGCGCACGCTGCTCATGAGGAAGAACCCCTCTGTGGTTCGAAACTAGTAGAGCTTTTCTCAACATTTACACGTGAGTAACCCGCGAATTTTAGTTAACTCCAACTTGTTAATCAAATGATTAGACGTCCTAAAACCCATAGCCGTACAAGTAATCTAAATTATCCTTTATTAAATAAGTATTAAGGTCTTCAATTCATCCTCCACACCGTCAGGTCTTAAAACTGAGTAAAGTGAAATGTACTGGCCCAAGAGTTTCATTACCCTTTTACTCTGTTACCTTCCCTAATGGACAGTGTTCGGATAAGCCCACTCTCAGTTTTCATCCTTCGCATCTGTGCCATATTGTAAAATCTTGAAATGAAATGTTCGATTTTTAAACAAAGAATAGTTATCTTAATGTAATGTGTTTGTTTCGAACGAAAAACGTTTTATTATTGGACTGCTTTTACTCGAAATATTTTTTTTTATGAAAAAAAAACTGGTATTTTTTCTTGTTGATATAGTTACACGCCACTGACAGATTATTTAAGTTAAAACATTATTTTTTTAAATAAAATAAAGTTCAGAAATGTTAAAATTAAAATGACAATTTGTCAACAATTTTAACCATTTATTTACATCTGAAATGTGAAAGAGACTATGGAGGTTGCAATTTAAGCAATAGTAACACAGAACTTTTTGTACATGAGCAAAACTCCATCTTTATTCGAAAATGTAATAACCGAATGATTTATTATTAAACACAGACAATTTTCTCGATTGTCTCACAGAGACGCTTTTTTATCAAATTTACTGTAAGCGTGAAACAATCACTCAAATATGTAAGCATATACACTTAATACGAGAACCGATCTCGTTCCACATTATGAAATTCCGTTCAATTACTGAAACAAATTACACCCGCATATCACCCCACTTTCAAAATCGCTGCGTCGACATACCTAACGTCGGTGTCGATACCGACTCGATGAAATCGACATTTAGTTGGTACCCTGAGAGCTCTTGTTCATTTATAAATGTTCGGACATTGCGATTCAAGAAAACGGTAGACAAAAGTGTTCACAATACATCGAGCGTTTCGTTCTACCTTCTTATGAAAATGTTACAAAGAACCCGCAATGTACTGTGTAGTCTTAACTTTGTTTTGACCTAATTTTGTGGTGTGACTGTTTCTAGGCTCAGAGGTAAAATTACGTGTATTTCAAGAGGCAAGTCATATTTCAAGTCTTGGTCTGTCTAAATTAGAGTTCATATTCCGACGAGATAGGTACCTACTTCATTTATTTTGACACTTTGAAAAGGATGTGGTTTCAATTTCAAAACGTATTTTGGAGCGACATTTAAATGTCTCAGAATGTTTCCTTTAGAGCATTCCCTTTTAGCAAACTATGTATATAATATTAACAAACATTGTAGGTATATCAAACTATATCTTTAATAAATTACTTTCACTTTTCAGATCCATCCTATACATTTACAATACATATCACTTTCGTTTCTTATTTGTTATTTGGTAAATAAACCAAACACAGTTAAAACAATGCCAGAAAAGAAATCAATTAAATTATCAATCATTTTAACGAGTTCATATCACAACATTCACATCACATTTTTTTAGAAAAATGTTGGCCCAAACCAGAATTTTCTCCTGTGTCGTGGGTGCGGTTATATACAAACATTCAATTTCACATACACAAGCCATCCGGACCCGGAACAACAATTTGTAGATCACACAACGAGTTGTTACATGCGGGAATCGAAACCGCGACACGTTGTACGGCAACGAGTTGTCCAGGCACCGCACAATTAAAAAAATATAAACTTTAATTCCAATTCAAAATAAACTGCTTAGCTTGCCATCAATAAAAAAGGGAAAACTTTACCAGTCTTTTTGCTTTAATCCGCGAACGCTCCCCTAAAAGCACGACCAATTAACACCTTTATAATTAACACAAGATGCGAAACGGAGGCCCGTTGTAGAATAAGCTTCTAACAAAGTATGCGGAGGTAACGAGTGGGGCCTTTGATCTCGTGCCGGCATCGTCTCCTTTGCCTTCTTTGAGAACTGATTGAGCGCACCACTCTGTGTGCATACGAAAACGTCTGGCGCTGTACTCGGTAGGGATTTACGACGTTTCTTTACAAAAACCGTTTACATTTTGGAGGCTTTACTTGGAAAACTCAATGAGGCGTGATTCGAAGAAATTTGAGTCGATGCTCCTATATTATTGATGCTTTATAATGTTTTTGTACTGTTTTGTTGGTGTTGCTACCTACGACAGTTATGTGGGAACATTTTATTTGTATTAGGTTTGTGAAAATTTATTATGAATATTTAATTCGATCTTCTATTATTTTTTTACTTCGTCTTTTCAGTCTTCGTTCGGGTTATTTGGCACTGCACTATTTTTCTATGCATACGATATGTCAGTTTACAATCATGTGTTACTAAATAGACGCAGACTTTAATAAAACAAACATAAACATAAATGTTAATATAAATGTAGACTTTTGAAATAACAATATAACAGAATATTAAATAATAATTCGTAAACCTCAAATGATTTTAATTAAACCACTTATTAGAAATATACTTATTTAATAAACGATTAATATCAATAAATAATAATTTATTAAACAAATGTTAGTTATAATATGAATCGTTTCAAAAATACCGCAACTATCAATGTAGGCAGTAGATTATACCACAAAACATGGTATAACTATGAAATAATTACTCTGAAAATAATATTAATGATGTGTGTGATATTAGTGATGAGGCGTTTTGCAACATTTTATTCTATAAAATTTAAAGATTGGTACAAATATTCCATGATGATGAAATTTCCGTAATACATTTCTCAGTTCATCATCATCATCATCAGCCCATGCCCACTCCTGAGCAAAGGCCTCTTCCCACACGGTGGAGATTTGAGCATTAATCACTTAACCACTAATCATTAATCAAACTTATAATTTGATAAGTCCAGGTTTCCTTACGATGTCTTATTTCACTGTATATCAGCGGTGTCTTAATAATCATAGAAAGTACATAGGTATTATAACTCTAAAAAAGTCACATTGATACTTGCCAGGTTTCGGACAGGCACTCTCAGGCACGAGAACTCTGGGCCACTACGATGTATAAATCGTTTCTAGAACTTTGAAAAATACGTACCTTAAGTCTATTTAATTGACTATATTTAATTGACTATATTTGATCGCAATTTAATAAAGGTATTCATCATAACATTTTTGATACTTGATGTCAAAATTTCGTTTTTTGCCCATAGGAGGTATGGGCAAAAAACGAAATTTTGACGTGGACACTGACGGTGCGGCTGGTTCACAAGCTAAAAGTCACTCAGCGAGCTATGGAGAGGGCTATGCTCGGCGTTTCTCTGCGAGATCGAATCAGAAACGAGGTGATCCGGCAGAGAACCAAGGTAATCGACATAGCCCACCGGATTAGCAAGCTGAAATGGCAGTGGGCTGGCCATATTAGCCGAAGAACCGATGACCGTTGGAGTAGACGAGTTCTTGAGTGGAGACCGCGTCTCGGCAAACGTAATGTAGGACGTCCTCAGGCAAGGTGGAGTGATGATTTGCGCAAGATGGCTGGCAGGAGCTGGATGCGAGTGGCCGAAGATCGATCCCAGTGGCGTGCAATAGGAGAGGCCTATGTCCAGCAGTGGACTGAAAAGGGCTGATGATGATGATGATGATGATGTCAAAATTTAAGCCAATTTGTATCAACAATTCTCGACTCCTAATTCAACAATGGTGCCAAATGTGACTGCCAAAATAACTAGTATGTGGGCCGTGGTAGCCCTGGATGTCCGCAATGACGGACAAATTTATATAAACGCGACACAAAACAATGCCAAAACAGTCACAATTTCTATCTAGTGTGATATACACGATTATGAAGGGTGTGCGTTATGGTCCTTCACACAAACAAGCGGCAAAAAATCGAACTGTAACGACTACGACCAAAAAGTATTTATCTAATATGATATTTGAAAATATAAACAAATGTGCAATGTTCAACCAATAAGGTAGAATAAATAGAAAAAAAAAAATCAACATGCCTAGTTCAATATTTTAAGCATTATTTATGCATGTATTTATTTATATTTACGGGCCAAGCAAAAAGGTAAAACATTATATTATTATACAAATTTTAATTGAATTTATTTCGTGAATAGGCTGTGAAACAGCAATTTTACGCGTTAATAAAACTCCAAATAATACATTCTCCGTAACGTAATTTAAAATAAAAAAAATAGAATGAATTATATTCTTTTAAAAAACTAATAACTCCTAAGTGTATTGTCAACTTGAACACATCAAAGTGTCGTATTTGTTCTTTATTTCAGAATTTATGAAGAAAATTTATTATTCATTTATAAAATGTTGGAGGATAAAAAACACATTTAAAGTTTGAAAGCTCGGCGTAACGCCAATATTTCAATATTAATAATTTTTGTCCCATATAAGTGTTCAATGAATGTTCAGTGATCCCAAAAGAAATATATGGTATTATTTGTCATTGCGAAATTTCGATTCGATACGTGTCTCGATAAAAAATTCGATCCAAGTATTGGTAGTTCGGAATACCTTTGTGAGAGAATTATTTATCGACGCGAAGAATTAATGTGCAGACTTTTCTCATGAAATTTATATACTCTTAATTACTTTTATAATGACGATTCCACTTACTCTGATGGCTACAGAATACATTCTTTAAATAAGTTACCGACAAGGTAATTTATTATTAACTGGAACATTTATGTATAAACGAGACGTAATACTCTGCCTATGACTTCGCGTACCATTTAAAGATAGCGATAAAGGCTTGTCAGTCGAAGAAAAAGCAATTAAAACTCGTATGAAAATAAAATAGTTCAAAGCACCACACAATAGAAACCACCTAGAATGCATTTCACTCGATCTCAATAGTCAGCAATACTTCTATTGATTTCAGTTCAAAAGAACCTTATGGGGACCAATATTAAAAAAGAGGTTGCCGATTCAATTTTGAACACTGGCTTTTCGATCGCGTTTCACGGCCTATGTTCAAAAGCGTAGTAGTGCGAATTTAATCCTAACGCTAAAGTAAAGCCTTTTTCGTGGAACTGTGGACACGTGAAACAAGATTAGGCCTGGAGAATAAAATACATTTTTCTAGCCACAAAAATATTTGAGTTTGTATAAAACCATTGATAATACCTTTATGCTGGTTCTGATCCCTTATTTTATAAACAACGGTTTGTTATCAGTTTAAAAGACTTGTTAATTTTTTAAATTGAAAACGTTTTTTTTTAATCAATTTATAATTAATAGATATTTCTTTTTTAAAGCTGCAATGGTCGCAAAAACAATAAAACCCAGATAGAACTTTTTAAGATAATTTATAGAATCAGGCGTAACTTTGCGGAAATCCATGACATTTAATGTTTGTGGACATGACATTAAATGTCGCAGCCGAGAGCTCGTCAAGTCAACATCTCCTGAGGATGCCATGTGGTTTGTTTGCGTGACATGTTTTTCCGTTTTTTGCACGTGTGCATATGCATGTTACCTTTGCTGCAAGTGCTTGCATGATTGACTAGGAGTGGGATTGCATCCTGCAACTAGCCTGGATTTATGTCGCGGAATAAAAACCAAATATTATTCCTAACATATAAGAACTTTTTAACTCCAACACAAAAAATGGAAACAAATTAGAAACAAGTTCCCCAAACTGCGTCACACTTTCCGTGTGAGGGGCCTTAACATGGCGTTAACGACACTTATGAAAACCAAACAAGGGGACAGAAAATAGGCCCATGTCGAAGTAAATAAGGTAATTAGTAAGGCAGAAGGCATCCGGTGGGCCTTTGTTTTCTAGCACCTAATTGTCTCTGGCCACTAATGTGATGACTTACTTCAACAAATGAATTCTTGGATATGTTGATAACAAGTGTTGTAACAGGACACACTAGTGTCATATGACATTGTTTGTTCATAACCTAATATTGTGATATTGACAGATTCGTGTGTTTGTGATAATAGATAGGATGTTTATTATGATTGCTTAGTTTAATGGATAATTGTATCTGGTGTGTTAGTGTGTATACCTAATTTATTCCCTTCAGTCTCATTCGCAATATAACCTTCTTTAAGAAGATAAGCAATCAGATTGCAACTAGAAAATCGACCTTAATCTAGGTAACAAAGCTAGAAAAATACAAAAAACTAAGTTAACATTTGCCTCTACAATCATTGCCATAGCGTTTATACGCAGAACTCAGACAATTTTACTTTCACAGACAGAAAATAGAATCTTCTTGGAATGGCAAAAAATCATAGATAAGGACTAGTGATTTTATGTTAATAGCATAAAATCACTAGTCCCTACTTTAATGACTTTACGTCATTAAAGTACGTATCCGTCGCTTATGGAACTGATAACTACCCAACCGTAATGAGAAATAAATACGAAACGGTAAAATGACAAGTACAACTTTCATACAACATATACGATCAAAAGTTGCACCAAACAACATCTATGAGTATAAACTGCGTTAATTCGTAAAACGAAAACTTTGCATCTTTGTGAAGACAGTAACTTCTCAGAGCAATTAGCACTTCTATAGAATCTGCATAGTCATAAATACAGAGAAATATTTGTGTGAGAGGAAGCAAGCAAATGTAATTAGCCGACGATGTTGGAGCACCCAGTTTCTGTAGTTTGCATTCTCTAATTGTCGCCTCTACTCTGTGCTGGACAAGGTAATGCCGTTTGTCAATTGCCTTCGTATGGTTTTATTGTTCCGATTATATTTACACGGGTAAACAGAAACACTGGATTTACTAGATGTCATTGGATTTGCGTACACGTTTTCGTCGAAAATTTCCGGATTTCTAATCAACCTTTTCACGAACAAGTTCATCGAGGTTTTCAACTATTTTGCTAACGTAATGTAGGTCGTTGTTTTTTTAGTATATTCTAGGTACGTAATATTATTTGTCTCCTTTCTTATTTATTTGGGACACTTTTTCCTTGAAAGAAATAGGCAAATTGTCAATTATGTTAATACCCCTTGCTTGAACCTAATCCCTAGACTTTTCGGACGGCTCGGCGTTTTAAGGATGGCGATCATTTGATTTAGAAATATTTATCTGGCGTGTTTTTACAAAAAAAGTAAAGCCCTCAATATCCTTTTGAAATGACGTCAGATGAATTCTAAAATGTTAACGTTGTAAAGATTCGGTCGCAATGTCAATTTTTTTAACAATATGTATGAGTATATTATGGTGAGTATTAAAATTAAAATGTAACATACACATTTTATTTTGTTACTTTATTATTATTTTATCACAAAACTATTTATCTTTATCGGAAGTGTTAATTTAATAAGTTAAATACAAAGAAGTCCACGTCATTCACATTACATTTGAATCGTTTTAATTTGTACTGTTTTTTAAATGAAGCCTATAGTTTTAATAACAATATCAAACTAATCTCAATCCTAAAAATGTAGTTTCATAAAACTGACTCTATATTTTACATGTTGTATATAAATGGATCCACACTGTTATCAACGCTCAGTTTGTCTCATTTTTTTGCCTAAAATATTTTTATCTGGAAATATCGTTAGCAAATACGAGTTTTTGGTACACCAAATTTTTTGTACGATGGTATCGTGATCTTTTGTTTTGGAAAAAAGGCACCTGTTTATATTTATGACAAAAAAGAAAATAACTACTACATTTGGAATGGCGATGAATCGCAAACTGAGTTTTTTGTTTTTTTTTATGGAATAAGACGCAAATGAGGATATGGACCACCAAATGGTAAGTGATCTGCACTGCCCATGAATACCTGCAGCAACAGAGGAGTCACAGGCGCTTTGCCGCCGGCCTTTTAAGAAGGATTACGCTCGTTCCTTAAAGGTTTCAAGGTCGTATCGGTTCGAGAATACCGCCGCCGGAAGATTATTCTAAAGCTATGCAAGGCAGAAAGTTTCGCGTGGGATGATGGCAAAAAGATACGTCGGGGATCAAATCGCACAATACCACTGAACACACTTTCTGTGATATACATATATAATAGAGAGCACATAGCGAGGCTGTATGTCCACGGAGTGACATAGAGTTCAGCTTATCCGAGATAACAGGGCAGTAATCGATTGGTCATAAATTATCGACAAAACTTTTTGGTCAGCTATGCCTTGTAAATACTTTATTAGTCATACATATCAGTATTTCTGACTATCACAAAAATCATAATATTTTTTACGGGATATCAGTGACAAGTGGTCCTACGGATCCGGTCCTGATGTTAAGCAATTAGCGCCGTCCATTGACATCCGCAACACCAGAAATGTTAAAGATGGGTTGCTGACGGGACTGACTGATCGGGAATGGTGGAGAGAGTATATACCTTTGATAACTTAACTTACACTACAAAACTCTGTTTGAAGCTGGTTTTCTGTGTAAACCTCTGCTCAACCTCCTCGCAAGTTTACTGAACTGAAAGGAAATATCAGCATTCGCAGTTGCGGCAATACATGAAAAAGACAGCAAAATTGTAGACAGACATTAAACTCGAATAAGTACAAGTAAAGCCATTTTCTGTAATACTCATACAACGGTTCATATCAAAATGATCCGTTTAACTACAAAGGACTTTGACACATGTTTACATGGCCTAATGCCTACAATGGCAATATCCTAGTTGGCTCGAAGCTAAATGTGTACTAGTCCCGTTCGTGTTTACCAATTACATTATTAGACCCATGTAATTATGCGTAAATCTATTATCTAATCCTGACCCAAATCTGTACTCTATACTCAGAAATTTATAACAAAAAAAAAATTAAACCATTGTCTCTACTGTTAGGCATCGAAATTGAAAAGTTAGAGTAGTGTGGCTAAGTGAGGGAGAGCCAAGATTCGGCACGAATGGGTCGGCTCGACCGGAGTGATACCACGGCCTCACAGAAAATCGGCGTGATACAACCACAGCGTTGTGTTTCACCGTGTGAGTGAGGTTACTGAAGGCCCAATCCCTCCTCCTCCCCTATCCCTTCCCAATCCTTAAATATCCGCAACCCTTATCCCCAAAAAGCCGACAACGCACACGTAACTCCTTTGGTGTTGCGGGTGTCCATGGGCGGCGCCGATTGCTTACCATCAGGAAATCAGTCTGCTCATTCAACATACTCATAAAAAAACATGACGGAATTACTTTCAATAAAAAATGTTTTATATCACAATGGCAAAAGATATAAGTATAAAACATCGCAATGATTTAAGAACTTATACATAACTATACTCTTAACCAGGCGGTTTAAGCGTCGGCATAGAGTTCCAGGCGCGCCACTCGAAGAAAATAAGCAGTCTCTAAGAGTTGACACTTGACGAGACCTACAGGCGGCGATTATTTGTAGTTCGAGGCCAGCGGAATCCGCACGGCCAGCAGAGTACATGTACGCTGGTAGAAGAAAAACACCAATAAAGTTTTACAAAGTAAGAGTCCAGCACAACCCTCTTTATCGTTAGCAAGGCAAGGAAAGTCCATGAAGACTTCCATCCTGTTACAAAAAGGGGTTACTAAATTATTTACCGGATCCAAACCAATTAATTAGGATAATTTCAATATATATTGTAAAGGAAGTTTCTTGTTACGCATTCACTAACTCTAATTATAGGGGTGAGGAATTACAATTACCAAAGCAAATCACAAATCCTTTACCGAAATGCTATAGAGACCGATTACATAACAGTAATGAATAACGGGTAACATTCACTGTCGTCTCTGTATGACCATTGATTACAGATACTCCGATTACTACACTATAGAAGCTCGCTCGTAAGCCGTTTCCTATCAAAATAGCCCTGTACACTACACAACAGAATTTCCATGGAATACATTGAATTCGTAGAATGCTAGCACATTATTATTGTAAAAGCAACGTTTACGTAGATTCCGTTCGAATTTACATTTTGGAACAAGCACCTAGCTTCACTGACTAACAGACTGACGGTTTATTATTCTATATTTTTTCCAAATGCTCCAGTATTGGTTTACATGAATACAATGTTTTTGACTTTTGACTGACTCGCTGACGTTGGTCAAGTGGCCGAAAGGGCGGGAATCTCCACTATTTGTAAAATTCAATAATAAATAACTGCTATCAATTTCTTTCAACAGAGTAAAGATCAAAGTTAACTCTAAAACGTTACAGTTCAAAGTTCCGTAAAATGTAACTAAACATACTGAAGCAAAACTAAACAAAAATTTTAAGAATTCAGATCTTCCTGTGCTCGGTTGATTCCAAAAGCGCTTGCAAAAGCAAAATTTTATTTCTGCAACCTAGCTGGAATATGAAAAAAATACGTCAAATTCCTACTTTCAAACCAAAGGCTGTTCCGGCCGCTACCTTGCAGCTGGCATGTAATTTCCCGCGGCGTGTGTTGGTTGACGACCTGTCAGTCGCTAGTTACACAAATCATTGTGGCTTGAGCTCTGAACGACAGCCTGCAATCTGTTTCGGCTATTGTCCGCCTGATTTACAGCTTTAGGTGCTTTAATTCTGGCAGGCTATTACTGCTGTTACAATTTAATAGAGGGTTGTTGAAAGTTTAACAACTATCGTTATTATATCTTTAAAATTCTATGTGGAAAGTGTGCCAAATATATTAGTCACTCCTTTTATTCATAAACTGCAATAAGCACTATTATAGCTCATTCAGTGCGGTTGGCAGATGACTGACAGCGGATGGCTGACAAAGAACATACATTTGGCAAGGACCGAGCAGCAGGGATCTCTGATATATGTAAATGAATCTTTTGCACCGCGACCTCCAACCTGCTTAGCCCTGCCAAACGATTACCCTCGGATTCGGAAAAACCACACATGATAATTGTGTAGAGGAGACCTATAGTCATAGGCTCTTTGATGTGATGCATTTAATGGGATTGATGGGAGCGGACAAAATACAGTACTGGTCATCCACTATCCCCATTATTTATATTAAACATTTTAATCGCTAAACTGACAATGAATACTCAATATCGGTTTGAGTGGCATTTGTGAGTACGATGCAATGCGTCGTCGTTCATTCGGAATTCCTGGCGTTAGGTCGACCGAGGTCCCATTCATAAAGTGGATCACTAGGGGTACCACTATTGTTCGAATGTCAGTTATGGATCGATAAATTTTATTAGCTTCTCCCTATATTGCTTCGATGGCGATATTAGAATTTGTTTTGTTTATACTCGGGAGAGTGAAAATTTCACCAGCACTTTGTTAGGCTGCGTCAGTAAAAGTTAAAATAGAAAATGTATTTTACATTGGCAATTTCGTTTTTACATTGTAAATATGAAGTTTCGTGATTGTTGTCGGGGTTACGCGTCTTGGAGCAATAATGTACAGCGGACTCAGCTTGCTTGAGCAGGAGAAGGAACACAAGGTGGTTTTTACAAGTCTCACGCTATCTCGTCCCACCCAGAGTGGCAGTAAGTATTTAATGATGTTTCCCCTTAAAAAAAGGCTCTTACCAATTTTAAATGCTTTAATAATAATCATTTTCTAAGCATACTTTACAAAGAAAGTGTAGGAGAGCCATGCTTCGGCAATTGAGTTGGCTCGACCGGAGCGATACCACGGCCTCACAGAAAACCGGTGTCAAACAACCACAGCGTTGTGTTTCGCCGTGTGAGTGAGGTTATCGGAGGTCAATCCTTCCCCTTTGCCAATACCTCCCTAGTCCCTTCTTCTCCAAATCCCTAATCCCTAAAATTTCGGCAACGCACTCGTTACACCTCCGTTGCGGCTGTCCATGGGCGGCGCTGATTGCTTACCATCAGGTAAAACGTCTGCTCGTTTCCCGACCCATTACATAAAAAAGTGTAATATTTAGTTCTTGATACCAATAGCAAAGATTTCATTTTAAAATTTTGCCATGGTTAAAAAAAAATCTTAACACATATCTATCTTAAATATTGAATCCCATGCGTACGCGCGTAGCCTTCCACACGTGCCTCAAAGAGCCAATATACCACCACCGACGGGACCCTATAAGACTAATATTTATCCAGGGTTGCGGGGTAAGCGCAATGAGGCACCGCGGCTTCAGCCTAGAGCAAGAGAAGGAACAGGGGGGTTTTTAGTAAGTACGAGTCTAACACTCTCTCTCGCCTCAGGTAAATACTGAATATAAAAATTCAAAACATTTTAAGTCTCGCAAAATTGGAAACACCCACAAAATAATAAGTGAGCAAACACATTTGGCGTAAGACACTCCTGACTCCACACCAGAGTCCTGACAAAGTTAGCCTAGGTAAGTTAGATAAATAAAACTGTATACATAGTTCGTAGTGTTGTAGAATGATGCATGCTAAAACTTCTGGCCGGGGAAACTAATTTAAAGTTTGAAGGGCAACGTTATTTATTTCCATACTACTCACTGTCCCGCTAGTTAATTTTATAATGTTCTTTTTTTCCTTTGTTCCGAGTACATTCGTTAGCGCTTGGTCTGCAATGTTTTAGAGATGCTTGCAGTGTGAGGTGAAGCCAGCTTGTTGAGAATATTTATACGGTTTTATTTAAATTAAATCCTAGATTGTCGTGACTAAAGTTTTTGATAGCTATAAACTGTAAAGATTTTTGTCAATTTGCAATGTTTCTTATATTGTATATATATTTATAATCTATTCATAGGATCTCAGAAAATACTCGATCATCGATTTTGATGAAATTTTGTATGTAAAAGATTTTGGGGACCAGAAAACGATGGAGCCAGGTTTCATTTTTAATAAAACAATACTGAACAGCTGACTATAAAAAATGTACACTTGGTCACTTGTGTGCTCACCAAATGTCTAGGATCCTATGATCCCCTGAAAGCAAATGAGCAAACATAATACTGAAAGAAAATGTCAAACGTCAAATCCCTATGAAACTAAGACGAGTAACATGAAACCACATACGATCTAACTTAACCCCATTCAAACCGCTTTATCGTCTCTGCACAAAATATATCATATCTGCAAACAGGATAAGTTTCAAGCCTCGGTTTCTAAACTAAGTATCAAGTACTAAGTGGAATACGAGTCGAAGCAAGTGCAAGACAAACAAAACTCGAGTAATTAGAGCTAGCTATCTGTCATGGCGTTACACGATGCACGTTTATCTTGGCTGCTCAGTTCTATAGACATTATAAACTAGACTACTAACGACATCTAGCGAGCTAGATATTAGATTAGTTGACGCTGATTAACGAAATTCATTTGTTTGTTGGGTACTATGTCAACAGTCAAGTGTCTTTGTTGAAGTTGAGAAAGTTACGACTGATTTTAATTAGGATGAGTCACTAAACGCAACATTATTAAAATTTGTTTAATTTCCTGATGGAGTAGGTGGAGATGTAAAAATTAGAAATGTAATTCTTCGCTACACTTATGACTAAGCCTCTAGCGTTGTTGATTGACTTAAGAAGCCGCTTCATAAACTATTAGTAAGCAGACTTTTTTATGTCATAGGACAGCAAACGAGCAGACGGATTACGTGATAGTAAGCAATCAGCGCCGCCGATGGGCACTCGTAGTTACAAAGAAGTTACTAGAAGTACGTTTCCGGCCTCTTGTGGATTATTATGGATTTAAGGATAGGGGATTTGATGATTGATGGAGGGGAGGGGGATGATTGGGCCTCCGGTAACCTCAGTCACACAGTGAAATACAACGGAAGTGTTTTCAGAGAGGCCGTGACTCCGGTCGAGCTGGCCCATTCGTGCTGAAGCATGGCTCTCCCATACTTACAGACTGTGAGCTCTCTTACTATCAATATGGTTATTGTAGACGCCGGTACTGAGTTTCACGTAGTATGACGGGGTGGAAGAATAATAATAAGGAACTAGATTTTGATAATAACTAGTAGATATAATGAACATAAAAAAGATTTACAGTAAGAGTAAAGATTGTATAGGTATGTAATGACGGGTCAACGATCTATGGGCAAGTGGTCGACGTCGTCGCTTGCAGCGGTTGTTCTTGTGTCGTATGCGTGTGTGCGTGCGATATTGGTGAGTGCACACATGCTAGGCGTTAACAGTTACGTTATCCTATTATATTTTTTATGCATATTTAAATAAGGTAAAATTTCTTTAAGCGCACTTGGATAGGTATTCAAAATTTAAACATCGGTAAAACTTTTTTCTTCGTAATACGATATCTTAGTATACCTGCATAGAACTAGAGAGCGCGGACTTAGTAAATTTTCTTAGAAAGTTACGGGGCCAGATGTTGTGCCAGTCTTTAGAACCTTTTTTGTGCTGTCTTACTTCATTCTGTGTTTACTGCACAACTACTTAATAGCCCATGTAATTTAGCTCGGAAGTAATTAACTGATCCGTATTCTTTACAAAGGTAACTCAGAAAAGAGTTAGTTCATAAATAACTTTAGAAGAAAATTTCGTATTGATTTTTACCTTAAGCATACGTTTATAATAAGTACAAAGTGGCACTTCACTTTGCTAAATACGTAGTGTCAAATATTAATGATATTTGATACTACGTCGAAGGTACTAAAATGTTTTTTCAGCCCGTGCCCCTCATATATGTACCTATACTACAGAAAATAAAACTAATCAGAATTTATCAACACTTTAGACAAAATACTAGTTTTTCTTTCAAATAGAAATAGTAAACGTCCGATAGCTCCTTTAAAATGCACCTGAACTCGAAGCTAGTTCGTCCAATTTAAAGTTGTAACCCACTGCATGCGATTTTGTGTTTGAAACTGTATAGTGTACATAATACAGAACGGAACAGAATTCTTTGTAACTCTTATAACTAAAGAAACTTCATACAAGACACTGTTTTGAATAGCGTTCTGTGATATAAGTAAGAGAAACTGCTGCATTTTATGTATTTGTGCATTGAACTATAAATTACGTATACACGTTGCTTTTAAGTGTTTTACGCGAGACCGAACTACATATTATCGAGGCTTTATTTTTATATAATTAAATAACCATAGCTATCAAATCAACGAATAAAATCTTGATAAGAATTCCAGATGTCTTTTTCTGATTAAGCTTTAGTTAAAATTTGTTCATGCTTCTTCTTGTAAACTGGAAAATCTGAATAATGTCCTATACATTTTATTTTACAACTATCAAACTATTTCACAGTACTGTTGAAGAGTACCTATCGATGAATTTCGTCTCTAGCTGGATAGTACTCGAATGTAGACCACAAAATTGATATACTTGAAGTAGTTCCAGAAAATGTGGCTCAAGCGTTCCCGATACCCGACAAGTTGCTGGTATAAGCCTTCTTTTGTGAAGAATAAAAAATATTTTATAGAATCCAAATCACGTTCTAAAGCAATACTAGGTATTTGAGAAACTCCTAGCTAAAACTAGATTGCCCAATTTATTGTTTATATGATTAAGCATGGTTTGTTTGTTTGAAGTTCTCAACTCTTGCTACACCATTTTATTTTGTGCTCAGCATATTCATTGCATTCATAATCAAACATAATATATCCAATATTGATCATCTTGCTTCTTTCTTAAGAGGGGAATAATTTTGTTCCTGTACTTAGCAGGCGGTTTGAGGATTTTAGTTCATCGAAGGTTCAGACAACACTTGTATTGTTTCATGTTGACCAGTGATAAGCAAGGACATTATCAGGCCTATGCTATGTAACTATAACGGCACATCAGAAACAAAGGCAATATACTTGTGGGCTTCAGAAGGTAGTCGCTCCACGTACTAAAGGCTCAGTACGGACCGTAACCTAGTTTTGGAAAGTCCAGTAGAGAATACACTAAGAATACAAGGCAGCCCTGACGTTTATAATTGAGAAAGTGTCGGTCTTAACTCCGACTGTATCTTCGTGAAAGTTAATCTTGAACTTTTCAATTAAGTAAGTATTGAATGTCGGATCGGGAAAAAGTTAATCGAAGTTCACAACTCGCTGTTCTGTTGGAAACAGAAAGTAATGTTATTTTAAGTTATTAAAAGGCTAAAAGCGCTCTCTGTCTATAGATACTAAAAGTTTGTACCTAATTAATATTGCGATCGATAGATGGCAGCAATGTTTTAACCATAGCTTCGTTTAAATTATGAAATGTATGCAAATTATTCACTAAATTTTGAGAATGTAAATGAAAACTTCGCTAATAACTGTGAACGTTCAATAAATTGCTCACTGTGTAGCTATACTAAAATATACATAAGAAGTTAATTCCTGCTCTTAACAGAAAACAAAAGCGATCATTCTGACTTTTTAAATATATTATCCGTCTGTGTGTTTAGTTCAATCCACAATTGTACCTCAAGTAAAACCAGGACCTCCCTAAACTTTAGTATGAATATCAAAAAACCCACACAATGTCAAACGCTTCTGTTATTTTCAAATGAAGCCAACGTAAAAATATGAACCTACAATAACATTACCAAAGCGGCGTATAAAAATAGGAGCATTTCGGGCCGTCGCATTTACTTTCAATTTGTTAATACAATGACGTCACGTCAAAATGGGATTTCCCTCACACAATTATGTCGTGAGTTATTTTTGTACTCAGTGAACGTCAGCATATGTCACGTATGCTTGTCTTTTTGTTTGAATATACTGTGACATATCCGCGAAATCAAATAATACGTACTCTCAAAACGTCACCCGTTTCCCAGAAGCAAAACCTGGGAAGTTATATCGACTTAAACTATTTCACAGTTGTATAATTTTTGAAGTATTGAAACGTGTTAAGCGCTTCACTAGATCACATAGTTATAAATTTAGTAAATTTTATTCAATTAACACTTATTAGGGATACGTAGTAACATAAAACATATATGGATTTATGAATATCTATCTCCATGTTTTACTTTCACAACGCATATACTATAAAATCTAAACCACCCCACTACCACAACACATCACAACACTAGCGAAATATAAACTATATACGTAAACAAACATGGCCGCTAGTGGTGTTCCTGAATAAACATTATACGCGAAACTGCGTCCCAAAAGTTTAAAATGTCACTACTTTCGATAGATACCTCTGATAGGACGTCGCGTTAGCGTCGTTCCAACACGTTCCTTACAACGTCACTGATTCGGGCATGTTCAAACAAGTCGCAAGTTAACGTTGTTTTAGGACTAATGAGCTCTTTGAATTTTCGTCACGATACCCCATCGATACTGTGGGACTGTTAAGAAAACACAAATCAAGAAGTTTCCAGATTCCGAAGGTCTGATTGTGTT
The DNA here is from genome assembly GCA_902829305.4 of Spodoptera exigua. NCBI lineage: Eukaryota > Metazoa > Arthropoda > Insecta > Lepidoptera > Noctuidae > Spodoptera > Spodoptera exigua. Next base: position 6,364,221 of record LR824607.2, read on the forward strand.
TTACGTCAGTTTACTGTGATTTTACTAAACTTTATGTTATTGGGTTTTCGTGGATATTTACATTTGTATATTTCACTGTTTGGTATCGGTAGGGTAAGCTATTCCAAGATTAAATCTCAATATTGTTACGTCACCTAATGAGCGTGAAATGAACGTGGCTGCATATTGTTGATAGCCCATATTGACAACACGTGGTTGGAGGCAGTTGCTGTGCAGCGAATCACTGATACATGTCCCGTACACAATAATTGGGTAGTAGATACTTGGTTTGGTAAAAAAAATGATTTCGACATTTCATAAATTTGATACATTAAATTTTCATGTTTATCTGGCTTACTCTCAAGAAAGTATATTTTTTTTCATGTCGATTTATACAGTTTGAAAAAAGTATTGAATTCGACTAATTGTCAAACACACAATTGTTTGTGGTGTGCCACAACATTGTCGTTTCGTTTGTTGTCCTGTACATGACCATTCAGAGTCTAAATTACCTGTTTTTTTGAAAAAAAGGCCTTATTACCTGAATTAATTGAGAAAATCTCGACTACGTCACGGCGACGTCGCCAGTGCGACGACTATTTGCCCAAGTGTGTGATTTATTTTTGGTTATGTAAACACCATACAGCATAATTATCTATCTAAAAATCTAATACATAAAAAAGTACTAGGAAATTAAAAGGAAAGCAATTAATAGTTTATTTTTCTCCTACAAACAGGTTAGTTATGCTTGAACAAACTGTTTGCTTAGTGTTCATGCAGCGGTCACCTAACCGATAAAGCAAATAATTCATTTACTCACGATGTGGTTGTTTCTCATATACGTAGTACCTAGCTCTAGCTGAGTTGTTGTGTTTTAAGTACTTATATGAGAATTATTTATAGGTGTTATATTTATTAAATGAATAAGTCCGTAAGACCAACAATTGTTATATATGTATTGTATGTATATAAAAATATATACGTACATATATTATATATTTTTGGGGTCTCGGCAATAGCTCAAACAATTGCGATGAAATTTTGTACGCAAACGGTTTTGGTGATTAATAAATTACTATAGTTAGATTTCATCATCAGACAGACATAAAAAAAATCGGTCATCCTGCTCCTGAACGAATAGAAGCAATTTGGTTGCATGATTGGTGCAATGATCAGAATACTTGTTAACGCGCAACGTGTCACCGATTCGATCCCCGCACCGAACAATATTTTGTTTGTGATGATTTGTAATCAATAAATTATTTTCTGAGTTAAGTATCAAGTATAAATGAATATGTATGTGTGATGAAAGTGTCCGTTTTATCCATTTGTTAAATACGAATCACTAATTAACCGTTCCTTTTAGTCTCTTGTTCTCACAAAAAACGCCACAGTCGTCCAACTTAATTTCGTCTGTCTTCTGTCTACCAGAAGTGATGTCCTATTGGCTAATCTCTCGATTCGTTCGTGCATAATGAAATATGCTTGTAAATGTGCTTGTAGTATGCTTGTAAATATACCTACGATATAGAAAAATATAAGGTAACATAATCAGGTAACATTGAAAAAGAAAAAATCTGTAGTTTTAATTCTAGAAAAAATATCGAAAGCAGCTTATGAGCGTAGCAGTGCTACGCCGTAGCGTGTATGTGTAGCAGATTTTCTACGCACAGCGCACACGTTCCGTTACTATTTCCTGCTTGCTAATTCGTCCGCGTAATTTTTTTTTGTACTTAGATAGTCATTTACAGAAGAACGGTTGTAGCGATGGCTGGGCAACTGGCTGCTGTGCAATATGTCGCGGGTTCGATTCCCGCACGGAACAAAACTTTGTGTGAACCACAAATTGTTGTTTCGGGTCTGGGTGTCATGTGTATGTTTGTAAACGCACCCACAACACAGGAGAAAATACAAAAGTGAGGCAACGTTTCTTTAAAAAAATAAAAATACAAAATACAAAACAAATAGTACCGTATAATCATGTTGCTGTACAAACAAAAAGTACCATGCTTATATGTATAATAATAAAAAAAAATCACTCAAATTAGTCCATTAGTCCTAAAAAGAGCAGATAAGTCAAAGTGTGCAGATATTTAATGTAAAAATATTGACGAATGCATTGCTTTATATAACTTTCAGTTTGTTTATGTCAAAGTGGCTTGAATGCATTGAAAAAGTAACTGGATTTGTACTGTATCAGTTCGATACCGAAATCATGAAATCAAAGCTCCAAATGAAAATTGATATATTTCATCAAAGTAATTGTATGTTTGTGAATGACTGGTAAGCTCTTGATGAATTTTAATAATAAATAGTAATAATAACCTCATTCTTGCGTTAATTGGCTGGGTTGAGTAGAGATTCGCAAGAGTAGGAGTTGAAGGAGACTCGGGGGAAGGATGCATCTCAGTAAGGTGCTGGTAGGGGTCATGACCGTATTGACCGTACACCGTCCCATCTATCCTCCTCTCCCTTAATACCCAAAAGGGCAACGCAGCAACGAACTCGGGGCGCGCCGATTGCATACCATCTACCTGATATTAGATCCGTCCGCTAATTTCCGGTCTGTCACATTAAAGCTTGATTACCGTGCACCGTTTGACTTTATCGCATCAAAATTGCTTAGAAATTTTGTCATTAAAAATGTCTTTACACTCCAATATAAGAAAGTATTTTTTTGTTTAAAAACGTTGTAACGCTTTTGTTTGGCATTCCTTAAGTAAGCTCAATTGATTGATAACGGGTAGGCTTCGGGAGTCAGTCAAACATTTCGTCTGTAACCCGGTACAGTTTGTTTAAATTAGTTTGTTTTAATTTAATTACAGATAAAACTTTATTGTTGTACAATTAAATTGATTTAATACGATCTCGTTTGATTTCGCCAAGTTTACTCTTTGTATTAAGTTTCAATTTGTATCTTTTATAGAGACCTAGTTTTGGCACGTGACTTCACTCGCATTTGTATTTATTAATGCTAGCCGCCAGCTTTACACGGGTATCCAAACGGTTGCAATATCCCGATTTTAACCTCCAATTTCTTAAAATTAATTTTTATAACAACCTTCTTCTGTACATAACGAACTTATACGAGTTATTCGCTTCCCGACACATTTTACTATAAATGATTATTTTATAAGACAAATATATGTATATTAAAAAATGAGAATTCTCTTTGCATTTTATTACTCATACTGTCATACTCAGTGATACTTAACTTGATAATGATTACTTCAATTAATCCTCAGCATCGATTTTATTATTAGAGATCAAAAATGCTCTGCGTACAGCAAAAAATGTCTACTACAGCATACAGTAATGTTTGCACACACAGTCACATAAAGGAAACTTACTTAATTACCACAAAATACCCCCACATACCTAGAGATACGCGCTCTCCATAAATTTGCCTCATGAACTAGATTTCAAGTAGCAAACACTCGGGGACGTTCGACGCCTGATTAATTGTTCCTGCTTAACCATGAAGATACTTACTTAGTGACATGTTAGTAGTTAGTAGCTCAGACCAAGTTGCTAACTAGTTCCTCCGCTTGACTTCAAACTTCGCTGCGATAAAGAGTAGATGCATCCTCTATATTATTCTTCCTCCGACATACATTACCGAGAGAGTAAACTGCAATCTGCTACTTGGTTGATTGAAATATATGGGCTTTTGGTAAAGGGCTTATCCATCACAGTAAGATTCAAATCTGCGACGTTTTTCTTTAAAAGGAGTCACACCTAGATTTACACAAATAACGGAGAAAATACGAGTAAAAGTTATGATAACCTTAAAATATCAAATTTAGATTAGTAAATTTCTGATAAACAGGGTAGGTATAATTACTATTAATCCCATCGTTGTAATCAAAATGCCTTTTTATTTAGACATATTATTACAAGGCTTAAGCATTTAAACGCTTACCCTATTTTATAAAATAATGCCATTCAGTTGATTGCAATTGCTTGTTTTGAGTATTGTAGGTACTTACAGAGAGGGATTCCGGGCGGCCATTAGTGAATTCCTTTTCAGGGAACCTCGCAAAATTACATGCAATTTGCGGAACTGTTTTCCGCGACCAAAAGTTTTCAACATTTGATATTTCTACGCTTGCTAACTTAAATACGAGTATTAGTGCTGCCGTAATGCTCCAACTAAATTCAAATTATAGAAATTCCTATATAAAGTGAGGTTTTTGTTGCTTAGTTTAAGCTGTTACTTGAATAGCATATTAGTATAGCCTGTAAGCTCGTATTAAGGTGTGCTAAATTGAGTTTTGCGCGAATACCTAATTAATTGCGTTTTTATTTGTTATTTTTTTGTCAGGGGAAAATAATCAAATGAATTCTCCTCCATTGTGAGGCGATAGAGAGTGTCAGATTCTTACTACTGATTGACCCACACGGCTAAACACAACATAAGTATTGTTTCACGTCGGATTTTTGTGAAGCCGTTGGATAACTCCAGTCGCGTATACTAATTTAATTAATAACACAATTTTTCTCCCCCAACTTAAATAAAACATTCGCCCTAATTACATCTGTCAAAATTCAAACACCACAAATATAAACCCTAAGATAGATATTTCGTATATGTTTGTAAATAAAAATTGTTTGAACATATACCATCAACACATCCTTGGGAATATTTGCTGGGCTTTCGGTTTACTATATCGATATTGCTTGCTATTCCCGGCCTCCTTATCTGAAATGGAGCCGTCCCCGACCGGCAAACTGTGACATTGTCCAACCGTTACTATGATATCCATAAAAAACATTGTATGTCGACAAAATATTTGTACTGTAAATGTCACGCACTTTTTCTTATTTTCACAATAGTAGAAATTGTAGTTGCGAGTTAAATAAATAGTTATACACTGCAATGTTATATTACATTCCTGATGTTATTATAAACAACTGTTTTTGTTTTCCCTATCAATCAGAATTGTTCTTAAATGACAATACAAAGATCATAAATATTAAATCTTTAAGATTTAATAATTGAGTCATAACAAGAAAAAGATAGACATAATTTTGAATGTAACATTTGTCAAATTTTATAGAACACTTCATCATGTTGTATAGTCGCTTTGTCATATAGCAAGACAATCACTAGTCCGAGTGTGAGTACACACAGAAACAATGCCTTGTCGGTGCAGTCATGCACAGTCATCAAATGTAGGAACAAATTAGATTCATCGCCATCAGACTAGACCCGACAGTTTCCTTGGTTAATATTGTCCCAAAATACAATTGTTGCTTTGTACACCTCGAGTAATCGTTCCTTCTCTTGGTACTGGCTGGGCCTGTGGTACTGCGCTTGCACTCGCTAACCCGGCTGAACATCTGCTTTGTTGGGCAAGAGGCTCCATTCATAAAAGCACCGGATTTGATGCAAAAGTACACTTTCGTATAATTTATTTACAACGTTTTACTAGTATATATATTTACAACGTTTTACTAATAATTATATAGTTCCACATGGCAATTAAAATAGAAAAACCGAGTCCTCCACCTAGGTGGACTGACGATATCCGCAGGGTTACTGACAGTGGTTGGATGAGCAGAGCTAAATATTGAGCTCAGTGGGGATTGGGGAGTCCTATGTCCAACAGTGAACGAAATTAGACTGATGATAATGATAATAAAGATGATGGAAATTGAAGTGTAATATACCTATGGAATAGTTACATCCTTTCAAGAAGAATTCAAAGATCATAGTCTTATAATCGCAGCTACAATGAAGGCAGTAGAAGCCAGAATGGTGTCTTAAAGCTGTATATCAGAGATCTAACAAAGCGATAGAGACAGTTTAAAGGAGTTGGTAAGACGTAACTCGGTGATTGCGGCCAGCTAACGTCTTCCAGGCTTAGATTGTCCTGTGTAGTGCACAATTGATATACAAGCGGGACACGTCTAACGAACAAGTCGCCGCCATAAAGCTTAAGGTCGCATTTCCCTTGTACTATCAGTTGGATAAGACATTTTGCAATAGTACTAAAGGTTTTTCTATGTACATATAGATTTGAGAATAACACAGATAATAATATTCTATATAATTAGCTTTAGACGTCGTAAAACCTTAATACGCAATAAAACCACCCTTATTCTTTTATTCCCCAACCAGTATGGCAACAAATATTACTGTATTGAAGTTTCACCAGTTTTTGCCGAAGATCGGCCAATCCATTATTCGTCGCGACCATATCTCCAACAGCCCCAATAGTATTAAACCTCGCTCCATTAGATACTGTTTTACTACTCTTTTGTTTTATGATCGTATTTTTCCGATAATTTATTGAAAGTGGTCACAAAGAGGTCTTGTTCACTTATAAAGATTAGCATTTAACGAAAACCCTCGGACAGGAAAGGAAAATGTTGAAAGAAATGAGAGAAATATTCAATATCTTATGAATTAGAACATTTTCAAAGTTGAACAACGTTAACGAGTTTAGTAAACAAAGTTGATTATATTCTGAGATCTCTGGATTACGAAATATTTCGCTTTACATCTTGAAATTAATGTTAGTAACCCTCTAACTGGTTGAGTAGGCTCTTGTATTAATATTAATGTACTTATTAATTAAACAGAAACACTAATTTTCTCTGTTGGTAGGTACATTATATAATCATATTTTTCTGTTGCTGTGTAACAATTAGATAGAATTATATTTTCGAAAAAAAATGTATTTTATAAAAGTGATGTTTTTCTGTTATTACTACAATAAAAAAATAGGATTACACATGAACTAAATGCCTGAACCAAAGAAGGCTGGCAATATATTTGTAACACTGATATGTGGAGTGTGTGAAGTGTCACGGATGTCCATCATCATCAGCCTATATGTGCCCACTGCTAAGCAAAGGCCTCTTCTCACCTGGAGAAGGTTTGACCATTAATCACCACGCTTGCTCAAAGTGGATTTCAAATTTATAGTGAGATATAAGTAAAGTCTTAATTTCCTCACGACTTTTTCCTTCGCCATATGGTATACCAATTGTGTCTAAGTAGTCACAGAAAGTAAATATTATGACTTGTAGAAAATCACATTGGTACTTGCTAGGTTTCAATTTCTGAGCCACCACAACGTTAGGATCGATAGAATGTCCATTGGCTGGGCTGATTGCTTACCATCAGGTGACCCATCTGTTCGCTTGCAGTAATTTCCCATGAAAGAAGAAAAACTAAATTTTGTGAAATTCAAAATATATCAAGTTTGACTCAAAGTTTTTAAAATATTGAAGATAAAATGTTGGAATGCGTAAAATGACTTTCAAAAGCGTAAGGCCATTTTTAATTACTTCGAAGTTTGTCTTTGAAGTTTTTGAGGTCATATTTTGTTAGACCCACTTTAGTGCTACTTTTTAGATAATTAGAAATCTCAGATGTTTGACCTCATTAATTTTAATTACAAGAAAGTACAAAGTTTAACTCTACTTTATTTCATTTACAAAAACCTACTTAGATCTTCAGGAGATAAATGATTTTTTAGTTACTATGCTATTTCGGTACCCCAATGTTATTATAGATAGAAATTAAGTAGCAAAAATTAAAAAAAAACATAATTATAATTGTTGGAATAACGCGTTTTCTCTTCAAACAAAGAATCCTACTATTATAATATTATAAACGTAAAGTTTGTGATAATGTAAAAATGTATAGTATGTTTGAATTCTTTCACGCAAAAACGGCTGGACCGATATGGTTGGAATTCTATATATAGACATCTGACCTTTTAATAACACATACATACATACATAGGCTGCTTTTTAACAACATACCAAGCGGGGCAAAGCAGCAGGCGCAAGCTAATTTAAAATATTTTTTACAATTTTCAGGTGATTTGTGTCGGGGTTTTTCCCTAAACTGTGCCATTATTGAGTATTTATAGAAACACAAAAATATTAACCAAGATTTTTATGAAACGAGAGCTGTAAGTAAAACTTCTTACTAGGCAGTGGAACTCGTAATTCAGTAGGTAAGTATTTATGGACAGCTACTTGCACTATGACGCTACTCTTTCTTCTTTCATTCTTCAGAAGGACCTTCGTTTTAAAAATCATTTCTAAACTAATAAATGATATACCTAAACACATAAACTTTTATTTAAAGTCACTTAATAACAAGTGACTGTCTAGAAGTCTAGACAGAACAACATCTTTATGAGAACAATAAATCCTTATTATGCTTATTAAGTATCTTAAAATAAATATAGTACTTAAACAAAATTAAGAGAACACTTAATAGTATTCTATTAATGACTAAATAATAAGCTTATTTCGTTTTTGCGACGACTATTTGTGAAAATTAGGTGCTGTATAAAATAAAGCTGATATAATGAGAATATGTTGCCTATTTTACTGAAAATGGGATTTTTGTCTTTTCAACGAATAAATGTCATATTTAGTACAGATCGTATTACAATTAATTCTGTGTTTAGACAGTGATAATGTTTTTATAAAAAAGTTTTCAATACACTAGGACTCCTGTGTAAACATACACATACTCACCAAGCTCACAAAATTGTAACAAATGCAAAGAATCTATTTGATTTTGGTAGAAGATTACTTATGTATGAATCAAAGTAAATTTGAATTGAATAAAACCGATTTCAATATGTCATCAATATCTGTCTACGTCTTTATAGTATAAAGAAACTGATTTTATGCCTCTGTTAAAACTGAACTGTTTCAATTTCCCAATTAAAAAGGAACGCACACACAAAATCTAAGGAGTCAATCGTCCTCTTTCGTCACACTTACGCCCATAAACCAGTAAAACAGTGACAAACTGAATGATATAAATTACACTTACATTAAAGCAATATTCAGTGGCTCAAATTCATGACAATAACCCTTCTGCAAAACTGAGATAGCTAAAATTGCCCAAATAAAATAGTGCACAGGGTATAACGGGCCGGAGTGTGTAGGGCTGACAATGTGCGCGTTACAAAAGGGATGTTGGGAAAAACGACACAGCGGACAAGCATTGAGGGTGCGCTCTGATTGGCATTCGGTCGGCTTCAGCGGCACTGATTAACGAATTTCGCGCGTGCCTTGCGGTTAGGGTTGTCGAATTTCAACTGATAATTTTTTATTACAAAACGAAGTCGATCTTTTAGGAAATGTATTTAAATTGCCAATTTTGGGTGTAATTTTTGCGGATATGTCAGTCTCGATTGCTGTTTTTCAATGTATTATTTGTTACTTGTGTATTTAAATGTAAATATTTGGTCGAAAAAAGGATAAATAAACGTGGGAATCAACTTCAAAAAACACGTGACAAAAATAAAAAGAACAATAATTTAAACTTGATATTTATTGCAAAACAGTGTATCGCCATCGGGACTTATAAACCAGCCAGCCATTAAAGAATAAAGTAATTCATTTCAAAGTTTCCACCGCAAAAATATTACAATGCCGATACTTTTACAATTGAGCGCAACTTTAAATGGAGAGCCGTCCGCTCGGCGTACCTATCTTACTACCAATACTACGTGGATACTTCAATAAAAAACATTAAAGTATCAATGGAAACTTTTCCCAGGCCTTTTAAAATAATACAATTTAAAAAAACACTATTTTAATCAAGAAAGCTGTAAAAATATTTATTCGTTTCTCAACTTACTCCATATTTCAACCCACATAGAAACTCATATACCCGAAAAATTGTAATTTAAGTGCAAATTGCGGGTCTCAGATTATACATCCCTGTTCAAGTATAATATTCGCTGAGTCTTATAAAAGAATTTTATATTTTTAGTTACATTTCTGTGGAATCATTAGTGGTTGGAGGAAAAGATTCATATTTATAAGGAATTTCTTACGACAGTTTCCCTTAAAACACACGTCGAATGTAACATAATACAATTTTTAACCGATGTACGTAGTATGGAGAACTCGACTTTTAACAATATTTTTTTCTAAGAAAGATCTTGAACACATCCAAGATTTAGATAATGAGTACCTACCCTTGCAGGACAAAATGTTATCAAATTTGGTGTACCTATATTTCATTAGTAGCTCAGGTACTGCCTATCCTGGCCGGAGTTGTCTAGGCGGGTCAAGCGAAAATAGTGACTTACCGTGGCCTGGCTTAAGGCAGCAAGAGATGGTATGGAAAGGTTATTTTAGTAGTAGAGTCTAACAGTCCTCTTTCGCTTTGACCTAGAGGAGACCTTCGATGATTTTCTGCCCTCAAATCAAATGTAATTATTATGTAAGCTATCAAGAGCAGTCTTATTTAGTTTGTTTAAAGGCAACCCTAACTGTGAATTGAAAGACGGTGGTACTAAAGATTTGTAGACAAACTTAACCGCTATTTTCAACGGAAAAGTTACTTGCCAATTTGTAATATCTCTAACAAAATTATTGTACATGAAATAACGATATAGTTTAATCAAGATGAGATACATCTTGATTAAACTATATCGTTTTAATGTAGTAGTAAGAATGAATTATGTTTTTTTTTTTATTATATGTGACGTTGCCTCACATTAGGATTTTTTCTTCTGTCGTGGGTGAGGTTACAAACATACAATTTCATATGTACATGACACCCAGACCCGGAACAACGATTTGTGGATCACACAAAGAGTTGTTCCGTGCGGAAGTGGAACCCGCAGCACGTAGCCAGTTGCAATAGCAAACAATGCAATCGAGTTTTGTCGATTAATGACCTACTTTCTTTATGAGGAGATTTTGATCTTTTGTGTCTATATAGTAATTCTGTACTTATGTAGTAGCTAGCTAGAGTACACTTCTTGTTTCTTATTACTTACGTTGTATTTAAACTTGCTTAGGAATCCGAGGCAACCCTTATAGCAGGGTTGCGGGTGCAAGCGTAGTAAAGTACTGCGGCTCCAGCCTGGAGCCGGAGAAGAAGGTTCAGGAGAAGAAGGTTTTCAGACAGTAAGAGTAAGAGCCTGTAAGAGCAAGAGTAAGAGTAAGTAAGAGCCTGTCACTCCCTCTCCCCCCAGCCAGGGAAGAAGGCGGCCTAGGCTGAGGCATTAGGCATTAAAAATAAAGAACATCACTTGCAGTACTCTCCAACATTATAGTACGAGTACCTATCTCCCATACAAATGAAATAAAACAGTTCATTTTATATTACATAATACTTATTTTAATACTGCGAACAAATAGTTCACAGAGGCCTATTTTAGAGTGTATTCCAAGAAGACCTTTTCAAGAGACTTTTAAAGTAAATTAGATTATATACCTACGTTATTAAGCACCGGTGTAGTAAAATAGTTACGTCTATTTATAGAAGGTAACGTCGATATTGTTGTTACGTTTAATAGCTAAAATTAAATTACTCAAATATTGTTTGTGATAATGTATGTAGCGAGGAGTTTTAACCACACGCTGTATTCATAGTCGGAGTGGAATTGAAAATATCCTGGGAAAAACCACAATTATAAATTGTACCTTAAATCAATATTGTTTATCTATTTTTCTCTCTAAATCTCAAACTTTGTGCTAAGTGCCTAGTTTTCATTATAATAACGCGATCGGAACGTGACCGCATTTATTTTTCTGATTGGTTAAGTTATCTTGGAGCTAGCCAATCACAACGCTGAACGTCATAAATGTGTAGATCACACTAACGTAAAGCAAAATACACACTAGGCGCTTTACACACATATAAATACACCATGGGGTTGTTACAACAGTGAAAATTTACTGTAGTTACAAATTTAGGCAATTGTTTATATTCACCTACACCAATGAAAACCGTAAAATAATAACGTCGTATCGGCGAAACACGATGCTGACACTTTGTTTTATCTACATGTACTAAAATAATGTATTAGTTAATTTTGTTATGTATATATATTTACAGTATGTTAAAGTTACATTGAAGTATGGTATTGTATGATATATTTATATGAATCAAGTGCCTTTTATAAATGAGTCCATGAAAAATATCTTCAGGCCAATTTCCAAACGACTGGACCAATTTTCACTTACAACTTAAGCCTCATTGTTCTAATTTTTCAAAGGCACTGCTATTAGAAAATAATGGGTTTAAAAGCTTAGAAATTTGAATAAACAATAAATTCGGCACTAAATCCAGTTCATGCTGTATTAAAGGAACTTCGATCGCTATTCACAGTGATTAACGAACATTTTGTACGCCGCATTGTCTTCGTATAAAGCATTTGGTAACAGTAGTCCAAGTTTGGTAGAAACTTGTTTTTATGCTAGCAGTTCGACCAAGGAGTCACTGTTCCAATACTATGTAAATCGAGGGCGCTTGAAACCGAATGCAAGAAACTTTAGGATTGCAAGATTACGATAGTAGTAGTAGAAACTAGGATCGTTGTGAGACTAACTCATTACCAATTTTCTTATTCAATATTTGTTCTGGAATGTTCCGTTACAAAGATTTGAATTTAAGTTTAATTCGATTCTAAATTGAAATTTAATTCATGTTTTTGTAATAATTTTTATTTTACAATAACCTACAGCTTATGTAGACATGTAATTTAATGTAAGCCATGTAATCTATGTAAATAAATTATAGACACATATACTTGTGTTACCAGTTACTAATACATATTGTCTTTAAACAATATCTTTAGCTTATGCCCGGGATTCCCTTTCGTCGTTGTCGTTGTAATAGACTGGGCAGCATTTCCGAGTATAAGTGTTTACTTACAATTCTTTAGCCTGAACTGTAAAGAATAGTAATTATTTAATACTACTGAGTTGACTGCCCCAACTGAAGCGTTGGAATAGAAGACGCTTGTGGACAAGTGACAAAAGACTCGGTGCGGTCTCCAAGCCTCGGCGACACAGATTTACGGCGAAGACAATCCTGTCGAGCTTCCATTAAATTGAACCGTTAAGAGCGATTTATTAGAAAAACTGCAAATGCAGAGAATAACGTCTCCTTTATTGGTACGAACGGTGCGTTATTCATCTTAATTAAATCAATATAAAAATACATAAATCTTCATTGACTTGTTTTTAAGCTAATACTCTCATTTTTCTGTTTTGTTTACATTCTTTGTTTATCAAATTGAATTTTATTAGCTCCTATTCTTTTTATTATTTAATTTTCTTTTTCGTATAGGATCTAGCAATAATTGGATAGGTATATTGTTAAGTGTAGGAGAGAGAGATGTTTCGGCACAAATGAGTCGTCTCGACTGGCGAGAGTGATACCACGGCCTCACAGAAAACCGGCGTGAAACAACCACACCGATGTGTTTCGCCGGTCGGCCTCCTCTGTTTTTGCAAGTGTCCATGGGTGGCGTTGATTGCTTACCATCAGGTAGTCCGTCTGCTCGTTTGCCGACCTATACCATACAAAAGTATATAAATAAGAGTTTTTAAACTTCATCATTCATCATCAACCTATAAGTGCCCACGCACTAATAGAAGTCGGGAAATTTTGAATTAACCTTTCTCAGTGTGACAGAAGAGTTTCTTAGTGCAGCAGTAATTTGTGTCAGCATTGGTGCTGGGTTAAGGCCCTTTACTTATGGGGGATTGGTAATTAAAAACTTATAATTAGAAATTACAAGTCCAATGTTTTCTCACGATGTTTTTCTTTTACAATCTGTCACTTGTGTCTACATATATAAGGATAGATATTTTATTCAAGATTTTCGAAATAAACCACAATTTATTTCTCGGAAAATACAAAGATTTGTTTTATTTGACACGCCTTTACAATGTTGTAATAATTATCGTTTAAATATTTAAAACAATAAAATACACATAACAAACTAAAACATAATCTGCCGTTTTATAACGTGTCTCTGGTCGTTGTCTTCTACTTTTATTAGACAACTAGCTATTCTCGCGCGGTTTCACCCGCTGCTCGGCTCCATTTCATCGTAGCGTGATGTTTTATAGCCTATAGCACTCAGGAACATTGTAGCTATCTATCAGTGAAGAATTTTGGCAATCCAACAAGCGGGTCGAAAGATTACTCCCTACATACAAACTTAAAAATATCTCTTTATAATACTAGTATAGACAAGATAATGAAATGTCATTTCATTATACATATTATTAGAAAATACATAATATAACTTGGAAAAAGTCACATTGGTAGTTGCCTTATATCGGACCTTCACCCTCATGCATGAGAACTAGTCACCTTAAACTCAGCGCTATCACGAAACTTAATTCAATACCTATGAATATTAAGTGCTTACCGTTATTTATTACGAACAATTTTATTTCATTCATCCGCTCTTGTTAAATTCACATCGCGAAACAGTTTGACGAGAACGATTCCGCGATATCGATTTATCCATTTGAAACGTACAACAATCGCAAAACAAAAGCATCACTGCGGTTTACGCAACCACAAACCATCTATAGTTACAGTTTTACAGAAATTACAGGAATACCGATATAAATAGCTCTCTCTTTGCATTGTTATTTGCTTAGATTTTTGATAAAGTTTTAAAATATATTTAATGTCCTTATTTTTTAAAGTAATCAATTGTAGTCTTAATGCTTATTTATTTATATCTCCATTGATTATTGGAATGTTATCTTCACGCTGTACTGTGAAACTCTCATCGCTCTGGTAATGAAAGCTGTAGGAGGTCGTCTGTTTTGGCCTTATTGACTCTGTGCGCAACGGTGGCGATGCGAAGCGTTTAAAACATTTGCGGAAGCTGTCAAATAATAACAATGTAAACATTATAATTTTCTTTGTAAATATAAATAAAAACAAAGACTAAAAAATTGTGTTGTTGACATTATTTAAGTGTAATTTATTCAATAGTTTTACAAAATGTAAAATGAATATAATTATAAAAACCGACAGCTAATAATCATCCGCATTTGTTTCCAATTTCTGCCGTGTTGTGTGCCGCGGTCGGTATCTGTCCGCCACTACTCGCTTGCACACAGCCAATATCCCTTCTTCTTGTATGGTACCTTCTTCATGGTAAAGTTGACAGTAATTTCCTTGTATTGTCTTTTTTGCCAGCATGGTAAATAAATATATATTTTTTTTCTTTAATGGCCACCACGTATTTTTTATATTTTGACATTTCTGTCCCATTTTGTCTCTGAAATTAATCACACATCACGTTTTCATAACATATACATCTTCAAACTGAAATGACAATAAAAGCTGCTAAGTATATACATTATTACGTTTTAAATTAAAAATAAAAATACAAAAGTGCTTACCTACTTTATGTGAGTCTCCAGTTTTCCAGCGTTCATCTTACATGGCTTTTGTTTAAGTAATAAAATAACTTTAAATGGACCACCGCTTAAACGAAAGTCGTCTCAGTTATATTATGCCTTCTTTGTAGCCAAAGTTTTGGTAAAAGTAAGACACTGGATGGCCGGACGGTTTCAATTAAACAATAAATCAACGCACCCTACTATGTATTTTGAACACAAAGTTAATATTATATTAGGTTTGTTTTGACTTTTTTGTTATAAAAATATTTGCATTCGATATGAAGATTCATAGTATATCCAATAAATAATTTGTGTGCCCCACGGTGGGTCACGCCCTCTTTTAGACAACTTATTCACTCGGGCTTTGAGTACCCTAGGATTAATCTTTTGCAGAACACATACTTCTAACAAAGAATGCTTTAACTCCTTACCGCCATGTAACTATTTACCCATAAATAAATTGCAACAAGAAAAGAAAATATCGAAATAATAAAAAACCTAACTAAACTCATTGGTGAGAAAATAGGGATTATATTGTGTTTATTATTCAAATTACGAAAACTAATTCTGCTTAGATCTAGATATGACATGCGTATATCCAGATTACATATTACTTGTATCGATATTCAGTAAAAATACTTATTTATATCGGTAAGATATCTCTTTTGAATTTTATTGTATTATGTTAATGGTGTAAATCTTTAAACGCGTGCCTACACATACATTGGATGGATACATTAATTTAACACAAATAAGTAGATACTAAAATGTTTTCTCTTCATAGGCATATAAAGTAGTAAATTGTTTACTCACGTAATTTTTAAAAAAGTAACTCAATGTAAGAGAGCCATGCGCCATCACGAATGGGGTGGTTCAACCGGAGTATATTATATACCACGACGTCACAGACAGCCAGCGTGAAACAACCACACAAAGTTTTGTGTTTCGTCGTGTGAGTGAAGGCCTTACTACCTTCCCCTCTTCCATCCCTTCAAAATCTCTAAACCCCTTATTCCCAAAAGATCGGCAATGCAGTTGCACTGTCCATGGGCCACGACTATCAGCGAATCAGCACGCTCGTTTGCCACCGTATCTTATAAAAGATCATCATCAGCCCTTTTCAGTCCACTGCTGGACATAGGCCTCTCCTATTGCACGCCACTGGGATCGATCTTCGGCCACTCGCATCCAGCTCCTGCCAGCCATCTTGCGCAAATCATCACTCCACCTTGCCTGAGGACGTCCTACATTACGTTTGCCGAGACGCGGTCTCCACTCAAGAACTCGTCTACTCCAACGGTCATCGGTTCTTCGGCTAATATGGCCAGCCCACTGCCATTTCAGCTTGCTAATCCGGTGGGCTATGTCGATTACCTTGGTTCTCTGCCGGATCACCTCGTTTCTGATTCGATCTCGCAGAGAAACGCCGAGCATAGCCCTCTCCATAGCTCGCTGAGTGACTTTTAGCTTGTGAACCAGCCGCACCGTCAGTGTCCACGTTTCGGCTCCGTATGTCATGACAGGTAGGACGCACTGATTGAAGACTTTCGTCTTTAGGCACTGTGGGATCGACGACGTGAAGACTTGACGCAGCTTTCCATATGCTGCCCAACCTAGCTGAATTCTTCTATTCACCTCGTTCTCGAAGTTGTTTCTACCCATCTGCAATGTCTGCCCGAGGTATACATATTTTTGAACGACTTCGAGAACAGCGCCGTGTACTGCAATCGGTTCCGGTAGTACATGTTCATTGAACATGACCTTGGTTTTATCCAAGTTCATCCGTAGGCCGATGCGTATAGAAGAGTCAGCCAGGTCATTCAGCATCCGTTGTAGGTCCTGCAGCGTTTCTGCTACGATGACGATGTCGTCTGCAAATCGCAAGTGAGAGATGTACTCGCCATTTATGTTGATGCCGCGTCCTTTCCAGTTCAGCGTCTTGAACATATCCTCCATTGCATTTGTGAACAATTTCGGGGAGATAACATCCCCTTGTCTCACACCTCGATGCAACGGTATCGGCCTTGTTTGCTGATCCTGTACTTGGACGGACATGGTGGCGGCCTCGTAGAGACATCTCATCACTTGGATGTATCGCCAATCTACTTGGCATCGCTGCAGGGACTCCAGAACAGCCCAGATTTCGACCGAGTCAAAGGCTTTCTCATAGTCCACAAATGCTAGGCACAGGGGCTGATTATACTCCTCAGTCTTCTGTATAATCTGCCGCACTGTGTGGATGTGGTCTATGGTGCCGTATCCGCTCCGAAACCCAGCCTGCTCCGGTGGTTGGAATTCGTCAAGTCTTCGCGCAAGGCGGTTCGTGATCACTCTCGAGAACAGCTTATAGACGTGGCTTAAAAGGGAAATGGGTCGATAATTCTTCAGTAGGGTTTTGTCACCCTTTTTGAAGAATAAGACGACCACACTCCGACTCCACGCCTCTGGAGTTCTCCCTTCAAACAGGACAGCGTTAAATAGCTTTTGCAGCTCCCTGAGTACCGGTTTGCTGCCTGCTTTTAGAAGCTCTGTCGTAACGCCATCCTCTCCAGGGGCTTTTCCATTTTTAAGCTGTCCAAGAGCGATCTCGATTTCGTCAATGCTGACTTCTGGCAGGTCTTCGGTGTAATGGCGTATTAAAGTGGCTCTAGAGTCCTCATTTCCGGGGTCAGGTCGAGATGCATGCGAAGCGTATAACCGGCCGTAGAAGTTTTCTACTTCCGAAAGAACTGCCGGCTTCGAGACAACGACTTCTCCACTTGCTGTGGTCAACTTCGTCAGGTGGCTTCTTCCAAGAGATTGTACGAACACTTTTGGCCCCCGGTTTTGCTCGATCGCTCTCTCGATTGCAAGGGTATTCGAGCACCGGAGATCGTGTCGCACGTGTTTGCTAATCTCTCGGTTTAGAGCCCGCTTCTCTGACGAAGTGACGGGTGGGTTTTCACGTCGTCTCTTCATAAGCCCTAAAGTCTCTTCCGAAAGCTTCGACTTCTTGCCCTTACGCTGCATTTCACAAAATCTCGTACCTTCTTCCCTGAGAACTCGAACCACGTTTTCAAGGTTCCGGTTAACGTCGGTTGTGGTTTCCAGGGCAGCAAATCGGTTCTCCAGGTTTAACTGAAACGCTTCAGATCCCATTTTGATTTGAAACAGGGTTGGTCGGAGCCTGGCCTTCATCAAGCGGACTCGTTCGGCTCTGAAGTCGATATTCAGAGAGCCTCGGACGAGTCGGTGATCGCTACCGGTATTAAACCTATTAATCACGGAGACGTCTCTGAATATGTGCCTTTTGTCCGCCATGATGAAGTCGATCTCGTTCTTTGTCATAGTGTCGGGGCTTTGCCACGTCCACTTCCTTTGGGGCTGCTTCTTAAAGAATGAATTCATTAAGAACATCCCCTCCCGTTCGAGGAAATTGACGAGCATTTGCCCCCTATGATTCCTGTTTCCATACCCATGGGATCCTACTACCGATTCACTGCAATTTTGTACTCCCACTTTGGCGTTAAAGTCCCCCATAACAATGTTGAAGTGAGTCCTAGTGGTGGAGTGGAGGGCCCTCGATATATCATCGAACATCTCCTCCACCTCATCATCGGAGTGTGCCGAGGTCGGTGCGTACACTTGGACCACCTTAAGGCTATACCTCTCGGTGAGCTTTATAATGAGGTACGCCACCCTGTTCGACACACTCGACATTTCCACAACATTGTTAGATAGGGACTTGTTAACCAGAAACCCAACGCCACCTTGGGATTTTTGGTCTCCCTCACGGAAGTACATCAGGTGGCCTGATTTGAGAGTTATCGTGTCCTCCCCCTCTCTTCGGACTTCACATAACCCTAGTATGTGCCACCTGATCTTCCCAAGTTCCACCTCACCTATAAAAGATAAGGTTGGTAATATTCTGATGTACATCTTTAGCCTATTTTTGGTTTAATATATAGAAAATAAGTACCTACAATCATTTCCTACATCGGAAGTCTTACCTCTTAAACACTTAGAAATCAGTTATAAATTTCCATCATTTTTGAAAACATTTATGTTGAAAACAGATCCAAAATTTATATCATCATCATCAGCCCATAAGCGCCCTCTGCTGAGCAAAGGCCTATTCTCACACGGGTATGTTTGAGCATTAATCACCGCGCTTGCTCAATGAGGGCTGGCGATTTGAAACTTATAATTTTAAATTATAAGTCCAGGTTTCCTCATCATGTTTACCTTCACCGTATGCCAGTAGTGTCAAAATAATCATACTTAGATAGGACAAAATTTCCTCTAAAGTGTATTTAGTAATTTTTATTCTCTATACAAATTACAATAAAGTCGAAGACTCTCGCCCAATGAACGGTTAATTAAAGAGAAGGTCGTTTGTAATAAGTAAATTAGCAATCACCACGCGGCAATTTAGCTCGGGGACCTAGTCCCATTATTGTCTCCGAAGGGCAGGGCCAGGCCACTCAATTAGATCGTATTTCAGAATAATGGTATTGAGAAGTCGTTCAGATTCCGTTAACTGCAATTTTATAGTTCTTCCTGTGGCTACCCCTCGCTTTGCGGTCTAACTTTTCCAATTATACTATTGAATTAATGGAAAATTCATAAAATTACTCACATTATGGGTGTCTTCCTTTGTTTATAGCCGGCGTTTGTTTACTCTCAAGAGTTAAGTGTGGAGCATGCACGGAAGTTTTGATAATGGCTCCAGACTACAACGTCAGGAGCCAGCTTTGAATTGCCTTATTTTCGCACATAAAGTACATACGTCGCATTAGCTTAAGCTGTGTATTTATGTCCTCTGCAAGAAAATTACGTTGAAGATTAACTAAATATACGGCATTCGTTTATCGGAAGTGAAACAAGAACTTCATTCTGTAAAGAAATAACATCAGTGAATCAGTACGCATACAAATTAGCCGCAACAAAATTAAGCGACACTAAAATTGTTTAGCATTTCCCTCGAAACAAAGCGACAATTCTGCATTGCAGACAAAAAACAAAAGAGAACACATAAAACAGAAACCTTATAAAACGTCCGTTAGTACGAAGAAAATACGTCGGTGTTCAAATCACGACTTTGTTACGTAGCTGGGGAATATTTTTATTTCCTAGATTAAAGAAAAGATCGACATTCTCATGTACATAGTCAAGATACCGAGCTATTCCCGACGGGCGAAACAAAATCATTTCATAACTGTGCGCCCGTCTGCGCTCACCCTTTTTTATAGCCCAGATGAATTATGACATAAAATATTTATCTCCCTTCGGGGATATGTAATGGGTGCCCTCCTTTTTAGATGATAATGCAGTAAACCTCCTTTTCATAGATCTACCATTGACAAGTCGTTTTTGAAGTAACAGTTGATCAAATATCACAGCACTGGGGATTAAAGCTTGAACTTTAATGGATTTGTTTTCGAAATATTTGTCAGGTTCAAGCCATCAGACGGGGTCACGAGGCCCACCAAGGGCGATATAACCGCAATACTAGACAGTCTTTCCTGAAGCAGGAGAAGTTACTGGGTGGTTTTTAGTCAGTAAGAGTCTCATTCTCCATCCTGCCCAGGAAGAAAGAAGTCTGCATACCAAGGTACGTCCATAAAATCCCTCATTGTACACACCAATCTCAACTAATTCCATTTTATTCATTCCCAAATTTCAAATTGAATCAAGCAACAACAGAAATAGTACATATTTTCTAGTATTTCAATTTAGTTCATTGACCTTACAACGTTGCTTTCAAATACCGCTTTGAATGTTTCGAGAGTCATCTCTTGTTTCCAGAAAGAAATAAGATGAAGGATTTATAGCCCAATACACATTACTGGAAGATCGCAATACACAAAACGAAATCTTAGATAGCAATAAAGTTCTTTGTTTACACTGTAAAAAGAAGAAAAGGTTTTATTTTTATTTTAAGCATTATGAGTATCTAATGGCCGAAAATGAATGCATTATGTTTGTTCTTTTATTTTATAAATTTAATGTTATCGCCAGTATTTTAAGGAAAAAATGTTAAACCAACCAACCAACACAACCAATCTAGACAAATAATTTAAAAAAGATAAGTTTATTAAATACATATATTAAAAAAAAATAGTTTTTATTTGTTTGTCAAATTAGGAAAAAAACAGTTTATAATTCCGGACACTAATAATTAGTCTATTTTTTTATTTACACCAAGCTGCATTTAAATGTAAATTTTGAAAATAGGTTATCCAAAATGAGTCCCGACAGCAGTGATAAATATTAAATATCCCCACATTTAATGTAAACAATTAATTTTAGTTTAATCTCTCAATTTAATGTTATGTTTTAGAATAAATCCTATTAATTTATTACTGTTACAAATGATATTATTGTTAATATTTGAATCGTTTCTAATTTTATTGTACGAAATACGACCACATAATTGGGTAGTTTCTTTGGTCAAAAATATTTTATTTTTTTGAATTAACATTTGAATACAATAAAATATTTAAAAATAACTATATTAAAAGTAAGTATATTAAACTATAGTAAAAGTCAATAAAACTATGTATAAAGTCATAACTCAGTTTTTCATACTCATAGAAAAGTATTGTTTTGACATTTGGACAAAAGTATTGAATTTTAGTTGGAAACTACCGTATTATGTTTTTTGCGGGAAAGAGTTGAAAACAAGTGGATGTCACCTGATAGCGTTGCCCATGGACACAACAAGAATTGACTTAAAAGTGTGTCGCTTCCTTTTGGAGGTTGTAAAGAACTTAAGCTTGATTGGCGAGTATGAATGAAGAAGTTAAATAATATTGTAATAAACTTGGAGATTCGAGATTACACCGTACTTGGAGGAATTAACTATAAATTCTGCATATTAATATATGTATGTCGTAGAATAATTTGATACTTCGAATCTTTGCGGAAATCCTAGGGGTTTTGCGAAAACATGGATAATAATTAGACATAGGCGAAAAATTATCAAACCTTACTGGACAAAGTCAGCATTTTTGCGAAAATACTCGTTATTATAGCAATATTGCGAAACGAAACGCTGGCTGTTATGAAATAAGAACGCTGATTGGTCGGTCAGCTCGTTCAATAAGAGATCGTCGCTGATTGGTTGACGTCTTAAATGTCAAACATTTGTTGCCGCACGTTATTTGTTTACTTTAGTGTCTGAGTTAAACAGAAGTGTTTTGTTTTTTATCGTAAATAGTGTACCTACTTGGACTTAACTAAAGTGGTAAATAAAAGTGCTACACGGATGTACATAGTGTCATATATCATAAAAGTCTTAGTCAACCACTCAACAACAACAATGCTTTCGAGATTGGTTTAGCGGTGTTTTGTTTGTCATTGTGTCCAAATTGTAGCCAATCAGTGTTGAGCACATCAAATCTTACTATAGTAACGAGTATTTTCGCAAAAATCCTGACTTTGTCCAGTAAGATTTGATAATTTTTCGCCTATGTCTAATTGTCCGCGTTTTTGTAAAACCCCTAGGATTTCCGCGAAGTGTCGAAGTATCAAATTATCCTACGACATATATATGCACATATATGCTATACTTACTGTATATTATACTATACTAGTTTCCGCTATATCTTTTCTTCCCTATTACTTTAAACATAAGACAGCAAAACACAAAACAATTACAAGCTTAATATCAGTTTTACTCCTAATGATTATGAACCCCTGGTATGGCTCGAAAATAGTCGAGTTATTGCGTCAAACGCTTACGTAAGTAAGTTGAAACATTTAGTATAAGTTTGATTTGTATCAAAACCAGTCCAAGTTATTTAAAACTGATAACAGAAATCAATATAATATTTGAAGTGCAAATAGGATCTAGATTTGAGCCCTAAATACGAAGAATTTAGGAGTTTCAAAGTACTTTAGGCTATAAATTAAAACCACTTAGGGTGAACACTCACCAACTATTTGCAAACTTTGTTTAGATTAATATTATAATAAAATTACTTCTATAAACCTTATATTATCAAGGTTGCTGTTAGACAAGATACAAGGCAGATTTTGTATGCATACAGTACAGTTCGAAGATGTTTTTTTGAATGTAAACTCTATTAACAGTCTTAGTAAGTTAAATATAGAAAAAGTCGAAAATACTTTCCCCAATAATCGAACCATAGGGTATATCTTTAGAAATAAAATGTATGCATCCTACTTATACATACATATTATAAAAAGGTTACATAAAATGTATGGAGTATTGTTACACTTTTGCTTAAAACTACTTAATGAATTTAGATCGAAATTGGTACAGCGATCGATTTTTAGTCTGGAATAAGACGTAACGTGTCGTGATGACCCGGAGGTTAAACCGCCCGCTTCTTATAAATGAAGGTGTGGGTCCGAAACCTGGCAAGTGCCATTGTGACTTTTCCCGAGGTATATGTACTTTCTATAATTATTAAGACTCCACTGACATACGGTGAAGGAAAACATATCGTCTAGAAATCTTTTTTTTTTGTCAGGGGAAAATCATCCAATTACTTCTCCCGCCCCGGGCCGGGCGAGAGGGAGTGTCAGACTCTTACTGACTAAAAACTCCCCCGTTCTTTCTCCTGCTCTGGGTCGAGATCGCGGTGCCTGATTGCGCTTACCCCGCAACCCCAGGGGAAACCTGGACTTTGAATTTTGACTTTGATACCTGAATTTTTAATACTAAGTTTGGAATTGACATTCCGCCTTTCTACTCCCAACTTTATCCGTGTAAGAAGAGGCCTTTGCACAGCAGAGGACACTTATATGCTTATGATGTGAATAACACGTAGGCTCCTTATTATCCCGGTTTCGCGAGCGAAGCCGCTGACAGAAGCTAGTAAGTATATAATTTACATTGCGAGTAAAATGTTCTAACATAGACCTGCCTAATTAATTTAGTCCAATATTCAACTAAACCACATGAATCCATTTCTCCCTCAGGCCTAAATTCATGCATACGTCATTTAAATTTAAAATTTGTATGCGTAATATACAAACAAACTTAGATACATATTTTATGTTTTTAACTTATATTATACACACGTAACTTTATGCTTTACAATGCTTATGTAGGCAGATATGACTATATCCCAGCAAACGTACGTACGTCCTTCTGCAGGAAATTATCGAAAACTAAAAAGGTCTCTAATGTATTTTGCTGGACTCAGTATTTGAAACAGAAGCCACGCCTTTTTGGTACTTGAATTATAGTACATGAGTGCTCTAAGTAGCAATTCTCTGCTACCTTCGCTACAGATTCCAAAATTCATCAACCTTACTTACTTCAAGCGAATCAATGTGAAACATTTAAGTCTTTATTCAAGGATCCGCGTTCTTCATTATAACTGCAGTATTATTATTTCCCAGAGCCCGACATTAGCTAGATTTCTCAGCGAGCCGAATAAATTGCAGGTCATCTCCGAGGAACATTTGTCACAAGTCAGTAATTTGTGGGAATGCGTGGTTTTCTTCATATTCCCTCGGAGTAATCCTCGAGCGTAATTTGTCAAAATTTCAACGTAACGTCGGCGGGCCAAGGAGCTCGCCTACCCGAAACTAAGCCCTTTTGATAAACTCAGATGTATTACTTTATGTCACGCGGTTGTTAACAAGCGTTGTGATTATATAATATGTAGGCAAATGGGCTTTATGAGATCACTCGGCACGGCTCGAGGCGTTTCGTTGGAAATACTTTGAAAAATTTTCTTATATTTTTGTGACGATACTGAGGCAATGATGTTAGATTTTAGGTCATACTTTATCCACAACCAGTCCGTTTGATAACTAAAAAACATTAATCCTATAGTAAAAACCAGTTCAATAATATTGTAGTAATGAATAGCTTAGATTTGTAATTTTTGCTCTATATCGGGCGTTATAACTCTCGGACCCATTGCTGTCGGAAAGTAAATGGTTCAATGAATCGTGAAAACCGTTCAGCCGTTACCATAACAATTAGATTGTTCCGACAGTTTATATGAATTTTGCTTAAATTACTTTGCAAATTGTAGTTGACTAGTTCTGTGTGAATCGTCTTTTATATCAAGGTTATCTAGATGCCGGAATTCCTTCATAGATTGATCAGTTAATGCCTGCTACGTACGGCTTTAAATATCTTTACGATTGCTTTCCCGAGACCTTAGCAAGTTTCAGGCTGGAAAAAATATAGTATAAACAATTTATTATTTCGTTTATATGTTTAACTCTTGTTTCGTTTTTATAATTTAAATTAATACGTATTGTTAAGAACAGGTTCTCTCCAGATAGTCCAATCATCCTTAATTATTTGTTATCTTACTTACAACTTAGTAGAAAACTATTAATGATAATTCCTTAAATAATTTAAGTAAGTGAAAGTGTATGTGAAAAAAACCCAAGAAAATATTTTAGTATAGCTGTGAATGATACATGGCTATCTAGTATATTTTTTCTCCAATCCCAAAGGAACGTCACGAAGGTTACTTTTGTTTCACCAGTATATTTCAAAACTCGTCCAGAAAAATATACTTTTCTAAGAAAACATATTCCTTTCACAATTTTGATATAACTTTGTGTCGATGTGGCTAGGATCCGAGGAGATAAGGTTTGGAAAATATTTCATAGCTACTTGTCGATATAAACTTACTTTGGTTTTACTTCACAAAATTCAAGCAGACAATAGCAATACGTATCGAAATAAAAAATTAAGGTTTCCGATATGAAATAAATCACAAAAAAAAACTATAACATCCCTAAAGTTATTCATTCTTCCGCACTAAATAACCCCTGAATAATAAAAACTGGGGCACTACAGGAAAAATATCGAGAGAAAGATTACAAATCGTCTGTGAACCAAGAGTAATGTGTCACAGAAATTCACTGCTGGCATGAATCGCCGAGCACTAAATAAAAGAAGGGAAAAAATACTCAAAAATTTACTAGCGAATTTTTTACGAATTTTCGTTGGCATTGCCTAAAGGTTTATTACCCTCCGTTGTAAGTGTTCATTTCAGTGTAGGAGTTCATAGTACTATTACAACGTTCGAAGTTAATAGAGTGTAATGTTCTTATTTGCATATTCCATCAATGAGTTTCGGAAGATGTTATCGTGAATTTTGTCTACATTGCTTTCCCTAAGCACTTGCAATTAGGAATTGGAGAGATTTTCGGTAAGGTTAGGAACTATTTGCCAAATGTGATTTTCATTATTCTCTAAGTTTATTCCTTGAAACTTCTACAGTTTTTCAAAGAAAAAAGCACCGACTGAAATAGTTTTTTTTTATTGAATTATTAAAAAAACATGTTGGGACCATTTTTTTCATTTATTTTAAGTAAGATCTGTTAAAGTTTGTAAAGACAAGATAAGTACTAATTACTTATACCCCTTTGTTAACAGAAGTAAACTAAAAACAAAGTTAATTCCGTGGTAACTTCATCAAGTATTATAATACCATTTCAAATCTTCTTTAAATTAAGCCTATTAAAAAGTTTGCCCTAGAACTCCTCAGACGATACCAAGAAAAGCTGCTTTAAGGTTTTTATACATAACAAATGGATGTCTATATTATTTATGTATTTATTTTCATTTTTAATTGTTGGGTCAACAACAGTTGTATTACCTATAATGTCTAATTAAAATTTAGACTTTATAATGTAGGTATGTAGACAGTTATCAATAGAGAAACAACAATGAATGGCGTGGAGGCTCGGAGGTTAATTTAAAAAATATTAGTTTTGGTACTAAAAAATGAACATTAAATTATTTAAAAAAAAAACGATTAAAAAAGTCTTGTGGGTTCTCGCCCAGGATAAGGCTATAGGGATTATCAGACTCTTACTGAATAAAAACGCCGACGGTCCTCCTGCTGCTCTAGGCCGAGGCCGCAGAACATCGGCCCTGTATGGCCACGTCTGTGTTATTGACTTTATAAGGCGCTCTCGGAACGCTATGCTCCATACGCTCGAGTCTAATTCTGGTCCGACGGCTAGCTATCCTTGCTAGCCCCCTCATATTCGCGCTTCGTACGTAGAAACTGAAGACGTTTAAAGAACTTAATCACCAAAAGTGATAAAATTCCCAAATAGCTCAAAAGCAAATATAAACTCGTAAAGTTCCGTCATATAAAAGTTCCCTCTAAAATATTTTAGCTTCAAACCGTATCTGTTGACATAAAGGTACGAAACTAGAATGAACTGTTCAGTAGAAACCTGAGTCTAGGACGTAACTCCATTACCTTATAACAGTATAAACGACAGTTTTCTAATGTGAATTAAAACCTTTTTGAAACTCTTCACATTACGGAGCCACTTTACCGTGAAGTTGCCGCTGATAAAGAACGATAGCTCTTTAGTTTTTGACGGCGATTTCGCTTATCAAAATGCTGTAGAAGTTACTTCAGATCTTGACTTTCTTCTTTAACTCTTTGCGTTATTTTCGGTTGATTAGGGAAGTGACAAATTGGTTCTATTTGATTTTTCTTTTTTATTAAACTTTGTTTGTCAAATATTTTTTCCCAAAAGTGTGTCTCCGTACAAATCAAAATTACGACATTTGAAATGATAAAAATGTAAGTAAATATACCTACTCGATAACGTTGGTAACTGGAACCGAAGATAGTTTAGCACCCAAAGTTCAAGAACAATTTTCTCTGACATTGAAAAAAGCAAACTATACACAATAAAGGATTCGTGGATCTCCATTCATTCACATAAATACGTAATACAAAACTTATGCAACGAAGCGAAAAAAGAAATCTTCTCTAATAGGGTTCCGTTGTTAGAGACTCCTAAATATAATTTTATAAGAAATCTCATTAAAAGAAGACCGAGTGCGTTAAACTTGAGGATCATTTCGAAAGTTAAAAAGTCTTTTAAAAGAGTACTCGGAGTTTTTATCGGTTTAGTAATATGTGAGCGATGAACTGGTGTTGGATTTGGACGAATATTGTCACGAACATTTCAATAGGTTTTGACTATACTAACTAATATGGGGAAAATGAATAAACTATACAAGTATTGAGAAAGAAACCACGTTTAAATAAGCGAGAAAGTTAAGGACGTGCCATGGGACGATGGTGAAAAATTTTGAGCATATTCGCTAAAGTTATTGGTGTTTCACATTGTTGTTTTTCTTCTTTAAAGATGGTTGTAAACATTTTACTATTAGTCATGTGTCATTATTTTTGTACACTAAAAACAGTAAAATCTATCTCGATATTTTGAAAAAAAAAAGCTAGGTAGAATGTGAAACACCAATAACTTAAGTGAATTTGTTCAAAATTTTTTACCATCGTCCCATGGCACGTCCTAAACTTTGTCGCTTATTTAAATCAACACATTTATAACAGTTCCAAAAGATTAAGACTTTCTTAATGCGCGCAGGGAACGTGTAAACCGCACACTCCTCCCATTACTCGAAAGCGATATTTAAAAGCCTACAAAGGGACATATTCGTAGTATCAGCATAATTACTGAGGAAAACCGAAACAAACTCGGTACATTAAACGACGTGGATATGAAAGCGTTATCACTGTAGGGAACTGGGAAGTTGGAGCGAGCCGCGGGCGTTTACAAGTTGAGGGCGAGTTAGATCTCATACTGACACAGTTTCTATTCTAACTGTTAGACAGTACTAGTACCTGACACTAGGAAATGATTCTGTTATGTTTGATGAACGATTCTACATAGTAGGGTTATCTTAGTATTAAAATAGAATTGAGTAGTTGATAGTGGTGATTATTATGAGCGTAGATTGATGGTTTGGGCGTACAAATAACTTAACCACAGATTACTGAATAGTTACTACGTAAACTTAACTTCGTCCGACTACATGGTTGGTGCGGTGACTAGGCAACTGGCTGCCGCACAACGTGTCGCAGGTCCCCGGCATGCAAAAACTTTTTTGTGATCCACGAATTGTTGTTCCGGGTCTGGGTGTGATTTGTATGTGAAATTGTGTATTTGTAAATGCACCCATTACACAGGAGAAAATCCTAGAGTGGAGCAAAGTTTTTTTTTTTTAAGAAAAACGTTTTGATTCGATAATGGAACATTCGCATAATTGAGACACTCATTTGCAACATTTACAAAACAAAACATTCAGATTGTCAGCTGTATTCCATTACAATGAAATTATTAGGTTCTTGGTACACAATTATACATATAAGTTCTCTAAACGGTAAGTTATGTCTGGCAAACAACACCGCAGTGTTGTTTTTAAAATACCTATATCTGTCAAACGCTAATTAGAGTCTTTCCCAGAAAAAAAATACTAAGGCATATTTTACTTGCATGGATAGCTAAAAAAACTAATTTCATTAATGTGTTTTATTATAAACGGCCTTACCAAGTAAGTAAAATGTGGGCAAAAATTTTAAAATTCTAGAATTAAAATTTCTAGTTTAGCTAGAAATTCTCGTGAATAGCCGTGGTATTACACGTTGGTGTAAAAGGATACTACGTCTTCAAAATAGACGCGTTACTTAAAATCCTCTTTGCAGAACGGCTGGGGTTCGGTCAGGATTTTATTTGCTTTTTAGAGAGAGTATTCTCTTTTATCAGAACGTAGATAAGACAAAATTTCTGTTAATATTAGCCGTTGAATAAATTTTGAGCTGGAATTAACCGCGCATTTTTTATCTCTGGCCTTTTTTTACGTAAATAGGTTAAGGTGTCTGTGTGAGAATTAGAACATTTCAAATAAAACTGTCTGTAGAAAAAAAGAACCTTTTAATCAATGGTAGTAGCTGAAATCGGCTTAAATAAACTGATGATTTCAGATCAGACCTTGCAATACTATAGATTGTTCTCACTTCAGAGTATTTTATGGGTTCCCTTGTAAGATCCGGTGACACATTCTCATGTTTCTCATGAAATTGCTATCATTATCAACTATTAAATACCACGAGTCTTAGGGTGAATGAACTCACAAGGACTATAAGCAACTTAATGCTATTCTTAGCTCATGAGTTTTCAACAGGACAGTTTATCAAAAAATTTATGAACCTATCTTTTCATATGCCCGTTCTTGTTCACGCCCGAAAATAATGCAAAGACTAAAATGGTACTCTTCTCTTACGTCGCACGTAGTGCCTATAATAACATTTCCAGTATTATGAGAAATCGATATATCTAGAACAGAGAACAGAGTACTTTTAAAACTATGCAGGCAGTCATTATTAACATCTGCTTACACCAAAAACTATCTTTTATCGATATCGATAAAGTTGGTTTTTGAACATCGTATGTTCGTGCCAACTCGTTCTCAATTACTTATAAAAAATCCAGGTTTGTGAAATGTGTTTTGATCAGTTTGTGGGTCACCAGTCCACCTGATTCGGCCACTGAAACCTCTTGGGAGTAGTATGGCCCTTGGATAAATTCGTTTATACTTCATTGACCTACATATTCTTTTAAGTATCTATGTCAAAAAAAGTGTATCTGTATAACATGATTCCATATTGAGGCCCTCAGTCCATTGGGAATTAGTAATTGATTGGTATGTTTTTTTTATAAAAAAATTTAAAACGTTAAACGTACAATTCACATATTAGAATTTTTGTCAAAACTTTGAGCATTATATTCAAAGATAGACGAATTGTATTAATATTTTTCGAATAAAAAAGACGATTCTCTTCTCTTAAATAAAAAAACAAGTGCGTTCTACATGACGCTCTACAAAAAATATGTTTCTGTTAAGAATATAAAAACAATTTTTGTAAACAACTTTCTAGGAAATATTTTTATATACAAAATTGTTAACTTTATGTCATATTTAATCACAGTAAAATTTGAACTATTTAAGTGTAATGCTTTTTATTGTAATTATGTATTATACGGTAGGTATTCCTAGATTTTTACTTTATTTTTCAAGTTCAGTTTTACAGCACCCAATGCTTACGACAAAATATTTTTATGTGGCGATGACCTATCCAAAACAGCCGAATGACCTTGGTTAAAAAGGGTGCAAAAATATCCAGACAGTTTTGCATAAACTTCAGTTTATGTTACGTTAAATCCGTATAGTTTGATGCGTAAAAATATTTTGAAATAGAAAATAAATAATAAAACCCCGTCGTAACCTTTAAAATTATCTAGTAAAGGCGTAAGGACCCCACGAAGTTTATTCTTTGTTTGTTAGACAGTATTTTTGTGTTCTGTCGATAACATTGTCAAAGAATCCCCCCATTGTCCCGAAGGGTTTACGACGATATGATGACAACAAAGTTCAATAAAATATAATCTATTTTTGCGGGCGTTCAGTTCCCGACATGTTTTCTTTAGAATTCATGGCCACTTTTACGGCGCGATATCGTAAGATGAATGTATAGGGAGAGCTACATCAAGGCAATAATTGTTTTGACAACAGCCTATTACAATTCCACGCCCTTACTCTGAGAATAAATGAATTATATTCTTCTCAAATATAATTTTATACATCACTTGCAAACTTTAAAGTATTCAATTTATCATTCATGAACATTAAATGAAATTGATGCTATTGCGAACAAAAACCTTATGCATAACCCTCATGCCATTAAAAGCACCAGCCAAGACGCTTTCGTTCATACCTTTTGTTAAACTAATTTAATTTTACAAAACTTATTTAATTAGCACAGCTACGCTGGGATTAGAGTCCTAGCTTGAACAACTAATCAAAGATTTATCTTGCCGCGAGGATGCACCGACGCGACTTAATATTCTAAACATTCACGCATCAAAGCGCTCGCCAAGGTGTAAAAGCAAACTTTCTAAGTAGAAGGAACAACACACCTTCGGTATCATAACATGATATATTTCCCGATAAACTTCTTACCGGGAAGTCGGGGTTTATTAAGAACATATATTAGTTATACAAAACTTTATCAGAATTCTGCTAATACATTTACAATGAAACATACGGCAATGGAAATGATCGACAAATGTAGTATTAGAACAAAGTCGAAATTCCTAACAAGAATACGTTTTGGGGACACTTGGATCCGTAACCCCTTTCTTTGTTATGTAAATATCCATGTCTGGTGAAAGTTTGCCAACAAATATTCCCCCAGCGCCGATCCATTAGAAAATGAAAGAACATTTGCTTGAAACGAAACAAGAGCTCGCGAGCGACGCCCGCCGCGCCACCACACTGATGATATTAGAGGTACAACCCAAACTCTTTGTTTGAACAACACAGGTTAATATTAGTTTAGGACTAATGATTCATTTGCCACGGTTCGAATTACTTGTGCTACTGTACTCGTATATACAACTTTGCATTCAATTTTCCTACTGTTCAGACAACAGTTCGAGATTAAACTTGGAATAGCTCTAAGTTGGGACGACTTGCCCAGTCTATTAACTAATTACAGATTGGGACGAAAGTTTCTCTGCAGGTTTGAGTTTATTGTATAAATTTTATTTTACAGGTTTGTCTTATTTGAAAAGTCTTGTCCGAGCTAGGCCCGAGGTTACGATTAAAGTCGGTGTTTTGGTACGTTTTTATTAAGTTGAATAGTGTCTGGGCTAGCAATGAATGGCATTAAGTAATTAACGTCTGTTTGATGGAATCGCCGCACCTAATGTAGTGACTTATTCATGGTAAATAGTTGGGAGAATGTTGTACGCAATATGTACTTGAGGTTGTCTCAAAAGGCTCATTAATGACTGACCCAAAACTCGGGACATAGTAACATGAAATACGAGGCGTGTGTACTATTACCCTTCACTGTGTAGTCTCTGGGGAATTGTTTACTTTGGTACATTCTCTATTCGTAGAACTCTAATATAACATAACACAAAACTTGATACTTACACACAAAGAAATAGGACTTGAGTCGTATTAGAGCCTGTTGTTTGTTTTCTTCATATTTTCTTCAAATGCTGTCGGTTTTTTTTTGAGGAGGGAATATTGTTCTATGACTTCTCACCTAGTTTAGAGAGTTTTCCTTACTGACTGAAAACTCCGCTCCATCCCTGTCCAAGACCAAGTCCGCAATTCTCTACTTTCTCAGCTTACTGCGATTATCGGCCCTGTTGGATCCTGTCTGTGGTGATTTTATGTCTTTGTGATGTACGTATTCTTTGCATGTTCGAGTCTGGTTCTGGTTGGGCGTCTAGCAGGTAGCCTACTCGCCGTCACCAGACCCATGCTAACGTTGACAGTAGATCTCTGATGCCTGGAGTGTCGCCTACTGCGGCAACTCGGGCGTGAAGAGGATAGTTTCCTTACGTACTGAGCCTCCTTCTTTGAGAACATCAATGCTTCTCAGAAAGAGGAAAGTGTTACCCTTTTCCACTTGCTGCGCACAATGGCTTCGACTAATGCCGGGCTCGAGAGGTCGCTGCCACTGATCACTCCCTTGAGGACACGGCGATGCAGCCCAAGCAGGACACGCCTTCACCGTATGCTCCACCGAGTCCTATGAATTGGATAATGAAATTTGTAAAAAAAAAATTTCCCCAACAAATGCAAGTCAGAAATGATTTAAAACTAAATAAATTAGCATAATACATGATGTTTATATTTTATTTATTTGTTTCATATTTTGTCAATTACACTATAAAATCGTTCATGAATAAATTCTATTGTTGTAAATATGGTTTGTATTGCACATGTCAAAACTCTTTGTTAATATATTAATGTTATTCTATTTTCATTCATTGTTCATTCCTGTTGATTTGTTATTGATTCAAAGAGCAATATTTTATTTTGATTTATTGTAATCAAAAATTACATTGAATTTCCAAAATCAATATACAGTTGTTCCATTAAATTCTGTCGTGATATTGAATAATATATTACACAAAATGTTCTACGTAACATCGCACCATATCCATCACAGAATTGCAAGTCACCATGACACACCATATTAGAACTTACATATCATTTTTTACATAACATACGGAGATTTCATAAGTTTTTTTCGATTACTTAAATGTTTGGATAATAATTCTTGGTAAACATCTTAGTTTTCTTCGAAATACTTGATTGCTAGTGTAAAAACACAGTTGGCCGCTTAATAAGGATTATTCAAATATGAAATCGTCAACAAAAGTCTTATTTGTAGATACATTCGCAATATTAAAAAAAAACATTAGGTAAATTGACCTATCCTAAAAATACAATATGGCTAATAATATCTCAAGACTTATACTTTTCTATGTACATATTATATATCGAATTATACATTAAATACCATATCCATAACCTGATAACAATTCATGGATCATATAAAAACAATATTCCGACCCCACGATATATTGTAGGTACTGCAGACAGTAGTCCAGGCAATAGGCCAATCCCCAGTGCTCTCCGACAAAATTGTACGCATAGAAGGACCTTCAAAGTTGAATTTCGTCTTTGACTGTGAAATTGCGTGGGTGTCGCTGTCTCGTATCCAGGAAGCCTAATGTTATACATTAAGAGTTTGGTATACAGGCAAGAGATATACACGCCATTGTTTATGAACCAGCCGAGGAGGACGGTTGGAGCTCAATCCGCTATTCAAACAAACATGTACCGTTCCGCTTAAGAGCACTTACACATGATATTGTTCATGGCAAAGTTTTGCAGCTCTCGCCTCGCGGATATAAAATTAAATGTTGCTCCTTGCGCCAGTTTTTGTTTCGTTATTATCTCCTAAATATTATTTCGGGAAGTGTTTTCAGTTGTTTCTGTGTTAATATGAGTGTAAAATAAAAATATGGGCTGTTAGGTAGGTTTTTGGCAACGACTGTCGAATATGTAATAGTGGTGTTAATAATTTGAGTTTCTTTTAACTAATATAGTAATTTTATGGCGTGCTGAGAAATTCGGCCTGTAGCCAGATGCTGACTCTAAAACTGTATTAAATAAAAACCTACACTTAAAGTAAAAACCGATTTCGTTCTAAATATCTCTCCTAAGCAAAAACAGTTGGGAATGCCTCCAAATTATCTCACATTCACACTCAACGAAGACATAAGACGTTTCCACTAGCGCGGTTTACCACACATCTATTGAACAAACCAAACATCGAGGCGCTGTAAATAAACATCCGCGAACACTCGTGTGAAAGATCTCTTACAACATCACCAACACAGAACATTCCTAATATGTTAATTTCAAATCCTGGATAATCAACGCTGAGACTGAACGCCTTCGGGAATTCAAGATTACGACGTTTGTAAACTTATCTCGTCTCTCGTTAGCGGGTGGGGCGAGCCTCCTGAATACGTAAACGTGTCATTCATGATTAAGCAACCGTTCGCGACGTGACTGTTGACAAAAACACGAACCGAGACAATCCCGGGCCCGATTGGGGCCAAAAATACAAATAGACAGCAATCAACTACTTAGATAAGACTCTTCGAACAAGTGTTGCGTTCGTTAATCGAAACTACGGATGAGAGGACTGCTATCTGCTTTGTATTGTTCGCCCCCACTCGTGTGTTAAGAATGTTACTTATTCATGGTACGTAGACCGATAGCACTTCTGTAAAGCGATATCGAGAACTAGCGAAAAGCCCGTGAAATTTACCATCAAAAGCTTTCTTTTTATATTCAAAAGCCACAGAACACTGATAGTGATCACTTACAAGTTTTCAGTTTTTCCATAATGCGTGACCCTCGAGATTTATTAGCTTCGCTATGACATCCATTCAAATGAGTTGAACTGATCGTTGTTCGTAAAAGACAAACCGAGCACCACATTAGCGTTATAGGTAATCAATACATACCAACAAAAAATATTCGTATAGGTAATATTCCAATATGATTAATGTCATTAATCATTATGAACGAACGAATTTCGAAACGTAACCACGAAATGCGTGATTCGTAAAATAAATTGTGATATGAAACCATTTGTAGAAATTCGCCGAGTATAAATATGTACGGGATGAGTCGAACGCGAAGTTTGAGAAGCGTATCATCGGCATCCCGGAGCGTGGCAAACGACCCCGAAAATTGCGAGCAATTTATTCGGTTCAAGGGTGACCCGAAATAAAAAGGAATGAGACATTTGTCACTTAGTATATTATTTACTCGCGGACGTTGTGAGAGTTGTAAAAAATTGTTCGCCACTCTGTTATCATAGTTGAGAGTTTCGGCAAGCATCTGCTTCTTGAGCCATTCACTTGAATTTCCCTAACGGCCTATTATAAATTTACCGCTAGGTACACTTAAGCTGTCGTGATTCATTAAAAATTAAACGCCCAGTGTATTTATTACCATCACGTTTTTTTAGTAAAATATAATTAAAAATTATATTTAGGAACTCTGAAATTTTCTCATTTTAACTTTGATAGTAGGTATGTTATTATCATGGCATTTCGATACGAAAGATTCCAATAATATTAGTCCGGAAATATGAAATAACAAAAACTTCAATGTTTGAATGTCGCGCAGAACAGTCTGGAGTGCGGAGGCATGGTTTGCCATAATACCAATAGCGATTGTAACTTTGTCATCAAACTGCGACTCCTTTGATTACAAAGAGAATTGAATAGAAACTCGAGAGAGCTGAATAGTTTGGATATTGTTTTAATTCTGTTACTAGAGACAGAGAAAATACTTTTGTTTTAAAATCAGATCCTTTTGTTTTGAGACTAAACTAATTGTTAGTTTTGAAAAATGAGAACAATTAGAGAGATAATGGAAACTAAATTATCCAGCTGTAATCAGGAGTTCTATAGTAATTACTGATTCAGCAAACAACAAAAGGATTGAAACAATAATTTGTACAAGTTAGCAGCCACGATTGTGTTGTAGCTTATTTATTTAGAAGCACGTGGAGTGAACCATTAGCGGGCAATCCTTTTATCTTATTTTTCACCCTTCTGCTCAGATTATATCTGACGGGGTGACGTGACCGCCCAGCCCTGGCAAGCGAACGACTTCACAGTTTATTTCAGAAGTTGGGACCTCGGCATGCCCGGCACAAGGTAATCCTTTGTTCGCCCCACTTATCTCCGACAACAAGAGCAACTCACTAATTTATTAGTCAACTTATGCAATACGGACGGATGCCCTGCCACTGGAGACTCGCATTTACATAAAACTTTCACGTTTATAGCTGAGGGTCACGTTTGAATGTCTAAACATTGCGCTGCCTAAACGATACACCCGAGGCAAAGTTGCTAAGAGGTAAAAATGTTTCAATTGCATGCGGTACAAATACAGGATTGTTGCGGGCACAATGTTTTACGAGCCTAGTTCCGTGTTGATTTTGTTACTCTTACAGTCGTATTACTATGGATAAGTCATGTCAACATTTCGAGTCTTTGGTAAAGTTAACGTTCTAGGGTGTTATTCCAAAAAAGCTTTACATTTATTAAACAAGTCATTACCCTTAACATTCTTAATCTTAAGCATATTCTTTTATGCAATGATATATGGAAAACGATCAAAAGAATTACCTAAGGGTAAGCGATCAGCGCTATGGACATGTAAAACCACGGATGAGTTACGAGTGAGAATAGTTACGTGGTATCACTTCGGTCGAGACAAATCATTGTGGCGACGCATGGCTCTCTCATGCTCATGTTTGTAAGTAGTTATGCGATTTAATATAGTAAAATCATTATTTGGGTTTCACGAGTGTGGAGTATTTGGGATCATCGTTAATTTTTGTTAAGTCGATGTTAAAAATCACCCACAAACTGTTAAAGCGCAGAATTATTTTCTCAAACCTTTTGCCGAGCTCTATCGCTTCCATAAATTGAGTTTCAAACTAAATAATTCTCGAAACGAAAACATTAGTCGTTATTTTCAGAACGCAATACTTTAAAGTAGTGAAGTACGTGACTTATCCGGGATTGGAATCAAAAACCCCTGGGAGTGACAGTACACACCGACAGAACCAAACGGACGACTTGTCCCGGGATAGGTACGAGTCTGTGTGCATTTTATATTAGGTGTATGTAGGTACGTAAAATGAGAACTGAGTTTGTTTTATTCTGTTTGAGAGATGTTCCAATATCTTCTATCGGGGTTTGATGTGGGTAGACATGTGGCTGAATTTAATTATCTGGAATATGGAAACCGTATGACTTCTGGACAAAGTGATTTCCTTTTGAGTATATACATAGATTCGTGGATATAGATATTCGTATCGCTGGGTCAGCAGTTTTTAATTTGATTACTGGTTATAATATGCTCTTTGGACTAAATAAGAGGTTGTGTGGAATAAATCGCCTCCACTCGTTTTGTTGTAATTTGAGTCTTATTAGTTCCGTTTATAAAGTCTTCCTGAAAAGTATGACTACTTCTGGCACATTTTCTTAGTTCACTATCAGACTTTCTTGACTTTCAAAGGCTTTAGTTCCTCGAAGTTTCAATTAGCAATCATAATTAATTGGCAGTCGCTAGTACAACACTATTGCAAAACATCAAACTTATGCTAACGCGGTAAACGATGTTTACATACATAATATATAATATACTAGATTCCGCCTGCGGCTTCGCTCGCGTGGCATGTTTATAAAAAGTGGTATGTTTCAATCCAGGGTATCACTTATATACATACCAAATCCCGTAAAAGAATAACAAAAATACACCTATACATTCTCACTAACTTTCACATCGAGCTTAAATAATTAACTTTAGATTTTTGTTTCTTATTGTTACATTCCGAATTAAAACAAAGAAAATTGGCCTTAAATTTTATCGAGGTAGGATTCATAGTTGTATCTACGCAGTAAAATGGGCGCAGTTCCCTGTGAACACGATAAGTGTCACCATTTGTCACGACTTACATGAACAATCAAGCGTAGATACTAATGTTTTACTATTTACTTTGACTTTCTGAATTATTGTTCGTACACACAGCGTAGTAGGCCGGGGTAGTAGTGTTTTGTTCTTGTGGTTGTTTTAGAGCATCAGCTACTAATGTGTAGGGGTGCGTGCCAGAAGACCTCCCCGTGGTGCACCCTGGGTGCGGGCGACGGTCTCCCTAACGGGATGGAGACAGGGTTGGATTGACTGTCGCCCGCAGCGAACTTCTGGCCGGGCGGAGAACCCGGTCGGGTTCTAGAGGCGACTTGCTCTGTGCTGGCATAGGGCCTGCGCCTCTGTGGGGGCGTTCATCCGCACGATCCTCTGGACCTAGCAGAGAACGTGGCGGAGGAGCAAGGGCGGCGCTCGTTGCGCACTCACCCTGCCAACGAGTAGCATCGGGGCACTAGTTGCGCCCGACTGCACCCGTCGATATCGTAATCCGGGAAGAGATCATGGTCATGTTTTATGACTCGGACCGGGACGAGGGTCTTGGCTTAACCGCCCGGACCGCGAGGAAGACAACCTCTATAAAAAATTCCTCCAATACTAAGTTCTGGTGCGCGGCGATGGTATGTATGGCTGAGGAGTAGCATCAGTCGTGAGCGCACCCCCAGCTAGGGGACCGGTGGACCCCCTGGTTGGGACACAAATGTACACTTACCCAGGGACAGGGGGCTCTCCCTGGGTGGACCTTTTATTTCCCCCATACTCGTGGGACCGATATGGAAGACACAAATATTAAAAAAAATAAAAAATTAGACGTGCAGGAGAAGGCAAGCGAGCACAGCTCGCTTGCATGTGACAGTGAGGGCCGAAATGGCTCCCGGGCTCGTGGAGAAGTGCCCAGCAAATCCCGGTTACGGGCCCCGGGGAGGAAGGAGTCGGATTCGGAGTCCGACTCATCATTGTCTGGTGTCGGCATCGCGCTGCGCCATCATAAAGAGCGGGGCGTTTTTAAACGTCCTAGGTTAGAGGATGGCCGAGAGCCGTCCTCCAACGAGCCGGAGGCCCCAGCCCCTAAAATCCCCACGGCTGCGAGGGGAAGGGGTAAAGGAAAGGGCTCCACTAGGGCAGTAGTTAGTCGCACTGAGCCAGTTGAGCGGCTAGCGGCGGAGGGGAGCGCCCTGGGAAGGGCCGCCCCCTCGGACTCGTCCGAGATTGAAGTGTCCGGCGGCGAGGGCTCTGTAAGCGAAGGCGGCGCTGAGAGCCTTCGCAATGAAGTGAAGGAAGCACTTCGTACGGTGGCTGGCCAGAAAACCCAGGCTGGCAGATACGGAGTGCTTCAACACGCCGAAGCCGCCATTATGTCGGCGGTAGCCCAGCAGAGGTCAACGGGGCGGCAAATGGCTGCTCTGCATAAGGAGCTAGCCGGGATGCGACGGGAACTGTCCCGATTGGTGGCTGCGAACTCGGCCTTGGAGGCTGAACTCCGAGCAGCTAAGGCAGAGCTCGCCACTGCTCGCGGAGGCCGTCCCCAACCGGCGCAGCCAACGGAGGCCGACTTTCTCGGCCTGATGCGGCGAGAGATGGCCGCCTTTCAACAGCGTTTTGACGCTCTGGAGGCTAGGCTCCTCCGACCCCCGCTTGCAGCTGGCTCTTACGCAACAGCAGCAGCAAAGCCTTCAACCAGCTGCGGCGCTCGGGCTGAGGCACCGGCGAAGAAGGGGGCAAAAGCGCCTACGCCGGCGAAAGCGCCGAAGGCGGCACCTGCGGCTCTGACAGCGCAAGCTCCAACTTCAGCTTCGGCGCCGATGAGTCGCAGGCGCAGGGGTGCAGCCGCTAGAGCTCCAGCCAGAGCGGCGCCCACCCCATCGGAGTTGTGTGCCGATGGCGAGTGGCAGGTGGCCGGGGAAGCGAGGAGGGTCGCTAAGGAGGCGAGGAAGCGCCGCAAGAAAGAGCAGCGGCAACGGCGGCAGCAGCGGCGCAAGGAGAAGCGCGCCGCGGCAATGCTCCTCGCCCCCAAATCTTCGGCTGTAGTGATTACACTACAGCCGGATGCGGCTAAAAAGGGGGTGACGTACGGGGACGTACTCAAAAAGTTGAAGGGGGCGGTATCTCCTGCGGAGTTCGGGGCACCCGACGGGTTCGCAGTGAGGGTCACTGCCACTGGAGCCCGTCTCTTAGAGGTCCCCGGCGCGGCCAGCGGGTCGTCCGCTGACGCCCTAGCCGAGAGGCTCAGGACGTGCCTTGCAGCGGACGAGGCTCGCGTGTCCAGGCCCACTAAATGCCTGGAGCTACGTATTATGGGCCTGGACGACTCTGTGACGGAGAATGAGGTGGCGGCCGCTGTCGCCAGGATGGGGGAGTGTCCTGTGGACCAGGTGAAGGCAGGCACCATCCGCCCGGACAGCACGGGGCTGCGGACTGTGGTAGTCAGCTGCCCCGTCACAGCGGCAAAAAAATTGTCGGAGGGCAAAAGACTCCTGGTGGGCTGGGTCTCGGCGCAGGTGAAGCTGCTTGAGCCCCGGCCTCTGAGGTGCTATCGTTGCCTTATTGGTCACCATGTGGGTGCCAAATGCACCTCGGAGGTAGACCGTAGCGACCGCTGCTTCCGCTGCGGTCAGCCCGGTCACAGGGCCGGCACTTGCACCGCACCGCTGCACTGCGTGGTATGTGCGGCGGCTGGTAAGCCGGCCGATCACCGGGTTGGGGGCAAAACCTGCTCCCCCCCCGCCAATCCCAGGGGTAAAGTTAGGCCCTCTGCCGCCTCTACCGCCCCCGCCGTTCCCGTCGATACAGACACAGTCGCCACCGCCTCCGCGACTGCTGCTGTCGCCGGTGCCAGAGAGGAGGTCGTGATGGACTGCCAATAATGGCTCCATTACGCCTCCTCCAGGCGAACATCAACCACTGCGCCGCTGCTCAGGATCTCCTGCTCCAGAGCATGGCGCAGTGGTCGATCAATGTTGCTGTGGTCTCCGAGCCGTACTTCGTTCCACCCAGGGAACACTGGTTGTCAGACCTGGACGGCTCGGTGACCATCATCTCGTCGGCCGCCGCCGGTACCCCAACCCCCGAAGGGCCTCAGCGAGGCAGGGGTTGCGTCGCGGCTCGGTTCGGAGAGATCGCCGTGGTGGGCGTGTACTTCTCTCCGAACCGAACTCTCGTCGAGTTCCACAACTCCCTCAGGGAATTAGTCACCGTCGTCGTCGGGTTCCGTCCCCTCCCCGTGCTGGTCCTCGGGGACTTCAATGCCAAGAATTTGGCTTGGGGTTCCCGGCTCACTGATGTCCGGGGAAGGATGGTCGAAGACTGGGCTCTGGAGACAGGCCTGGTCGTGCTGAACCGGGGTTCTGTCCCCACGTGCATACGGATGCGGGGCGAGTCAGTGGTGGACATTTCGTTTGCTAGCCCCGCTCTGTCATCGCGCGTTGGCGACTGGCGCGTCATGGAGGAGGTGGAGACGTTTTCGGACCACCGCTATATACGGTTCGACGTTTCCGCCGAGTCCGCAGACCCGCCAGTCAGACAGGCCCCGTGTGGCCCGCGTTGGGCGCTTAGGCAACTGGACCGGGAGCTTTTCCTGGAAGCCGCAGTCGTGCAGGCCTGGGTGATACCACCGGTCAGGCCTGCCGACGTTAACGAGGAGGCGAGATGGCTCCAGGACGCCATGTCCAGGATGTGCGACGTGGCGATGCCCCGGATCCGGGCGTGCCAACGCAAGCGCCAGGTGTATTGGTGGTCGCAGGAGCTGGCTGCTCTGCGTGGTGAGTGCACCGCAGCGCGACGCCGATACACCAGGCACCGCAGGCTCCGTATCCGCCCTCTGGACGCTGAAACCAGAGAGGCGGAGCTGTACGAGGAGTACAGGGCGGCGAAGGCCACCCTAAGGGTGGAGATCCGGCGGGCCAAAGATCGGGCCCGCGAGGAGATGTTGGAGACTCTGAACAGAGACCCGTGGGGACGCCCCTACCGCATGGTGCGTGATAAGCTCCGCACCTGGGCGCCCCCACTGACTCAGAGTCTCCGGCCGGAGGTCGTGGACGAAGTGGTTGGGGCGCTATTCCCCCGACCACAGATAGGTTACATGCCTCCCACTATGTCTCCGCCCCCTGCGGTGCCCAATGCGGGCTACAACGACGACGACGGTGAATCCGCTCCGGAAGTGACCGAGGTAGATTTGAGGGTGGCGGTGCGCCGGCTGAGCGGCAAGAACACCGCCCCAGGACCTGACGGGCTGCATGCCAAGGTTTGGGTCCTGGCCTCGGAGGCTCTCAGGCCTCGACTAATTGGTCTTTTCAGCGCATGCTTGGAGAGGGGCCAGTTTCCGCTGTCGTGGAAGACGGGTAAACTGGTCCTCGTGAAGAAGCCGGGGCGTCCTGCGGACTCTCCGTCCGCGTACCGGCCCATTGTGCTGCTCGACGAGGTGGGAAAACTGTTCGAGAGGATAATATCAGACCGCCTCGTCGGGCACCTGTCTGGAAGGGGGCCGGATTTAGCGGACGGCCAGTTCGGCTTCCGCAGAGGGCGCTCCACGGTGGACGCCATCATGCGCGTGAGGGACCTCACGACGGGGACTGCGTTGGCCAGGGGGCGAGTCGTCGTGGCGGTGTCTCTGGACATCGCCAACGCCTTCAATTCGTTGCCCTGGAGCTGCATTCTGGAGGCACTCCGGTATCACCGGGTGCCTGCCTATCTCTGTCGTGTAGTCGAGGCTTACTTGACGGACAGATGCGTCATCTACCCCGGTCACCGGGGCGTGTGGAATCGGCGAGAGGTGTCGCGCGGTGTTCCACAGGGATCGGTCCTGGGACCTCTCCTGTGGAACATCGGGTACGATTGGGTGCTACGCACCGACCTCCCGAGCGGCGTCAGCATTGTTTGTTATGCTGACGACACGCTGGTGCTGGCGAATGGGAGGTCACATCAGGCGGCGGCCGACCTGATGTCGCAAGCGGTCGCGACAGTCGTTGCAAGGATCCGGCAGTTGGGACTCGAGGTGGCGCTTCACAAATCCGAGGCCATGTGTTTTTATGGCCGTCGGAACGCGCCACCTCCAG
Source organism: Spodoptera exigua (assembly GCA_902829305.4). NCBI lineage: Eukaryota > Metazoa > Arthropoda > Insecta > Lepidoptera > Noctuidae > Spodoptera > Spodoptera exigua. The sequence continues at coordinate 6,408,075 of LR824607.2, forward strand.
ATGGGTCCCAAATAATGGCAGGAGGAGTTACCATCGGCGTCGAGTCGGCGATGAAGTACCTGGGTCTCGTCCTCGACAGCCGATGGAATTTCACGGAGCATTTTCGTCGTTTGGCTCCTAAGTTGGAACGGTCTGGGGCCGCGCTCAAGCGGCTCCTTCCCAACCTCGGGGGGCCAAACGCCTCCTGCCGGAGGTTGTACATGGGGATTGTGCGATCCATGGCCCTCTACGGTGCCCCTGTGTGGGCGCCGGATTTGAAGCGGCGGCCGGCTCGTACGCTGGCCGCGTCCCAGAGGGTCATGGCTATCCGAATAATCCGCGGATATCGCACAATCTCCGGGGAGGCGGCGAACCTCCTTGCCGGATCACCGCCATGGGATCTGGAAGCGAAGGCGCTCGCGCGCGTCTACAGTTTGCGCGCAGACGCGCGTCGCCGGGGCGAGGATCCTCTGCCGCGCCAAATTAGTGCGTGGCGGAATGAGCTCCGGCGAGATCTCATGGCTGAGTGGAAGCAGCGACTGTCGCAACCGAGGGCCGGGCACGCTACTATAGCAGCGGTAAGACCCCTCTTTGAGGAGTGGCTTGAGAGACGCCACGGCGTCCTCACCTTCCGCCTGACGCAGGTGCTTACCGGGCACGGCAGCTTTGGTAGGTTCCTGTTTCGGATCCAGCGGGAGGAAACGCCCGAGTGTCGTCATTGTGAGGATCACCTGGAGGACACGGTGGAGCATACGGTGGCGGAGTGCCCTGCTTGGGCTGAGCACCGCCGTGTTCTCAGGGAAGTGATCGGCGGCAGCGACCTCTCGCGCCCGGCCTTAATCGAGGCCATGGTGCAGCGTGAGAGGAACTGGGAAGCTATCTCCTCCTTCTGCGAAGCAGTAATGCTCGCAAAGGAGGAGGCGGAGCGCGTGAGGGAACTATCCTCCTCGCGCCCCAGCCGCCGCAGAAGGCGACATTCCGGACGTCGGGGATCGAGGGATGATCTCCGGCCACCGTAAGCGCGGGTCTGCGGACGGCGAGTAAGGGTAGCTCGCCGCCCGACCAGAACTGGACCCGAGCGTACGGCGCGTAGCGTTCCGCGCGCGCCTCAAAGAGCCAATAGACCACCACAGTCGGGGCCCTAAAGGGCTGATGTTTAGCCGGGGCTGCGGGGTAAGCGCAATGAGGCACCGCGACCTCGGCCCAGAGCAGGAGAAGGAACGGGGGGGTTTTTAGTCAGTAAGAGTCTGACACTCTCTCTCGCCTTACCCTGGGCGGGAGAAGTCATTGGATGATTTTCCCCTGACAAAAAAAAAAAAAAAAAAAAAAGCTACTAATGTGTAAATATCATTCTCCAGCTTATTTTTGTAAAACATTACCCCACACTATGGTTTTTCTCCTGTGTTCTGGTACAAACATACAATTTCACATACACACTACATCTAGACCCAACAATTGGTGGATCACACAAAAAGTTGTTCCGTGCGGGAGTGTAATCCGCGACTCGTTGCGCGGCAGCCAGTTGGCCAGCCATCGCGCGCCAACTGTGCAAAGTTTCCATTGATAATATGGAGACGAGTTTTGTGTACATTACTTACTTATCAGATCCTAACCTAACCTAACCTAATGGTAAACAGTCAGCCATAGACATTTACAATCAAATCAAATGAGAGGAATAACAAGGCCTTTTAAAAAAAAAATTGCCACACTCTAGGATTTTCTCCGGTGTCGTGGGTGCGTTTACAAACATACAATTTCACATTACATCACACCCAGACCCGGAACAACAATTTGTGGATCACCCAAGGAGTTGTTCCGTGCGGGAATCGAAACCGCGACACGTTGCGCGGCAGCCAGTTGCCAAGCCACCGCGCTACTGGGCAAAGTTTCCATTGATAGAGAGACGAGTATTGTGTGCATTACTTACTTATAAATTTTGACTCTAATGTCTGACTGTTTATCACATACCTGATTGTAAACAGTCAGCCACAGACATCTACAATCAAATCAAACTCGAGCAATAACAAGTCAATATTGTAGGCTTTTTGAAAAGAGACGTGTTTTAATCTAAAACTGTGACGTGGTGAGAACGTGGTAAGACGTGTTTTAATATGCCATTATTCCGATGATTAAAGATTTTTATATAACATAAAGAATTTATGGGCGTGTTTACAAAATACATTACTCATCTCATGCATAGTTTGCCTACGATCCAACAGGGAGTTGTAGGTATTTACTTTTTGGGTTTAAGATATTGTCCATATCATATATTCGATTGAACCTAAATTGTAATAACGGAAATTTGTGAGAATTCGAAATATCTTAACTGTATTTAAACTTTTCTTAGGAGTGCCATTATAAAGATTTGGTTGTTTGAGCTTAATACCTACATATAAGTATATCCAAAACGTCGATTGAATAAAAAGATGTTCCAACGAAGATTGACTGATGTGAATACTTACTAACTTTTAAACTTCTGTGTTTCGTATTTACAACATATAATTATGTTTTTATAAGAACTATCGTGAGATATACTAAATTAACTAAAAATCGCGGGTTACTCACGTGTGTAAATTAGTTAACTTAACATATAATTCGCGGGTATTAAACGCAAAAAATAAAAAAGCCTACCAAGGTATTAAAATAATTATTTTTTGCGGTAATACCCGCGTAATTATATGTTTCAATAAAGTGAATAGGTACTTACTTTTAAAAACGCATTATTTTCGAAACTAATACTTAGTTTCCATTCTATTGCAATGTGTGTATTATTAAAATAGTTAATAGTACCTAGTTAAGTGAGGAGAGCCATGCTTCGGCACGAATGGGTCGGCTCGACCGGAGTGGTACCGCGGCCTCACAGAAAACCGGCGTGAAACAACCACAGCGTTGTGTTTCGCCGTGTGAGTGAGGTTACCGGAGGCCCAAAAAAATGAATAGGAATTTTAGGCATACTTACAAACTTTAACGTTGATAATATTAGTAGGATATGCACCTATTATCCATAAGGCTGATTACATAATTCATTAAGAGCCATCACCCGCACAGGATAAGCCACCATTAAGATTCTGAACATAAATACAGAGAAAATATAATATTTTTCCTGTTTATTCACGTTGTCTATAGGCAAAGGTTAATGTTACTAGCATTAAGTCCTGGTTGTGATGCTTGAAGGAAGAATTACCTGACAATAACGATTATAATTTCTTGTTATAGTTCCAGTAATATAATTCTTATTAATTAAACGTATTAACATCGTCAGCAATATTTTTTTCTTTTTTAAAAAAAACGTTGATTCGCTCTAGTATTTTCTCCTGTTGTCTAATATCACTTTTATCGTGTTTTGTCCTATGGTCTAAAATCACCCCATAATCACTAAACTAACTTTTATCCATGAGATCATTTGCGCTATGTAAACTTCAATAAAGATAACATATTGTAAGTTATAGTATAGTTATTTTTTTTCAGTTTAAGTTTCTTTTTTTATATACTTGCATACCTATTTGTTATTGATAGTTCTTTTTTTTCTCTTCTGTTACACACTGTGTCTTATATTTTAATTATATTTTCTGTCTTAGGTCTACTGGAAAATTAAAACAGGAATAAGTATCACCTATGTACTCTAATTTTATATATATAGATACATTTCTATTGTCCTCTGTGCTGTTGGTGAGTACATAAATTATTAAATAAGTTTAAATTTAGAATGTAAAAACAATATAACGAATAAGATCATCCCCTTTTTCTCTAGAGTAGAAGTATTTTAGTAATAATGCTCTCTCTTACACTTAAAAGCGAAAAGAAGGAGATAGACAGACACAAATTTATTTGACAATTTTATAAATAATTAAAAAAGTTTTATAGCCAATGTTTACATAGATTTTCGTGTTATCCTCCACGCCACGCTGTATTCAATTTTCCGCGGATATAAAGTTGAACTGCGTGACAAGAACGCGTTAGGGGCGCCCTTCAAAACGATTTAACGCCAAACTGTCGCATTTGTACCACATAATTGTTTTCCTAGTTCTTTGGAATCGACAATTGTTACCCGACTTATTATAGAGAGTAGTTGTTGAGAGCAGTGTTTAATATAGGGGACACGAAAAACTTGTAATAATATTATTATAACTGCCTTATCAACATGTTGTATCCATTTAGGATTTGGGGATTAAGTAAAGGACCCAGTTTCTGAATCCCTTACCAAAATGGGGGGAATAATTGAGCCTTCGGTAACTTCAACTCTACACTAGATACTCTTCACTACACTAGATAAACGTTGTTTCACATTAGTTTTCAGTAAAGCCGTGTCTCAATCTTTTCGAACCGGCTAACCATAGTTATCTCACACTCATTCCCCTACGGTTTAAAAATAAAAACATTTTCCAAATTCTAAATATGAAATCAGAAACTTCGTCCTTTGCTGGCTGCAACCACAACAATCCTGGTTTTCGACCACTCGCACAAAACCAACCCAACTAAGTAAGTACATTAAGTTGCAAATTGCATCTTAACTTAAAGTTTACAAGCAAACTAAATTCGGAACGTCCGACGTCCAACTAGGAAGATGTCAGAATTGGTCATGTAGTATGAGTTGTACACGACCCGAACTAACTTAACCCAATTTACAATGCTAACATGTACGCTATACTGGCATAGTGTTCAACGGGTTCCTCATGTACATTTATGTGTGTGATAATGTAACGCGACCCCGGGCTTGAGCAGAAGACGGAGTGGTTTTTAGTCAGTAAGAGTCGGAGTCTCTGTCTCGTCTCACCAAAGGCAGGTCATTAAAAGATGGACATTTACTCGTATATCTATCCTAGCTACTTTCACGTAGTTAATCGTAGCGTGATGTTTTATAGCTTGTATCGTCACTATATAGTATTAAAAAAGTCGCATCTTCAATATAATATATCAATTTATTATTCTGTTCCTATATTCCTATGTATTCTCTTAAATGGATTTTGATGCGATATTTTAATAGAAAACGCGATTTAGAGGAAAGGTATAAACAATAACATCTATTAAATACTAGTGTTCAGTCGCTAGTTTGTCTATAAGTGACCTATCCAATACAAAAAGATTTTTCAACTCGAATCAGCAGTATCGGAGATTAACACGCACAAACAAGTAAACAATCTCTTCTTCTAATTATAATTCATTCATCTCATCTATAATTTTCCACTTCCTTCTTATGTCACTACCGGGTTTTTGTAACTTATTAATCCGCTTTGTAATTTTACAATAATGCGTCCTCGATAAGGTATTTTAATTAATTGATTTTGGCGGCAACCAATATCTCATTAGATGTTTACTAATGGTGTTATTATGTTATTGTGACGGAAAAGTGGTTCAAACTCTTTGACATCATGACGTCAATGGATGGTTGTCAAACGTTGCCTAGAGATTGTAAATTTCGTCGTGAATTGTCAACACGAGTTGGTGTAATCGGTAAGGCGTGTGGATTACACCACAGAGACCCCGAGTTCGAGTCCCGCCGTAAACATGAAGTTTTTTAGTTGATGGAAGTTTTGTCGAACTTTCTGGAATATTTGAGTGAAAGTGATGAAAAATTAAGGAGCGAGAAGAAGAATAAATAAAAATGAATAACGAAATTATTGGAAGATTCTGGAGGCATGACGATCAAAAAGAATAACGAAATTGAATGTTCTAGAACCTGACCGGGGGTATATAAGCGGAACTGCGGCTCACCGCTGGCAGTTGAGTTCTAAGTCTAAAGCGATTCGGAAGAAAAGGAAGAAGTGAGAAAGAAGAAAAGTGAGTGAAATAGTGAAGTGCAGTGAAATAGTGAAGTACAGTCAGTTAAGTGAGTTAAGTCAGCGTGAACGGTAAAGTTGTGTCAGTCGGCCGGACTCTGCTGGAGAGGAACGCCGATAACTTAACTCCGTGGACGCTGTAACTTAAGTGCAATAGAAAGTCTGAAAACCGGTATTAGTGTTTCATTTCATCCAATCCCGTAACCCAAGCCCGCATAGTCAGGAACGTGACGTCAGGCACGTAACATTTGGTGTCAGAAGTGGGATTGGAGAAAAATGCCGCTAGTGCCGCAGGACGTAAGAGGAGTGAGTACCCGTTCAATGTCAGAAGCGCAGCGTGTGAGGGAAGAGGGTGCTGCAGCTCAAACCAGCGATGCAGAAGCCAAGCCTGTGCAGGTGGATCTTCTGCTACAGCTGCAGCAAATGATGGCAGAGCAAGCGCGCCGCCAAGAAGAGCAAGCAGGCCGCCAAGAAGAGCAAGCGCGCTGTCAGGCAGAACAGCTGCGGGAGCTGAAAGAAGAGCAAGCGCGCCGCCAAGAAGAGCAAGCGCGCCGCCAAGAGGAGCAAGCACGCTGTCAGGCAGAACAGCTACGGGAGCAAGCACACTGTCAGGCGGAGCAGCTACGGGAGCTGAAAGAGATGCATAAGGATTTCACGAAGGGACTGCAAAAGGCTGTCGAACGGGTACAAGAAGTGGAGGAAGGGTTAGGCAAGTTGAAACTTCGCGTCATGGCGATGGAGGAGAGACTGGAAGAAGAGATCTCCAAAATCAAGCAGGAAGTGACAAACCCAAGCCCTTTGAAGAGCCGAAGCCGTCTTGCAGCCGTTTTTGACGCCCCAAATGCGGCCTTAAGCGCAACGAAAGGGCTCAAGATTCCCCATTACGACGGAACAACATCCTGGACTGCGTTCAAGCTACAGTTTGAGACACTTATGGAGGCTTATGGTTGGACTCAGAAGGAAGCACAGTCAGCCCTTACCCTGGCCCTCCGTGATCAAGCGCTCTCAGTGCTGGAAGCTATCGGCGCAAGTGGGGATCTCAGCTTTAGTGCCCTCCTCGACGCACTTGAAGCACGTTTTGGAGACAGCCACCTCGAGCACGTGTATAGAGCGCAATTAAAAGAGCGTACTCAGCGTGCTAATGAGAGCCTACAGCAATGGTCCGTGGAAATCGAGAAACTTGTACGTCGAGCTTTCCGGTCGACTCCGTCAATGATTGAAGGCACGCTTCTCCAAGCGTTCATTGACGGTATTCGGGACCCAGAAGTACGAGCTGCTGTTCATCTGGGCCATCACAAGATCATGAAAGAAGCTCTGGCCCATGCATTGGAAGTGGAAGCCGTGCGTAGCAACTCCCGTACCTTACGTCTGCGGGAAATGACGACAACGGAGCAGGTACCTCCACGCCGTCGGAACTTCATGTGCTATGGATGTGGAGAGCGTGGGCACATACGGAGCGACTGCCCGAAGAAGATGAACCGCAAGGACGCGGCGGTCTCAACTTCTGACCAGCAGGGAAACTTAAACCCAGCCAGGGCTGCGGGGTGGGCGCCGGCTGGTAGTGGAACAACCCCAACAATCTACATCAAGCAAACCAACGATGGAAATACTCTGGTGATAGACGGTCAAGTAAATGGGAAAAACAGTCAGCTAACATTAGATACTGGAGCTTCAAGGACGGTGATAAATGTTCGGCTGCTCGAGCACAACATCAGGAAACACCTTAAACCAATTGTTGGCCTACAAATGAAATCAGCTACCGGCCAGTGCATACCGATAAGTGGAAAACTGCATGTAACAATCAAAATTGGGGAACGTGTTTATCGACATGAGGTTATTGTGGCCAAAATTCTGGATGACTGCATCCTGGGACTTGACTTCCTGCAAGGGCACCAGTGTAACATCGACTTAAAATCTGGAGTATTACTATGTGGAACTGAGGAAATTCCGATGAAGGGTGGAACCCTGGGAAAAGTTTGCTGTTTAAGAAGAACTGTTCTTGCACCAAAATCACAGACTCTCGTACCAATTGCATTACCTAGGAGGAGGGAAGGAAGTTTACCTCGAAGGTGCGCTGTGATTGATAAATCGGAACACGTAAACTCATGGCTACCGGCAAGAACTGTCGTGGGGTCATCTGATGTTAACCGCATTCCGGTATTCAACTTCAGTGATTCAGAAATTACGATTGAAGAAAGAGAGCCTGTGGGCGTATTGGAAGAAGTGGCCTGGATAAGAAAATGCTCGGAAAATGTTGTGAAGAAGGACAGTACGGGAATAGACTTTGTAACGAAAATCTTAGACGAAAACAAAAGTCTGACAAAAGTGGAGACTATGAAAGCTAGAAATTTACTTCTTCGATTCTCTGATGTGTTTTCAAGAAGCGATGGTGATATTGGCCGAACTGGTTTGGTGAAGCATAAAATAAACACAGGTGATACAATGCCAATTCGTCAAAGGCCCAGACGTATACCATTCGCTCGTGAGAAAGAGGTTGAAGAAATGATTGACGATATGAGGAAAAATGACGTGATAGAGCCCTCTTCTAGCCCTTGGTGTTCACCTGTCGTGCTTGTCAAGAAGAAAGATGGTTCAACGAGGTTTTGTGTAGACTATCGACGATTGAATGATGTAACCAAGAAGGATAGCTACCCGTTACCAAGAATCGATGACACACTTGACACACTGAGTGGCATGAAATGGTTTTCAACGCTCGATCTGAAAAGCGGCTATTGGCAGGTGGATTTGGATCCCAAGGACAAGGAAAAGACCGCATTCTCAACTGGGAAGGGACTCTGGCAATTTAAGGTGATGCCATTTGGATTATGCAATGCACCGGCAACCTTTGAGCGTTTGATGGAACAGGTGCTGGTGGGACTGCTGGGCGAAACCTGCCTAGTTTACCTCGATGACATCATCATTGTTGGACGGGATTTTGACGATCATCTAAGGAAATTGGAAAAGGTACTCGACAAGCTGCGTGGAGCAAATTTAAAGTTGAGTCCAAAGAAATGCTCTTTCTTCAAGCGCGAAGTGAATTATCTAGGACATGTTATTTCTGAGAGAGGAATTGAGACTGATCCAGCCAAGACTGTCGCTGTCAAGGAATGGCCAACACCTAAAGACAAAACGCAAGTTCGGGCATTTCTTGGATTGTGCTCGTATTATCGGCGGTTTGTGAAAGGATTCTCGGACATTGCCAAGCCATTGCATCGATTGACAGAGGATAAACGTGCCTTTGTTTGGGACGAGGATTGTGAGCAAGCCTTTCGAGAACTAAAAGAACGGCTTTGTAACACACCAATTCTTGGATATCCCACCGCGAAAGGAATATTCGTAGTTGATACGGATGCCAGCAATATTGGAATAGGAGGTGTCCTTTCACAACGCGATGGTGAGCAGGAGAAGGTTATTGCTTACTTCAGCAAGTCACTATCCAAGCCAGAGAGGAATTATTGCGTGACCAGGAGGGAATTGCTGGCCGTAGTCAAAACCCTGCACCATTTCAAGAAGTATTTACTGGGACGGAAATTTTTGATCAGAACTGATCACGCTGCTTTGAAATGGCTGCTTCAGTTTAAGGATCCCGAAGGCCAAGTAGCCAGATGGCTGGAACAACTTCAGGAATTTGACTTTGAAATCGAACATCGCGGCGGAAGAATTCATAGCAACGCAGATGCATTATCGAGACGCCCATGCGTGGAAGATTGCAAACATTGTGCTAAGAAGGAAACTGCTTTTCTTAAGGTGATAAGGACTGATACTGTTGACGAGGCATGGGGAAATGATGCGATGAAATTAGAACAGGAAAGAGATGCAGATATTAAACCAATACTGGAGTGGCTACGAAGTGGTAACAAGCCAAGTTGGAGTGACGTCGCCCAATATAGCGCGGTAACGAAAGGTTTATGGGCACAGTGGAAAAGCCTTACGCTGCATAACGGACTTCTGTGCAGGAAATGGGAATCAACAAACGGCAAGGACGAGCATTTGCAATTGGTGGTGCCTCGTTCAAAAATAAGGGATGTATTAAAAGCGTTCCATGATGGATCTTCTGGAGGACATTTGGGAATTAGGAGGACTTTGGTGAAGATCAAGGAGAGGTTTTATTGGTTGCATTGCAAATATGACGTCGAAGATTGGTGCCGGAAATGCACTAGTTGTGCAGCTGTCAAGGGTCCACAAACAAGGAGCAGGGGGGCGATGAAAATCTACAATGTTGGTATGCCTTGGGAGAGAATAGCCTTAGACATCGCTGGACCATTTCCAATCACTGATTCGGGCAATCGCTACGTTTTAGTGGTTATGGATTATTTTACAAAATGGCCGGAGGTCTTTGCCATACCGAATCAAGAGGCAGTAACTGTAGCGACGAAGTTGGTAAACGAAGTATTCACCCGATTTGGAGTACCCTTGGAGATGCACAGTGATCAAGGACGGAACTTTGAATCCCAAGTTTTTCAGGAAACTTGTAAACTTTTGGGAATCCATAAGACTCGAACGACCCCTTATCATCCACAGTCAGATGGAATGGTCGAACGCTTCAACCAAACATTGGAGCGACACTTAGCAAAGGTGGTTGACAGCCATCAGAGAGATTGGGACACTTACATACCTCTCTTCTTGCTTGCCTATCGGACTGCTGTACATGAAAGTACCGCAAAGACGCCTGCATTTGCAAATTTTGGAAGGGAATTGAGATTACCGGCAGATCTTGTATCGGGCTGTCCACCTGGCGACTCTCGCACCGAGTTTAGCGATTACATAAGCGAGTTAAGGGCAAAAATGTTGGACATTTATGAGCAGATCAGGGAGGCCGGTTTTCAAGCTAGTGATCGCGCAAAGACGCGCTATGATCGACGAGCCAATTCTGTTGGGTTTGAAGAGGGGTCATTGGTCTGGCTTCATAATCCAGTCAGAAGGAAGGGAAAATCTCCGAAGCTGCAACCGAGTTGGGAAGGTCCTTATGAGATAGTCACGAAGATCAATGACATTACTTACAGAATTCGGAAGACTTCAAGGAGCCCTTTGAAAGTTGTCCATATAGACAGGTTGGCGAGGTATTACGGCAGCAACGATGCTCGGGACGAGCGAATCTAAGAGGGGGGCAGTGTGACGGAAAAGTGGTTCAAACTCTTTGACATCATGACGTCAATGGATGGTTGTCAAACGTTGCCTAGAGATTGTAAATTTCGTCGTGAATTGTCAACACGAGTTGGTGTAATCGGTAAGGCGTGTGGATTACACCACAGAGACCCCGAGTTCGAGTCCCGCCGTAAACATGAAGTTTTTTAGTTGATGGAAGTTTTGTCGAACTTTCTGGAATATTTGAGTGAAAGTGATGAAAAATTAAGGAGCGAGAAGAAGAATAAATAAAAATGAATAACGAAATTATTGGAAGATTCTGGAGGCATGACGATCAAAAAGAATAACGAAATTGAATGTTCTAGAACCTGACCGGGGGTATATAAGCGGAACTGCGGCTCACCGCTGGCAGTTGAGTTCTAAGTCTAAAGCGATTCGGAAGAAAAGGAAGAAGTGAGAAAGAAGAAAAGTGAGTGAAATAGTGAAGTGCAGTGAAATAGTGAAGTACAGTCAGTTAAGTGAGTTAAGTCAGCGTGAACGGTAAAGTTGTGTCAGTCGGCCGGACTCTGCTGGAGAGGAACGCCGATAACTTAACTCCGTGGACGCTGTAACTTAAGTGCAATAGAAAGTCTGAAAACCGGTATTAGTGTTTCATTTCATCCAATCCCGTAACCCAAGCCCGCATAGTCAGGAACGTGACGTCAGGCACGTAACATTATAATCTCTTAATCATGTGTTTTGGTGCGAGACTATATTGTGTTTTCATTTGCCTTTAGATAATATTTTAACGCCCTTCAGAAAAGGTCTAGGACATTTTTTTGTAATGGGCTGGCAAACGATCTGACGGATTACCGACCTAAGCGCCGCACATGGATAAATGGACACCCACAGCAACGGAGGAGTAACGCTGCGTTGCTGACCTTTTGGAGATTAGCAATTTGGAGATTTTGGGATGGGGAGAGGTAGGATTGGGCCTCCGGTAAACACACACGGCATAACAGAATACTGGTCGTTTTACGCCGGTTTTCTTTAAGGCCGTGGTATTACTCCAGTTGAGCCTATCCATTGGTGCCATTCGTGCCGAAGTATGGGTCTCCCACACTCATATACTACTTCACCATTGGCTGCGAATTACAAAAACCGTCTCAATAACCAAAGTTCCAAAGTGAATATAACAAAATTATCAAAAGCAAAGCTATTTAGCTCCCAATTGTATTTGTAACGTATCTACGATGGTACTAATTCGTGTAATTTTCAACCTTCCGTTAGATACCTGGTAGGTGTTTTGTTGACAGATAAGCTCGAGCCAAGTCCGCTAGCTACCCTAGCCACGTAATTCACCGGCTTTGCGAGGTACGTGCCTACAGCTGGCTACTGATAAACCTTTGTTTTCTACTTATCTCGGCCCAACACTGGCCTGTCTTCGCTGACGTCACACTTCAACTGTATCTATTTTTTAACAAAAAACTGTATCTGGCTTCCGCAGGCTTTTTTAAGAACTGTGGGTCGGCGATTTGGAAGGTTGTTTGTGTTCTGACGTTATGTTAAGAATTTGATTGTAAAATAATTTATGAGCTATTTACTTTAGGTTTGTTCATTGGATAAGCGATAGTGAGGATTGGTCGCTGCTTAAGTGAAAAATCTCACGTTTGATTCCAGACACGTTAAATTGTTTTTGGATTTCACGGTACCAGAATTCTTAGCAGACTCGCTGAGTTTAAAATTAGTCTCGCTTATAACACGGGACTCTAGAAGAAGATACCTTTGAGTCTGTTTTTTATAAATAAAAATAACAGCCACTCACAATAGACTAATAGAGTAAAAAACATACAAAAACACATCACGTTCTAAAACTAAAACACAGATATTTTTCCCGAAAATTGTACAGTTACGTACTGTTCCTACGGGAACGGCCGGTCGTATGCCAGATAAACTGCTTCCTAAATAAAATTCTAACATAAACAAAACACTGCTGCCTTCTTCCATGATTAAAAAAAACTAGTGATTATTTTGAAATGTGTGTGTGTACATACATAATAATATAACATACTACCTAATAAGTAATTATGTTTATATATATACATAATACAATCAAGTTGACCTTTATCGCCCGATGAATCTGCGGACGAGAATAAAATCAATAGATTTTAAATTACATATCTTCATCAACAAATCAAGTTTAATTCTGTGTTATTATTAACGTGTTTTGTTATGTAATAAATGTATTTATAAGTTCAAATCACATTCAGCTATTTTATCAATTGGACTAGTTTTAGTTCGTGACTTTGTACGGGCATTCGAGAATTCTTGTTCCGTCTTTTTTTCATAAATCGCCAAATTAACAAATGCGTTACCTGATGAAAAGTTGAAAAGTAACTGGAGCCTCAGTCGACCAGACGGGTCCCAAGCGAAGTTAGAGATCTGAGGATTATGGAGTCTTAGGAATGAGTGAACCCTTCACTGTGAGGCGTTTCCTTAATGCCCTAATACATATCCTTCATGGATTCGTAAATGAATACAATCGTAAGAGTAACAACATTATAGTTATTGATTAATAAATAAACAAAGTATGTCATATTTATAAAAAACAACATACACACTGCATCTACACAGATATACAGACAACAGCAATTTTATTAGTGTTGCAAAAACTATACGTATCCGCTGTTAATAGGACAGGTTCTCGAGGTTACGCATATAAAACTAATGCCAAACAATTACGCTCAGACGAGATCAAACCACCGCGAGTTTTTACCGTGTTCACAACAAAATGAAATACCTAATATTAGTTACTTTAATAGCGTTAATTCACTTGACATATTGTGCAGAAAATGATTATGGTGACGATGGAGATTTATTCGGCTATGACCCAATCGAAGACAGAATAGACGATACGCCAAAACCCATCTACAAACTAAGCGATGCTCCGAAATTATTCAAAAAGTTCATAAAAGATTTTAATAAGAAATACAAGGATGATAAAGATTATCAGAAGCACTATAATAATTTCGTTGAGAATTTAAAGGAAATTAACAGGATAAACAGTGATAAGGAATACAGCTCGACGTCTGATATCAACATATTCACGGACTTTTCACTGGAAGAAAGGCAATCGTTACTTGGAGTCGCTTTTTGAATTTTCAAGGTGAGTTTCTACCTTCAATTTTGTGACCCTATTACTTATTAGTGAAATATGGGGCCTCTACTTATGATGCAACTCGATTTGTACAGACACTTAAAAACATTTTACGATTTTTTTTTTATATTACTAACTACCAACATAACATTTTAATTAAATTAAAATTTTAACAGAAATGTTTGTTTCATCACGACGTGTTATTTAATAAGTTACTGTTAGCTTAACTGATATATTCCATATTATATAAAATTAACCACATGCCCCGACTTCGCACGGGTGCAATATTGATGCTTAATTTTTCCACTATTTAATGGATGAAGTTATACAAAAAACCTTCTTTTTCAATCGCTCTATCTATTTAAAAAACCGCACTAAAATCCGTAGCGCAGTTTTAAATATTTAAGTACGTGTAGGCATATAGGGACAGAGAAAGCAACTTTGTTTTATGCTACTCGTACCTACGTAGTGACGAGTCAGCAACGTAACTTCTTACGTAAATTACAATAAATATTTCATCATGGCGTCTAAGTTGCCGTTATCTTAACTTATATTTTTTTTTATTATATAAATATGTCAAACTTTATGTCAGTAACACAAACAAAACTTAATTAATTTTTGTGATTAGTACTTGATAGTAAATTGCCTGGCTTGACCTAGTCTACCCGCATATTTGTAAGCCCGCCCAAAGATAGAAAACAAATCATAGTTTTTCAAATGTGTCTTTGAAAGCCTAAATACACCAAACAAATACATTAGTCTCGTACCTACAAAATTACGATTAATGTGACATTCTGACCTACAGACTAGATAGTATTTTAGACGGCAAAATATTATAAAAACAAAATTATTCATATTGATAGTTCTGTTTATGTTGTAACCGGTACAACTACTTAACACGTTGTAGGAACAGTATTCATATCTAATAAAATGTAGCATTAAAATGTTATAAATAGAAAAAAAAACTAAACGAGTTCCTGCAACATTCTTGATGAGATTATTTTTAATTTATTTTATAATACATAAATATAATACATACATACATAAGTTTGTATGTAGGAGGTAATCTTTGGAACCGCTGGTCGGATTGCCAAAATTCTTTCACTGTTAGATAGCTACAATATTCCTTATTGCTATAGGCTATAAGACATCACGCAACGATCAAATGGAGAAAAGCAGCAGGTAAAACCGCGTGAGAGTAGCTAGTTAGTTATATTTATGTAACATATTTTTTGTCAAGCGACAATACCTTCGGTTTGACGCACATCTCTTGCATACCTCTATTAAGTGCAAGTGATGTTGATAAAAAGTAGCTAAATATTATATGTTACATTCAGGGTATCACCTATCTACTATCTACATGCCAAATTTCAACCAAATATTGCAGACGTTTTTTTGCGTAAGAGCATGAAAAACATACGTCTTTAACATTAACATTAGTAGGAAGGAGGATATTATTTCTTAATCTCAGCGGATAAAAGAAAAATTGTAGCGTTGTCAAAAGCCAACTAAAACCACATGCAAAAGCACCACTCGCAACTATAATTTTTGAAAGTTCCCCTAGATTTCTCTTGTCTTCCATCATCAGATCCTGATTTCCATATCATGGGACCATTCTGAGACTGTCTCCTTTCCAACAAAAAAAAGAATTATCAAAATCGGTTCGAATTGAGAATTGAGAAACATCCTCCATTTAGGAACTCGGTCAATAAAGTCCAGTAAATCAAAAAAGAAATTTATTTACTTTTGGATAAATATTATCTTTATTTTATCTTTATCTGACTATGCTAAAATAATTCTAAGTTAAAGTCGAAATAACGCCATTCAACGCACTGGACAGGAAATGGGAGGCTGCATTGCGGACAGCGAAACGTAGTTAAGTCTGTTTCTGACGTATTGTATGAATGTGCTTTGTTGTGGAAAGACCACTGACCCTTCCTGACTTTATTAGGACCTCACCAGGATTCATAAATATTCACCAAACTCGAGCGAAGATCATAACATTTTTGTTACAAAAAAAGTTCGCTTCAGTATTTATGTAAACACAAAAAATACGTACCTAGACGTCGACTTCATATTGTTGTTCTTTTTTGTTTATTGGAAAAATAGTAATTAATATGACGTTTTTTGACGCCTCTTTTGTTGTTCTTACTAGGTAGGTATTTGTAAACGTAAACTAAAGCTAGTATTTCGTAAACGTTTTACGAAATACTAGCTTCCGCCCGCGGTTTAGCACGCGTGTAAGGGTAATGTAATCCCGGGTTCTTAAAAACCACAGCATCATAAGGGCCCGCGCTGCATTTCTTTCACATAATGCCCATTTGTCACCCTGTCATTTAAACAAACGTGATCTTGATTGCGATCGATCTGACTTATAATGTACATTATGTGCCAATAACAATTTAATCTTTCTGTTATCTTCTTTATAAGAAAAAGCATTTACACAAATTTAGTCCAAATATTAACTAAATAAAACTAATCACTACAGCTACTGAACAACTATAGTAATAACATTAATCATCTATCTATCTTAATCAATACTTGATTTTCAATTTTACATCAAAAGCACTCGACTAATTGTAACACTTGCCACAGTATGCTGGGAACTAATACAACCCATATTTGCAGACGAGACGCCCCAGACATTTCATAAGGCTCATCAAATTTCGGATAGTGGTTTGTGAAGCTTACTTATATAGTACAAAAATATTGAATCCACGAACAGACTAAACGTTGAAGTACATAACATAAACACTTAAAAAAGATTTCTTGCACTTGAAATTTAGTAAGACAAGGATTTGCAAAAATCCTATAAGTACATAGGTATCTTCATGTATAAGGAAATCTTTTCCCTTTTTTGCGATGTAGGTCCATTCATTCCGAAGGGGCGTTAATGAATCATCGTCAATGAACGGGTACTTATGTTGGCACCAGTCAATTAGTGACCGAATGGTTCGCGATTTTCTTTTTTCTTTTGTTCGATTTTCGCTGAAAAGGTATTGTCAATTTAGTATTTAAATTATCTAAAATTTTATTTAAAACACAATGCGTATGGAAATAAAGGGCTGTAAAATCTGGTCACATTAATAATCCCGGTCAAAGAATTTTGCATAGGGACATTTTCGCCTTGTCGTAGAAGGGTCGACACCGACACAAGGCGGGCATGGGCATAATGAATTAAATTAGGTCCCACTGATAACCTCTCCGCACAATTTTGGGACTACGGGGAGGGACATAACAAAGAGTTACTTCTATAGTGTATTACACTGGATACGATTTCATTATAATCATAAATTTCATTTCAATTATAGAGATTTGATTATATTTTCTGTCCTATTCTTTCGTGGACTTCTAATTTACGCATTCCAGTGGATATATCCATTACAGTATTGGATACTAAACAAACTATATTATACTACTTTTCGATAAATCGATGTCTAAAGAAATGTTGCATACATGTCACTTCATCATCGTTTTCTGGACATGTCCATTACGTAAACATTTAACTTTATACCGAACCAGAAATACTTAGGTATTATTGGTGGGGCTATTTTGTAGGTGAAAATCATAAAATTACTTCTCCAGCCCTGATTGGAGCGAGAGGGCGTGTGACACTCTTACTGACTAAAAATATCCCGTTCTTTCTCCTGCTCTAGGCTGGAGCCGCATTAGGTACGTTTGAGCCTCTTTGTAGGGCTGTGGCCCAACAAAGTAATCTATAAAGAGCAAAAAATAACAAAAAATTTTGAAGACCTATAGAAAAAATACGACTACTAATAATATTTGTAATAAGTATCTATATTTGAAATATTACTTACTGGTTTTATAAATAACAACAAAAACTCGGTTCAAGAACAAGTGAGTTCCTTAACATTATGACGTCATGCATGCCTCCATCTTATGTTTACGAATGCATAAACAATTTGACTAATAAGTTACGAATTTATTTTTAATCAATCGTTTTATCACAATCACTATAAATAATGCCAGTTCCTTCTTCCGTGTGTGTTTTATTGTTGTTGATCTTGATTTCTACAGACTGTTGATCAAGATGTTTAATTCCTGTGTCATAAAGTATGATTTGATATGATTACTCAGTTTTGCCACGGAATCTGGATTTGTGAGAACTGAATGTTTCATTTAATGTCAGACCTTGCAAACTTCGCAATCTGCCTATCCGTACATATATAAAAAAATATATATAGATATTACGATACTGATTACTAGCTATAATAGGTACCTGCAAACATGTTTTATATATCAAGAGAGACAATATAACACGATTATATTCCACGATTCTGACGGTAAATGTTTTGACATTCCTCTTCATGTATTATTAGTCGATTGTTTTTTTTTTAATTGCTGTTATTTGCTCCATATAGGGTGCCCTCTACTGACTTTTCCAAACATGATCGCTCCATAAACCTTTTTCGTAAATTTCATAGCAGCCATCCTTTGAATACTGACTATAAAGTTTGGAATAAGCAAAGAGTTCTGTAGTAAGTTCGTTTATACTTTAATTAAACACTGGTCGTGTTTGTCGAAGATTAAAAAGTCAATTACTGTAACTGGTTTCGTTTTTTAATCACTATTATTAAATTGTTTAGTTTAGCTTAGAATAATAAGATCCGTCTGTTTGATATCCGCTTCGCTTTTTGTAAAACCTAACAAGAAAAATAAAGACTAACAACAACTTAATTTTCGAAACAAGCTGAATCGTATAAAGCCTATTTTTGATATATTTTTTGAAATCGCCCTTTCCCCTTGTTTACCCTTTGGGCACAAAACCCTTAAAAGCGACATGTCACAAATCCTGAAGCCCTTAAACATTACTTAAGAAAATCGACGTAATTATAGCATTCAGCTATTAAAGGTTCTATTGTCATTAGGCCCTTTCCAGATATAATGGAGCTACATAATTCTTTGGTAGGGGACAAGACCTTGCTAATGTCAAGTGGTCCGAGTCCAAAGTAGAGAGTTATGTGCATAACGCCTGCTCTGTGATTTATATCGTTTCAGATTCGACCCACATACATATGTATGTATGACCACATACATTTTAACAAAACGTTTTCGAGCTCTGTAGGAACGCCACGTGCCTCCTCCATTTAACAAAATTTATGTGAAACTTAACTGTTCTGTTTTTGTTCCAGGACCCAGTCGCAACGGATACAATTCAAAAATTCCTCGAAGATATTCCCGCCAGTCACAAAATTAAATTAAATTTTAAAAAGACTAGCAGTTTTATTCGTTTCTTGTTTCCCATTAGATATAATTGCTTTAGGCCTAACTCCTATTAGAAAATCTAACCAAAAATAGATGTTCTAAATCAACTAGATTATGGGCAGAATAATAAGAGTTATACCTACTTCTCCCTAGGTATACGTAAACATACAAGCATTCCGGATCTTACAGGTCGTTGCCTGACATCCAATTACAATTAGAAAACCTTGTGAAGTTGTTTGTATGGTCACAAAAAAACTATAACGGATACAAAATGATCTGCAGAACTCAAGAAGATCTATAACACAGAAGGATAATGACCCGGATTAATATCTACATAGTTTTCTAAATTTAAATACTTACTCAGCAGTGGGCACTTTGGTAGGTATAGGCTGATGTTGTCATGTGAGGATAGTTCTGATAACATGGGCGAAATGATGGTCCAAGCCCCAGCCAAAATAACATTTTAAGGGAATGATATATCTCTAACTTACGCATGAATTACCAAAAGTGCATTCTTTAGGACACTAGTTAAATTTTCCACTTTTTTATTACTCATTTCAGGCATTCTATCGTTGTTTAGGTAAGCTCTGTTTAAAAAAAATGCATCACGTTACTCCCCTAAACTGACCCCATGTCTGGGGTATGGTCTTTAAGACAATCCGCGACCACCGCAAATGCGTAACTCCAATCCTCCACTGATGTCACAATACATTACTATTTTTATGTATGGGACAGGTGTACACTCGTAAAAGATTTATTCCCGTCTATTCACAAGACATTGTTATCGTAAATCAAACGAGGAATTTCCTTATTTCAACAGCATTTTCGCAAAAACATCTTTGAATATAATTCTCAAAGACGATACTGACTACAATATCCCAAAGGAGATAATCTAAAGATTCGATAAACTAGTTCCCTCCTGCGGCTTCGTAGCCTTGTAGACTACACAATGAGATGTTTGTTTTAGATCCTTTTTAGTTCTGATGCAAATTTAAATTTGTACTGCATTACAATTTGAATTTTTAAAAATAATTTATGGTAGCTTCTTCTACGTCGAACATTACCTACCTGTTGACGTTACTCATTCATCACGTGTAGGTATACTTAAGCCCCATTTGTATAGGTATAGGTAGGTAACTCAAATTTCTTGCCTGTTAAATCCAATTCATTAAAGCAATTTTATTATTGAATTGCAAGGACTAAACAATCCATAATATGGTACAACAACCCTTAAATTTGAACATAATTATTTATGCTCCTGTTTTTCAAGAAAATAGCATCGTGTAAACCAGCCTTTATAGTCCAGTAAGTCGATCGTAAATATGGAATCAACTTAAAAATATAGATAGGTACTCACCTATAGCATTTTCCCTAGTAGAATTTTGGATGCCTTTTCTACTTATTTTTTTCAGCATTCATGTTTCTTTTACTTCAAAATGTTACAATATGTTGTTTTCCACATTGCCAACAAGAAGCGGCAGGCGTTCTGTTTATATAGGTACTTTGTCATTATTCTAAAATCTAGTCCAGGGCATACCTACTTCCTGCCTTAACTAAACCATATTATACTTAATTAAAAATACAAGGTGACGAAATTACTTAATTGTGTAGGTAGATACCTAATAAATTTATACAACATTAAGTAAATAAGAATTACTACCTATTAGGTACAAAAGCAAAAAAAGAACATTGCAGAAACGTCATAGCCATGAGTCGAAGAAGAAAACACCTCAACCGGAGAATAAACCGCTTTTGAGAAAGTACGGCCAAGCGTGACGGTTGCTCTGAAAGCATGAACGTGACGGAAGAGTTTATACAAAAGGTACCTTACGTTGATCAAACTTTTTGAAATAAATACCTACCTACAAAACGTTTAATTGCGTAATATTCTCTGCTTAAACAGTACCTAATTATATTTTGTGTAAAGACATCATGTATAAAAATTTTAAAATAATCCTTAAATATAATTTTTCCCTACTGCCTTCTTTCAATAGTTGTTGCAGTTTAGTTCTTCCTATTTTCGGGGTGGCGCTGGTGTAACAACCACATTGTGAATATTATTAGAAATAAAAAAAATCACGTAATTTCTTTTAAAATAAATATTACATTACAAATTTTAAAATCCTGAATATCATTACAATAAAATTCTTTCTCTAACTATGATCACAACCGTATGAACTAAACGTTTCTGACGTTGTCAACTGACATTGACAGAATCCAAAAATTTTGTCAACATTCGACACGGTTTGCTTGCGAAAGGTTTTTGCACTCGAATAAAATTTAAATAAAATTTTTATGTCAGTGTATTGAACTATTATCCAATGGGTAGAAGATCGTGATGTGTGTAGTTTGATAAAAATAAAATTAAAGACTTCGTTGTGAGGTAGAACTGACAACAGCTGTACTGTGGTAAGTATTTTAATGCCGAAAGTGCAGTTTTTACGTTACACCATCAATGAAAATAATGTAATCGATATTTAGCGATACTTTTATTCAACAGTTAACAAACGGTTCTTTCTGATTTTCTAATTAGAATGGACATCTAGTGAACTTTAATTATTTTTGACTTCAATTTGCGGTAAGATAATGCTATTATATTCAATCAGTTTTAAATTAATTATGAATTTTAATGAACATTTTGATTAATGCAGTTTTATCCTTGAGCAAATAATTTACATACAAGTTAAACTGCTGATACCTTTGTCCGATAGTAGTCTTATTAGGTAACTATTATAAAAAACATATTTATTTATTTTATCAAGACTATATCAATAAATATACATTAACTGAAACAGTTTGAAAGTGTGTGTATTTAAACTATTCTTCATTATAAGGACAAAATACAATAAAAGTAGAGTTACAATTTAAAAATTTGGTTTATTAAAAAAAATACAGTTTTTTTAGTTAGTCTATTTGCAAAATCCAATCTGCACCATGAATACACTTATTTGAATGTTTATTTTTTTCTTGCACTTTCTGTTTCTAAAATTGTTAAAAGGAAATTTGGGATCAATTTTCTTCCTATTGAGCATAGCAAGTTAGTCCTCTCCTGTAAAAAATAGTTTTTAACTTGAAAAATATGTTTATTGTTGAATTTATTAAGAATAGTAATAATAATGATAGATAAACCAATAAAACTAATAAGAATTGGTTAGTTGAACCCGCGATCTGCTAAAAGTTAGTAATTTTTTCTTTTAGCTACAATATAATAATTTAAACCAAATAGTTTTTTTTATTTACTTACCCTAGGATTTTATCCTATGTATAAAATTATATTTATAAAAACAGAATACAATTTTAGAACAAAAATGAATCATGGATATGGATCACACAAAGCGTTGCACCATGCAAGACTTTGAATAAAGTATTGATTTGACTAATTAGAAACTACAGTGTTATAAGGTCCAGTTATAATACTTCTAAAACTAACTTCTGTATGTATAAGTCTATTACACAGTACACAACAACAAAATAAATTGACTGTACATAAAATGGCTTTAAGACTTATTATTTATACTTACTAATTGTCTACAATTTAAATATTGCACTTATAATTTTATTCTCTAGTTCTATAAAATACAGAATAAATTTACTATCAAGTTATCGTTAAGTACAGTGCAAGTGGTCATGGCTAACATAAATCTTTTGAAGGCTAATTCTTGTATTTATCAGTAACTATGCAGGGCACTTCATTACCATTGTAAACTTTGTATTAATTTATTACATACACTAACATAACAGTCACAGATTATAAAAATACATTTGACCAATGTAAAACACTTTACAATTACATGAAAATATCGTGTAGGTATTTTAAAGAACAAAGAGAAAAATAGATTTTATTAATTTATTAATATTAATACAGATTAGATCCAATTATATTAACAACAAAAAACAAGACAAATTAAAAACATGTTTTTCTCTTGCAGTAGCTGTACTTTATGCATTCCAATAAAATTTCCTTCCATTCATCTGCAAACCAATCAATAGTTGGATTTGATTCCCAGGAGATTAGAGTGCGAGGAATTCGTGACTTAGCACATGCAACTGTACGACATTGGGATATGTGTGTGTGTTTTACCTCGGCTGTAGTTATTTACATACAAGCCATCCACTGCTAACAAAATGTAGGCCTCACTAATAGCTTCTAAATGGGCCAGTTGAAAGCTATCTACATCACATGGCTCCCTGGGACCTTGATTTTGTCACCTGGCAACCTTGTTGTAACTTAACTATAAATATGCCAATTGGTGTACCGCAAAAATCTATTTCTATTTTAATTTTTTTCCTTGCTATTAATTAGTCCTCCAGTTGAACTTAAAATTAGGATACTAATAAACAAACAGTTATATTACAACCCTGTTATTGACAACTGAAAGCCAATTTCAATACACACATTTTGTTTAAAAACGTCAGTTTTCAAAGTACCTACTTATATGAATGATATTTTATTACGTTTAAAAGTCGTTTAAAAATACCCAGTTTTATCGTAACAACAGAAATATGTGTCACATAAATGTTATTATAGTAAAATGCAAGTCAGTATTCTGATGTATTTCGTCATGGATAAGATATCTAGATAATATCACTTGTAAGTCCCCCGCAGCTTAATTCGTGTGGATGCGGTAATTACTTTTCTACCTAAAGATAAATAAATCCATATCTAAAGACTTGTTGAATCATCACGCGCAATAATTATTTATTTCCTTTCATAAATCTACTAACACATTCAGGACCTTCATAGTAAAGGAATTTTCTACAGATTAATAATAATTATGGTTTGTAAAATAAATAATTTTTTTTTTTCAAAAGAGTAGGTACTTATTCCTCGACATTTGTGCTCAATATTTTTCTCTAATAATGGCATTCACCACCCCACTCTAGAAACGATCCCAATTGGAAATTAGTCCGATTTCTTTGTGAGAAAATCCTTCCCATTATAATGTATCCCTGTTAAATGTATGGTATATATTTGTTTACAAACAAATAACTATCATGAACTCAACATAATAGATCATGCAAGTATGATGAGTTAATAAGTAGATTGTATAATACTGTACTGCATAAATTGGTATGCAATCATTCAGTAATTTAGATCTTGCATTCAAATTCCAACAAACATTCAACAATAACAACTGGTTTCACATTACAAAGTGTGATAGAAATCATAACAAAATTACTAAAACATAGTAATACTCATAAAAAAAAGTATTTTTAGTATCTTTTTTTGCTAAACAAGCTAAAATGAATATTCCATGATAACGCAATATGTATATGCACACGTACCACGTTTGGTGGTATAATTAATGGATCGTTTGTAACAATTCGACATGGTCTTTAAAACGAAGGAATAAGGTTGATTTTTTCAATGTTACTATTAATGGCACTATACACATGTAGTTTTGATACTTGAGTCAATTGTAATGGGCAACTCGTGATGCAATCTGATCGTTTAAATGTTTATTACTGTTAGTGCTTCTTAACAATCAATTACACACGTTCAAACGATATGTTTTGGTGGCTCATGTCTTGTAGTTTTGTGTTTCAAAAGAAAAGGTGGAATGAAAATCGAAATATTTGCCCAAGTGTGACAGAAAAGCAAATATTTACAATACAATACGAAACCGGTCTTCTGGTATACTGATATTTCCAATTTAAGTGTGCAAATACGCAACACTTACCTATTAAGTTAGGTATATGCCAAAATATGAGCCAACCTTTTAAAATTTCCGTACATTCTGTGCATTTTACATTCATTGGATGGACCTTAGTGATAAACCTACGTCTCAAACGAGATGATAGGTCGAGTTGATAAATAATTCCGTTCGGATGCACTCCATCCTATATCCTGCACCCACAGACTATAGGATGATCCTCGAGAAAATCTCTCATTATTATATTATAACGCATTAACACAGACTAAATGAAATATAAAATTGCTACCAATATTGGGCATGGTGACTATACAGTACGACACAATTTTTCTTTCATAAACTCTTCTCATGACTTTTTTTTGTGTAGAGGTATGGTTAGAAAGAGTGTCCAGACTCATACTGACAAAAAACCTCGTTTCAACTCCTGCTTCAAGCCAAGGTCGCGGTGCTTCCCACAATGTCCTAAGAGACCACATTTGATAGAGACCAGGCAGCAGTAATCTAATATACCTAAACTATTTCAATTGTGAGACCGTCAAGCACGAAGAATATACCAAACCCTCCTTTGTGGAAGATAATCATAATCCACCATTGGGTTGTCAAATCAAAAAAATGCCAAATAAAAAAAATTTACAGTATTATTGAATTTCCTTTTACAATTATTACAGTAGATATTATTTATAGTTTTAATTGTGGAAATAAAATTACTACCAACATTCACCGGAACAAAAAGTCTTTTAGTTACAAATACTTATAGGTCCAATTTAAATCGATTAAATACTTAATATGGCTTCCTTTTTACCCTTACTCTTTTGTCCTTGCAGCATTGTTTTATTTTTCTTTTGTCCGTGTAGACTGGTTTATTTATATGGTAAGGGAAGTTGCGTGGGCAAGTGCGCATGGGCCGTTCAAGACTTGTATTCGTATCGCTAGATCAGTCTGTGATCGAGCGCTAATGTGGAGTGCCTGTGATATTGGCGCGCGAAATAATTATTACTGTTGCAAAAAAATATGTCTGAATAGCTTTTTTTAATTTGAATTTCGAACGTTAGTGTGGTTCCTAGATGTTGAAGTAGTTTGTAATTTTTTGTTTTAGGTGAGTATTTTTTTAATAATACATATTCGGGTATTTTGTATTTTATGAGCTCCCTCTGTTTACATTTTAGGTGTATAGGTAAACAATAAATTGTAACGGAATACGTACCTAGGTACGATTCTTGTATTATAACTTAAAAAATGAAAAATGTAAAATGTTTTTAATGAATATTGTAAATTTTTTTACAACTATTCTTTCTTAAAATTAGTCCAAAATTGTATAAAATTTGGAGCATTCATAAGTAAATATATACATAAACTTAAAGAACTTATGAAACTGATTCATCGAGATAAATGCATTTTACAAGTTATGGAAAGTTCGAAAAAAATAAAATTATAAAGTAATTGATAACGAAAAGTATTTACTTGTTTAGAGAATGAGTGATGTTACCCAAAAGGCTCAACAAAACTTTTCTACTGACTTTGGCGTAGCCAAAAAAATAAAATCCATAGAAATAAATACTTAATAATAGAAAATTATAGTCTTAAATCATATGCAAATTAACCGTAATTCTCATTTACTTATATCTTGTTTGTATCGTATAATCGTTGAAGAATGCATACAAAACTCATTTAAATGCAAGATATTTTAAATTTAGATCAGTTCAATCATGTGATTATGGCAATAGTATAATACGGTAGTTTCCAACTAGTCAAATTCAATACTCCACTTTTATCCAAATGTCAAAAACGATACTTTTCTATGAAATTTGTATGAAAAATTGAGCTATGACGTCATAACTTTTTTGCGTCAAGTAGCTTACTTATTTCTTGATAATTAGCTAAAAAAAATCAAAAAATTAGTGTATCGATCGATCGATGAATAAAAGTATAGTTATTTTTCAATATTTTATTGTATTGAAACGTCGAAATAATTTATTTTTGACCTAGGAAACTACCCAATTAATGATGTTAGGTTAATAAGGATAAAGAACAATGCGATAAACATATAGATAAAAAATCAGGATAATGATAAATTGAACTTAGTTAATAGACTGTATGAAGATTGATATGGAAGATAAAGTAGTTCGGAATATGATGATAGAAGAAGACACTGCGCTGACACTAAGAACCTCAGGATAAGGTCAGAAAGAAAACGACTTCACACAAAACACACCCATGACATAGACAAAACCCGTAATATGGGACAACATTTTAAAAAAAGAATTAAAAACGGAACACCAAATACCCCTGATATTGCCCTTAAATTATGACAATATGCTCGCACCGTTCAACATGAGACTTGAAACACTGGTCGTTACAGAATAAGTTTTTTGCAAAAAACAACATGAAAATATACGTGTAAATACTGCTTACTACGCGATGTCATCAAATAGATACGTATTATACAAGTTCAAACGTTCAACGACCGCATTGAAAGAACAGCTTACGCATTCCGCAACTGTGTCTATGTTTGTCCAACAATTAGTCTATATTCACACTTAATGATGGGGTTTGTCACGATACAATACAACCTTTATTTAAATCAATTCATAACGAAAAATATTTCTATCACTGCTTAAGGTAAATTCATTATTTACATCGGACGTCACGTTTGTCACGATGTCATTACGTATGTGTATATCTGCCTTTATTTAAACACTGAATAGACAGGTGTGTAAAGAAGAGTATTATTTTTGCTCATAAGTATTATAAATAGGTAAAGACGTTAATGTTTCTATAACAAATGGAGTGTTACCCAGAACAAACATTGTTACAGATATTTCTAGACATTTTTTGACTATTTTGCAGTAATTTGAATAGAGGCCTGATAGACAGGCTAATCTCATTGTCAGGCCTTCATAACCTTTCGGACCATCGATTTGCTTTTCTATACTAATAAAGTTTGTATTTGTGGGGGGGGGGGGGGGGTAATCTTTGGAATCACTGATCGGATTCCCAAAATTCTTTCACTGATACGTAGCTACAATGTTCCCGAGTGCTATAGGCTATAAAATATCCTGCTACAATCAAATGGTGCCGAGCAGCGAGTGAAACCGCGCGGGAGTAGCTAGTCGTACATAAAATTCAAACGAATTAGTTTTATTTAGCGTAGCAAATTCCAGTTCTTATTATAATAAATACCGGCGAATTCCGCTTATATCCAGATTTGAATGTGTATTAGTTTTTGACCGGTAAACACAAATGTCGGTCATACAAAACAAAATCACGTGTAAGAAGTCGTCCACCGAATAATCAACAACTCATTTATGTGTAGGTTCAACATTCTAGGTATAAACAGTTACTTTTGCTTACAAATTACACTTTTAATAGTTGGAATATTTAAGAATAGCTATTCTTGCGCGGTTTTATCCCTTGCTCAGCGCCTACAGATCGCAGCGTGATGTTTTAAAGCCTTCCTTAACTAATGATCTATTCAACACAAAAATATTTTTTTTATTCGAACCAGTAGTTCCTGAGATTAGCGCGTTCAAACAAACAAACAAACAAACTCTTCAGCTTTATAATATTATCAAGAAGACATTAAAAATAAAATCACATACGTAAGTAGTTTGATGCGTGTCCACGAACTGACAGGTAAGTAGATACCGATTTAAGCTTTTCGCGTCATTAAATTAATGTATCCTTATAAGTTTGATGAAATATATTGTTTTGCCTTAGTACCTAATTTGTTATACATATAACGGCCTTTTTGACTTCAAAACAGAGGTCTACGTAATTACTTTTTATCTTGCACTGAAAGAATCTTGAATGAGCCAGCCTAAGCTGTTGTTGTTGTACCAAAAATACTTACGGTTTGTGTATTACAATTTTCTCAAAATCCGAATATATTGAGAATCTTGCTTGTTATATTAACCGTTAGCTGTTCTTCAATTTCCGGTAAAATTCTCTGTAGATTTTGTAAAATATTATTTTTAATTACTAAATAGATTTTTGGAAAGACAACTCTTTAAAAAAATAGACTTTAACCTCTCGATGTAAGTTCATAAATGGGTCATTTATAGAATGCTTGAATTAAGAAGTTTGAATAAATTGGATAATACGACTTATCGTCCGGGTAAGACGTTTTATAAAATTAAGAAGATTTATAGCAGTATCGACGTTTTCCTCGATGAAATATAAAAGATAATCTTTTAAACGGTTTCATTACGATTTTACGATTCCAGTAATATAATTTTATAACGTCCATATTAAGATAATATTTGAGGCAAAATACGTGAAATTATACCAACTTTACAATCCACGTAAGTACTTAGCTAAGCCACTAAAATGATACTTTATGCTAAAATTGTGGACATAAAAGTTTAACACCTGAAATTAATATAAACGTTCTGAACAGGGAAGACGTGGAATAAGCTATGGTATTATCCTAATAATAGGCCGTAACGCTATCGCCCTTTAAAGCCTATACTTGCAGAAAATATATCGTGTTTGTTTATCTCAAGAAAATCATAGCTGCTTTGTTTTGTCCCAACGTTCAAAGAAACGTTTTTAATATAAGGGTATTGTCGAGCATCGGTTTTTGGTTCAGTCCACAACGAGATCGTGGCACTCACGAGTCACGTATCAAGTGACAAACGTTGGAATGTTCTTAGGCTAGAGAAACCGACACCAACAGAATGCGGCTTCACAATAAAATTCTTTTTCGCTTTGTTGCCAATATTTCTTACGACATTCGAATATATGAAAGGGTTTCAGCAATAAAAGTAAATATTTCAAAGAAACGAACTTTTCTTTATTTTCTCCGTCATAAATAATATATAGCCGCAATCGTTCCTTTTGAAGTCGTATCACGTAATTATTAGGTATGTTACCTTCAAAACTTAGATACACTACACGCGAAATAGCATTTTTGTTTTTTGGTGAAAGCGCGAAAGCGTTTGCCGCATCCCAATTAGGTATAACTCAATATACCCGTGTTAATAAAGCAAAAGAAAATATTCGTGGTCTCTCATAAAAAGCTTATAACGAATTTAAGCACTGACATTATTCTAAGGGAACGTTGGAAGAATACTGATGTTGTTAGAGAAAGTTGGGTGTATGCTAGCACCTTATTCTCAGTAGGTATACCTACTAAGAATTCGCAGATTATCCGTATCATCAATATCTGGTTCATCCTTCGTTATAACCTACTCGAAATGTATATTTGTTCCTTAGTTTAGCAGATAATATTAATGATGTACTTTAAAGACCGAAAAAAATGCATTATCTGTGTAAAAAAAGTAGCGTTTATTAGTTTGTTAATTCCGTCCTAGTAGTAAAATGTGTAGGTAAATGATAACAGAACTAGTAAATAAACCTGTGTATAAAATAGACAGCGCGACACTAAATAGTAGCGAATATAAAAGATATGCAAAAACGATAAAGGAATACACATTGAACAACAAGGCGCGGCGCGGCATTGCCACCGCCGTCGAAGCTGAAAATTGGTCCAATGATATTCGAACACGATTTTCCCAGTACTTACAGTCTCTATCACGGTTTGACTCAGAAATATATAGAATCTCTTTTGGGTTGAAGCACCGTTGGACTCGACTCACAATTTGTGTAATATTGTTAGTTCTTATTTAATACGATTTGCGTAAATAACTTGATTTCAGAATTTCTCAGTAGTTAAATTTTGATAATCTGTAGCTACCTAGAATTCCGAAATTCTACTTTGGGATCACAAATTTTACTGTGACTTTGAGTTTCCTGCCTTGATTTTTATTGTGAAATTTTTGCTATACATAAGGATATTTCCTTGTAGTAAAAATGTGTGCATTCCTATAACACATTTTTGGGAGCATACGAACTGCAGGCTATTGTGTTTCATAACAACTAGTTTACTACTATCACTAAAGACATGAACATTTTTTGTTCAATATTTCAGTAGCGACAAACGCTGAGAGTGCGAAATCGTGACACGACTACGAGTAACGTTTTATCCGTCGTGATCGGGCTGTATGCTAGGAAATCGCGTAATATGTCGAGACAACAGCACTCAACGCCAGTCACTCAGCGGATTTTACGAGTTCTGCAATGTAAGGTTACGCGCTAAAATCTATACACAATGGTCCAAACACTAGTGACAGGGTGTGATGCAAGCGCAGCAACATTTACGAGAAACTATCTCAAGTTTATACCTTGCAAGCTGAAAACAATACGCAAGCAATCGTTTTCAGTTTGTTTACTTTGAAAGTTTTATCTTTCTTTGAGTATGCGGAAATTCAAACGTCACAACTTTGAAACTTGACTTTTCCAATCCTTTACGGCTCTGCTTTATTTTTTCAGTGGAGTATTTTTTTAGATTGGCTCAAATGTGATCGTTCAGCCTTTTCTGAAATTAATTTTGTTGCTTATTGAAGGCGTGCGAACCTGTCGTCACTGACTCCCGATAACATTGACTGATCGGACGTTGGACGGCTGGAATAGATGAGAGAAGTACGTGCTACGTCCGAAACTCTGGGTGATGAATCGGCGACTTGTAATCGTTGGACTAACACGGGTACCGTAATTTGTTAAGGGAAAGTTCATCGGGTCCTGGGTTCTGCAGATGTGCACTATCATCTATTGTGAACGAAAACGCGACATGTTTATTTATGGACTCTTAAATTAACTTTGGATTTCTTTTGAGAAAGGGAGAGCCCTTGATGAATAATGAAAGAAAGCTAACCTAATAAACTATTTGAGTGAACGTCTATTCTTTAGCTTTATACTACAATGTCTATGAATGCTATTGAAATATAGTTTTTAAGATTTTGTATCTGAATACTAATATTTGTCGCATAAACATTTGATATTCTCTTGCAATCAAAGTATGGCACGCTTTTCCTAGCTTTGGATCTTTGTAGACATTGGAAAAACTGTTCGCTGACTCCGTATTAATGAAGGGAACGTGCCGCGCTTGCGACGGGACGCGAAACAAATCGATGTCTCGTAATCGACGGACTCGCATTTCGGGCGATTTGTTGGTGTGAAAATATTACTACTTTTTATAACACTCGCTCGGTATTTATCTCAGTCGTTTAAACATGTGACCTCCTTGTAACGAGACTGTTAGAAAGGAGAGCTTTACTTTTAACGTAAAAAGTCTTTTAGTTCCTGTGTTTTTCATCTAAAATTTTCTTAAGGTTTATCTTGATAGTTTTTAAAGAACCTGATGTATTATGTGTTATGATTCATAATGTTGTATACAGTTTGTTATAAAATAATTTTTGGGAATGGTCGTTTTGCCACAAAAGCGACACATCTCTTGAAGTATTAAATGTAATTAGTTAATTTTCACTTTTAATTATCATTAGGTAATTTTCATAATTCTAACAGAAACAATAAAATTTAAGTTGAAAGAATCACATTATTATTTGATGAATGAACAGTACTGCCTCGTCCTTCAAGCAAGGTCAGCTCAGCTGTATGCTTTGATAATTTTCTTCTAGTCCCATCCGGTGTAAGCGGCCTTCGGTGCCTTTTCTATCCTTCGTATTCTTTATTTCAAATTAATGAGTATGATATTTCCAAAACCCTGTGAAATAGATCGGTCATACTTTTTGAACGCTACAATTTTCTGCAATTGTGCTCACAACCACTTCGTCAATATTAGGTACTTGAATCTGATGCTTTAAATTTAATTATTTTATCAACATGCATCAAACGCTTTTGCAACGTCGCCTTCATAGGATGCCAAGTGTACATATGTTTAACGCATTAATTGGTATTTGGGTACAAAATTCGGCAAATGTTTGGTCCCTTAATTGGTAAATAATAGTTATAACAATATGACATCAAGGAGCCAATAACTTATTCAAAAAATTTTGGGATATGATTTGGTGGTTTTTACTGTCTGTCCTTTTTATTCCATCTTGAAATGGATCCACTCGACCTCACAGAAAAACAGCGTGAAGCAACGACAGCGTTGTGTTTCACCGTGTGGGTGACGTTACCGGAGGCCCAATCCTTTTCCCTACCCCAATTTTCTCAATCTCCAAATTCCTAATACCCAATAAGTCGGCAACGCACTCGTAACTCCTCTGTTGTTGCGGATGCCCATGAGCGGCGCTGATTGCTTACCATTAGGTAATCAGTCTGCTCGTTTGCTGACTAAAAAAATCTATGAAGACGATGTGAATAGTTTAAGAAATCATCAATGAATCTAAGTAGGTACGGAAATTAGTGTAGTTACTTAGACAGAGAGATTTTACGATCATAATAAGAATAATTTTTTGTTGTTTTCCGTAATAATATTTATTTATATTAAAAGACGTAATATCGGTCATATTGAATTAAAAAATAATAATAATTGCTTTGCTTTTTTAAATCATCTTTTGTGACGTAAATGTATGACGTACACAGATTTGTATTTTTATAATGAGTCGTATTGTTTTCCCGCAGAATGATTGCAAATATACGTACCAAAAATTTTGTTTATTTAATTTTTATTTTAAAGTTGTTGTACCTGATATTTGAATTAATGTACCTACCTATTTAGCAAATTTATTTATTTTATTTTCAGCAGTATTTCTTTTTGGTAGCACAACTTTATTTTTGCTTTTAATTTAAATTTATAGGTAATGCAGGTAACCAAAGAAAGTCGTCAGTGAGTTTTGTTTTCATTTTACTGTCTATTTCTAGTAAATATCGTATTTATAATTACAACTAAACATAACTAGTACTAAGCGATTTTTGTATATTTCGCATATAAGTACCTAGGTACATATTTATATGTTAAGTACCTACGTATGTATTGTTATCAGTTGGCAGTGCGACCGCACGTAACTCTTTGTGGTTCCTATCGATAACCTAATTTACTTTTTTTTTGTAAATTTTAATACTTAAAAAAAGGCATTCAATCTATCATTTTAATGTCTATGCAAAACCGATGGGACTACGTACAATAAACATCACTACATGGTATAAAACAAAGTCGCTTCCTCTGCCCCTACGTATATCCCTGTGTGTTTTAAGTCTTAAAAACTACGCGATGGATTTTGATGCGGTCTCTGATAATAGATAGAGTAATTGAAGAGGAAGGTTTATGTGAATAATATATTAAATTGTGGAGAAATTTAGTATCAGCATTGCAGCCATACGAAGCAAGGGCGGGTCGCTAGTGTAAAACATAAGTTCATTGACCTAAGTCATTTGTCAACACATTTCTTGTCATAAAACACATGCATTGTTACAGTTAGCGACATCTAGTACCCAGATCAGAACTAACAATCATTTGAAACATAGTATCATATTGAGACTACTCAAAACCAGGAACTGATTGTTTCAATACAATTACTGAGTACCTAGCTATGAACGAAATATAAAATTATTGTATTTAATCTACAAGATATTTATCTACTAGCTTCTAGTATTAGAATACGTAAATGATAGATAACATCAGACAAAAATTGATTATCATAAACAATTACTAACCGAAATGTACTCAAATATACGCATCACTCTTGACCGATTTTACGTCTATGATAAAGAGGAAACAAAACAGCACACCAACATTTTCCTTATAAAACCATATCCTTGTTTTTTGTCAGGGGAAAATCATCAAATGACCTCTCCCGCACAGGGAAGGCGAGAGAGAGTGTCAGACTCTTATTGTATAAAAACACCCCCCCGTTCCTTCTCCTGCTCTGGGCCGAGGCCGCGGTGACTCATTGCGCTTAGCCCACAACTCCGGCTGAACATTAGCCCTATAGGGCCCAATCTGTGGTGGTCTATTGGGTCTTTAAGGCACGCGCAGAACGCTTCGAGCCGTCCGCATAAAACCATGTCCTACACAACCATAAATACAATTTTTATAATACCTGAAAATATCAATATCATCGCATATCAGCCTATTTTATTTCAATATCATAATTATTATTCAAAGCTGTCTTAAATCATGCCTTGTCTATCAGTGTTATCTCAAAAATTGATATTAAACGTTTTATATTAGTATCAAATCAATTTGCCCAAGGTTAGTTTTAGTTCAAGGGTACAAAGTACGAAATGCTGTATCGAATCTGTACCCCATACATTTTTGATTGATTATTTATTATGCAATATAAACATATTTAAGATAATCAATCTTTACAGGGTCATGACTCGTATTAAAAATTTATTCATTGTACTTCATGCACTTACTGCTTAAGCGGTATTTCATAGCTTTTTAGGTCTTGTTGGTGTACCTAAGTTCCCACTTAAGAAACCTATTCCATTGGTGTGCGTACGTCCAGTCAGGCAACATTGCTGTCTATAAAGAGACTAGCGTTGATTTAGTCGCCGACAACAAATTGGTTGCGCAACCTAGTTGCTACCTTACATTTTCCTGGTTACACGATCTTTTATTTGTGAGGAGTAAATCATTAAATGACTTCTCCCGCCGAGGGCCGGGCAGGAGGGAGTGTCAGACTCTTTATGACTAAAAACTCCCTTTCTTGACCTGCTCCAGGTCGAGGCCGCGGTACCTTATTGCGCATGCCCCACAACCCCAGCTGACCATCAGCCCTGTTGAGCCACGTCTGTGGAATCTATTAGATCTTACGCGCCAGAATCCTACATGCCTTACGCTCGGGTACAATCAGCGTCCTAATTATACTAAGTATAAGACTCTTGTATACAGCAAAACTATTGCATGAATGAAAAATAATGTAGTCAGCTATCATAACGTCAGTTGAAACTTCATTATTTTCGTGTGTCTGCCTAATACTCGTAGTTAAATGACCTTCAATCGAAGTATGTCATTTGTATTGACTAATGAGGTACAATTCAAACGGCACTGCCAATTTGCATTATTATTCAATCATTTTATTGATTATATGATACTAGTAAATACAATTTTCCGTCTGAATTACAAGTGTACGTCTAGTACACATTGGTTACTTAAAATAATGTTAGTATGGAAATATGATCAGTATTTTTTACTAGCTTCTGCAAGCGGCTTCGTCTGATTTTCCCAGATAAAAAGTAGCCTATGTGCTTTCAACTATAGCCATTTTCTGTTTCATTACATTCACATTCTATCGGTTTTTTTTTTTATAAAGAGTAACAAATTTATTTATATCCAAACCTACAAACTTTCGCGTTTAATATAGTAAGATTAATTTGGATTCCCATCGAAAGATACACTGACATAGTATCATCTTATTTAATAGGCATTTTCTACCTACTTCTTAACATACCAAAATCTACAAAGAGAAGTTTTCTGTGAGCACAAAAAATAAATAACTACATGCAAAATTAGAAATCTTTGGAACTGTAACAGAGCAAACAGGAAACCATTTACAACCATAAAGCTTACATAAAAAATGTAAGTGCATAAGTTGCAACCCGATCTTATTCCACAGAGAACCTTTTCCTCCAGGAAACTCGAGGAAAATGCACCGAATATAAACAACACGTGTTCGTGTATTTTCTCCTTATATTCCCACAACATTTTGCAAGTAACAGCAGAGTAGTATTATTTTAAAATTATCACAGTATGTGGAATACTTATTGCTAACATGATGGAACGTTCACATACGACAGTCGCGCAGCTGACTCTGAGGAATGTAATATTAGAGTACATGGAAACTGGTATCATGTGTACTTCCCATAGGAATTTTCATTAGATTATCGTTTCTGCGAGCTCTTACCACCTCACATTCGTCACGTCGTGTCGCGTGTGACGGATCGCGCCTTACACCGATAGGGTTGCTTTAGGAAACTCACATATGTACATTCCTCAAGTGCGTGTAGGCTCAATCAGTTTTCACACAACACTCTAGAGACCAATTGTGGAAATGACCTTGAATGTACCGAACCCTATCGTTCTACGAGTATAGTAGGTCAGATAAAAGACAAAGAAAAGCTGATACGAAAGTATTTGTCCAACTTGGATTACTTAATAGATATAGATAAAATAAAATTTTACAAGTCATGGTACACTGTCATTTTTGACGTAAATGGTAAGGTTTTTGCACTCGGTCACTTCCGAGATTAATTGATAGGGGCAACCTAGGCAAATACTATACCCGTACATCTGGCCAAACGGTCCGTTTTAAAAACGCTCGTTTCAACACAACAGCACTTAAAAACTGGAGCAACCAGTAGACACTAAGACCTAAGTGAATAGAAGCTTAATTCCGTAGACTGAAGATATGCTCAAACGCAGCCTGAAAGGTCAAAACAGTCCGAGACAGCCCTAAATTTGGCACACGGGTCGACGGATTGATCGAGGAATTACGTGGCTAACATCTACCAAAATGATTGATAACCGTCTTGGGAAAGGGAATTATTGTTGGATCCCTGATAGGCGTTTAGTGCGATAGTTGATTTCGATGCTCGTATGGCGTCGTTAGAGACCCTAGTACATAGCTATCTCCTTTGAGGCTTCCATTCTCTGCGTATATGTGTTGCAGATGAGAAAACTATGTTCTAGCTGGTTTTAGTTATTCTGTAGTTAACAGAAATTGGTTTATCGACACAAATGCCTTTTTTTGTCGTCAATGATACTGAAAGTTTATTAGCGAAAAAAGTATAAAATGTAAAAGAATTTCTATACCACTTCAGCATAGTTAATACTCATAGGAGACTGGGGTCTTGCTTTAAAATTGTTATATCTACACCTAACCTCTTTAAAAATTAGGTTATTTATTTCATTCTGTCATCAGGTATAAAAGTACTTACTTGGAATTTCCATTTGATCAATGCGTCATTTGAATACCAGATTCAGATACCTCTGAAAATTTCAAATAGTCCGTACGACACTTATTTCAATGATGACTTAACATTTCATCTATCAATAAAAAGGTCATGTCTCTCAATATAACGGCTGTAATAAACTGTCGCCTAAAGTACCGTAGCATATATTTTTATTAATATAATCAAATGACCTAATTTTTGGCAGTCTGATAACACCACATTCCGCAATGAATTTCGCGATGTTATGTTGGTCTTCAAAATCGATTTACTTTTTTTGAGCATTAAAATTAGCCTGCATTTTAATTCTCAAGTTATGAACGTGGATTATAGCTATTTGAGTACTAGCGTATACAACATCATATCTCATCTTCGTAGTACTACTTACTGAATATTTTTAAAATCCAATAAAGTTACCCGACTCTATGATCGACTCCGTGCTCACTGGAGCAGCAATAATACCCCATGTATATTATAAAAGTTTATTAAAAAGCGAACGAAATATTTCTATAACTTGCCAAAATACATCCGTAAATATTGAATGACTCATTTTAATAAACGAGTTTTGATAATGTATGCACAGTTATTCGCCCGTTATCAGTTCATGGTCAATATCTTTACTATCGATCGTTTCTACTAAATATATGTATTTATTATATTTGAAACAGTAGGTACCTATTAATTACTTATGTAAACAAAACACGCGTTTCGTAACACCACGTGTAGCTACTGCGCATATTTAGTATGAATTGGGTAATACGGATCCAATTTAAATGTTGTTTATTGGTTTCAACAACATATTGGAAATGTGCCTATATATAACAAAAGATCACTAGCGATTGCGTCCAATGTGTGGATTTTAAAATCATCGATATGTAACAAAATGATCACATCCTGTATTGTCTATTATAAATTATAACTACCTACTTATATGGGGCTTACTATAGTCGAATGTAATTCGCTGAAACCATTAATTTCACACGTCTC
Source organism: Spodoptera exigua (assembly GCA_902829305.4). Classification (NCBI taxonomy): domain Eukaryota; kingdom Metazoa; phylum Arthropoda; class Insecta; order Lepidoptera; family Noctuidae; genus Spodoptera; species Spodoptera exigua. The sequence goes on from LR824607.2 coordinate 6,446,618, forward strand.
GTGGATTCAATTGGGCTTGAAATTATTTGCCATTTTCACCCATAATTAGTAAGGTGAATAAGCAATTTTAAATTCATATGATTTCACATCATGAAAGTCAACGCTCAAAGCCAATATTGCACAAATATTAACTTTTATAAAAAAACTGTATCGCAAATTGAAATCTTCTTATAAATAGAACGAAATAGTTAATTCACCGTAACATTAATATTGAGATAGGTATCTATTATAAGGAAGTCGTAATTCAAGGTTGACCGATCAAATGAATCGCTAATAATGATCATAAACATAGATATACGAAGTACGTACGAATGTTTTTGTTATGTGAATTAGATTAACTTCTTTATTGTCATTTTTATAACGATATTTTTCTCTTATATTGTGGAAGCACGTCGACGCCGTCATTACCGTGATTACATGTTTATATACTCGTATAATGCATGATTACGTACCCAACATCCTTTAACCTCGAAAATTGCCTATTACGTAAACAGTACATAACGGAGATAACTTTTCGATCATGGCCAACGTAAAACCACATTTTCAAAGATGTACAACTAACACAAGGGTTAATGGAAATCCTCAATCCAATCTGGCCGAATAATTGGTTAGACTTACCTTGCTTGGAACAAAGCGTACCAGCGACATTGTTCACTGGAGGTTTATTGGCAACCGATGTAACATACCATCGCAAATTAACGCAGCCGACCTCAATATTATCGAGGAACACGGCCATCGCCTTGTGTCCGAACGCACTACACACTAATAGCAAATTTCTCCCCAGCACCTACCACTCAAGAGGTAAATTGACAGTAATAGATTTGTTCCCTCCCTTTCCTTACTCTTTTGTAGTAAAATGTCGGCCACCACACTATTTTGTCGAGCTTTATATCCTTCCATTGTTGGTTTCAATTTCTAGTGCTGACAGACTTTCCAAACCTTACCCGTAACGTGACGTAATTTTTGGGTCTTTATTCAGATAATGGCTTTCTATGCAAAAAAAGACGAAAAGTTTGTACATGTTTCCCAGCCACCAACTACAGCCTACACTTTCATTATCTGTAACAAAGCATAATAGTAGACCCAGTGATCTCTCACAACAATGCTCGTATTTATTATTTCAACAATAATAACCGGAGCATCGATTAATGTGGCCTTTCCATACGGAGGACCTATATTCGGTCCTTTGTTTTTCGGCGGCCATGTTTAGTGGCCAAGCTTTATTAGGGAATTGGAAGTGTGCGACACAAAGGGTCTTAAATTAAATCAACTACCCCAATATTCCCTGCAGGAGTGCTTTATAGATTGAAGGACACTGTAACCGCCGCCTTACTGGCTCCATATTGACTAAAGTCTAGCTTGACAGCATAAAATAAAACGTGGAATGGACGGCACAAGTAACTTTCAACTATTTTTGCTTTTGTACCCTAGAACATTCGTGTCTGAGTGAATTAACTTCAATCCTTATTTTTCAAATGTTCGCTGTTTCAGTTCTCCGTAAACACTGAGTTGCTTGCGATGTAGTGTATAGACAATGTAGTAAAGTTTGTCTCTCATTTTATTGTTCTATCATGTTTCGCTGAAGCTACCTTGCAAATGCATGGGGAACTTTTAATAAAGTTTTGTATAGTACATCTACGACAAATATTTTGCTGTGTTATAATAAAATTGTTCATCTACTTAGTAATAGTTATAAAGAACAATGTAATGAGTTTTCTCTGATAATTCAAATAACGAAAACAAATTAAATATATTAACTGTATTTAGAACTCAACTAAAATTCTTACATTTAGATAATTTTAATAAGTCTATTTTTATTTATATAATATAAAACTAGTTTGTTATAATTAATCTACATTTAAAGTCGTTTAAACATTCTTTTATTCTTTTTAATGTATCTTTCTCATGCCTACTTGATTCACAAACATGACTTGCAAAAATGTGTGTCACAATCTTTATTTTTGGCGTTTCCGTTATAAAAGTGTAACATTCTATTTAGATAGGAAAGGTCAGTCATTGACCAGACCTACATAGTTTAACTCATTAATAGTTTCAACCTTGTCATCTATGAATCAGTCATTAACTCCGTGTTTCCCTTTATCTTGCCGAACACATTCGATAACGTAGGTCATGAAGATCAAGAATAGAACTCAATTCTTTTTCTCTTTGTCATCAGGTGGTCCACAGCTCAAAAATGTCGTCGCCTTCCAAACTTCGATCCAAGAGACAGACTCGATACAAACGTCTGTTACATAAACGACTTCCAATTACAAAATGGCTTCCAGAATACAACTCGGAGAAGGCTTTAGCAGATTTGATTGCGGGCATCACAGTGGGCCTTACGGTGATACCACAGGCTCTGGCGTATGCGACACTGGCTGGACTAAGTCCGCAGGTAAATTATAACATGCCTTGATAAATATTTTTGACCGGCGGACCCGTTGGCCGCATGCTTCATAAAATATTTAATCTCAGGCGGAGCACCGAGTTCTGTTATCATATCTCCTATATAGTACAAGTCTTCCGAATATTTTTATTCCAGGAATCTGAATAACGTTTTAATATCGACAAGGTGCCGCAGGTAAAAGTCGATCTACTCCAAATACGAGGATCTGATTGCATTTTTCTTGGAGCAATGACCGGATATTTGGAGACATAAGGTCGATTACTAAAACCTTCGGTCTACAGATCTTAATATAAAATATCGAACACGTGTTGAAAGTATCAAGTTTATGTAATGGCTATATTTAGTTCCGAACTTTCGAATAAGATTGATTATAAGTAAATGGTCGGTTTATTTGTAGCGTTTTATTTTTTTATTTTTGTACTTTTAAGTAGTTTATGGTAACAGAGCAGATCTATTTGCAGAACTTTAGTTTAACGTGTACTATTTCGCAAATAATATACTTTTGTTAATTACTATGTAGAAATATTGTTGACATTTGCAGTAGTACTTCACAGCTGTCCGATGGCGATAGCGAAAGTACATATTCACAGTCGTAAATATTTTCAGGACGGTCTCTACTCATCGTTTATGGGGTGTTTCGTCTACATAGTGTTCGGGTCTTGCAAGGACATTACATTGGGGCCGACAGCGTTGCTGGCTCTCATGACTTATCAACAAATACAGGGTAGAAACCCCGACTATGCCGTATTACTCTGCTTTTTGTCTGGCGTTGTACAACTCGGAATGGGTTTATTACATTTAGGTAAGTGTCATCTTCCTTATTTTGTCTCTAAATAATTTAATAGCTACTTCCTCAATGCGTTATTTTCCAACTAGTCAAATTCAATACTTTTAACCAAATGTCAAAAACGATACTTTTCTATGAAATTTGTATGAAACACTGAGTTATGACGCCATAGTATTTTCGCGTCAAATATGGTACTTATTTTTTTTTTAATTAGCCGAAAAATATCTAAAATTTAGTGTATCGATCAATCGATGAATAAAAGTATACCTAGTTATTTTTCAATATTTTTTTTGTATTGAAACGTCGAATTATTTTATTTTTGACCTAGGAAACTACCCAATTACATCGATTTACACGAATAACTTAGAATTTTTCTCTGTAATCATGCTCTGTTTGGCTTTGTTTTGATCTATAGCAAACAGCTTCAGTAATTTATAAACACAAAAATGGTCGCAAAATTTAAATCCCACTTGATATTATCTTTGACACGTTTAAGAAACGTGTATGTAGGGTTTTCCCACGTAAAATAAACTTCATTGGCATTTAAATAAATGAAGCAGAGCGCTGGCTAGACGAAGTACGGACGCTACCGCAATCTTAACTCAACCAGTTTTATTGCAAAAGAAGGTGCTCTAGCTTTAAGATTTTCCCACGTTAAAACTGTTCTTAAAAGCAGTTCAAAATGAAAACACACCAACATGTTTCCAACATGTTTTCTAGTTAAATGTTAGGGAAAATATTTAGTTTTAATTCCGCGACAAGGGCATCATCCTCAGGAGATGTTGACTCGACGATCTCGTCGAGTCAACATCTCCTGAGGATGCCCTGTGGAGGGGCGAAACACGTGTCGAGTATAGGTTTGATTGCGTGGCATGTTTTTCCGTTTTGTGTATGTGTGCATATGCATGTTACCCTTGCTGCATGTGCATATGCATGATTGCATAGGAGTGGGATTGCATCCTGCAACAAGCCTGGATTTTTGTCGCGGAATTAAAACTAAATATTTTCCCTAACATTTAATGTCATGGATTTCCGCAAAGTAACGCCTGATTCTATAAATTATGTTTTCTAGTATTTGCAAACAAAAGTGCATTGTGGCCATCGAAGACACGATACTAACTTGGCATAATGTTCTGCTGTGTATTTAATTATATCCTGTACTGAGCAAGGCCGACGCGCAATACAAGTGAGAGTAAACATTTATAGTTGAATAATTGTATTTATTAACGATCAACTTACCTCCCTGTACTTGAACGTAACGTCCAAAGCGATCCACATTTAGGATAACGATATCATCATTTCTTTGTTCTGAAAATAATATATTGTCAATGTGTTATTTATGGCTACGAGAAGCGGGTTTATGTAAGCCGGCTCAATAATAATTTTCCCTTTGTTATCTCCAAATTGAAGTTCGCCACCTCTATCCACAAAGGCATACGTAATAGTTACATTTACAATGCGCCCTCAATTATCATCATCACTATCGCTAGTTCATAACTAGTGTATACTTTAGTTTGTGTGCTTATCTCAGTATCATTATCCAATTTCAATTCAGAAGCGGGTATGGGTTCTGTTTCATTATTCACTCCAGCTCACTTAATTTGATCTCCGCTCCCCAACTAGAAACCTTCCTCGAATTGTCGTTGAGCTCTGTGGAATTGGCTTCATTTGTTCTTTGATATTTATTAAATTATATCGAGGTTAAGGGTTCATAGGTATTATGTTTTATGATTACTTGTTTTGCGAAGATACTTGAAATTTAATTTGGCCCAATTAGTTTTGTAACCGGTTTACATAAACTGGAATTTTTTTTTTACTTTCTCGGTGTTAAGTGGGTGCAAGTATGGTTGGTTAAATGAAGTCTCGTTTGAAATTGCTGGCTTGAATCGACTATAAAGTATTCCATCATTTAAAATAAAAGGCATTAGTATTCACATCAATGTTTTGCTATGCTATATGACACTGCAAATGTTACTTCAAATAAAAGTTCCAAAAATTATAAATCCTTCGTTTTATGTCCCCTTATACCAAAAATGAAATAATAAATTGATTTTCGTAAATAGCTATAAAATAGCACATTTGCAAGTCAACATTACAGTATAGATTAAAAAAACTCATAATACTGCTCATAAATATAGGCCCCTAGCGTCGCTTGAAACTAGTCGGGTTTCTCGTGAAACATTTTCATATATGCATAGCAGAGTCATTTATATGAAACGAATTGAAACTGTTATGCGCTGCAAACAAATAATTGGTAAAAAATAATATTTTGCTAAAATCTCGCATAATTATAGTTTTCGAAGGAGGAGAGGATTAGAAAAAAACAGTGTATGTACATACATACTGACTTTGTATTTACAACAATAATAAATTATGACTGACCTTCACTTCCAGACGGAAAATAGTATCTAAATATATCTATATACTCGAAGTTTTTGATAATACAATAGCTCGATACGTGATATAGAAATATTATTAAATTCCCAAGTACCTACTCGAACACATTTACCACGTAATAAATAGCATTTTTATAGCATAGGATCTATCTATTATAATCTATTTATATATCAAGATCATTTATATGAAAAATCACATCTAAATAAATAAAGCTGTTTCTGAGGTGCGCCAAATAGAGAGGCCCACAAAGAGGCTAAATCGACAAAATGGACAAAAACTCTTGGCAAAAAAAGGTTACCACTCTGATGTTCAAGTATCTATCTTATACCCAATTTTATGATCACCTAATGATCACAAAATTGAGAAATTCCAAATTCTTTTTTGAGGAGGGAAAATTATTAAATAATTTTTTTCGCCCTAGGTATATCAAACTCTTACTGACTCAATCCTTATAGAAAAATACTCCTGATATTGTGATGTGCCATCGATTGCTTTATTGTTAAATTTAAATTGATGTATTCATTACTTTATCCTTCCGCACAGGTGTCTTAATAGACTTCATATCAGTACCGGTCACGGTTGGGTTCACCTCAGCTACATCTGTGATCATCGCCGTTTCACAACTGAAGGGCCTTCTGGGACTACAGTTCAAATCTGGTGGATTCTTGGACACTGTTCGAAAGGTATTTTTCTGCAATGTTATCATTATTAACTAAATAGGATACGTTTCTTTTCTTTAAAACTTTTGCCATTTGTAATAAAGTTGAAAATTGAGAGACCATAAACTGAAAGTAATCTATACTAATATTATAAAGAGGTAAAATTTGTAAGTTTGTGTTCCTAAGTTTGTATGTAGGGGGTAATCTTTGGAACCGCTGAACAATTCTTTCACTGATAGAAAGGCTATAAAACATCAGGCTACGATTGCGGAGCCGAGCAGCGGGTGAAACCGCGCGAGAGTAGCTAGTCTTTTATATTTCCAATCCCACCAGCCAATCCCTAATAACCCTCAAAAGGCCGGCAAGGTACTTGTACGTCCTTTGGTGTTAGAAGTGTCCATAAGCAAGTCTACTTACCATTGAGTGGTCCTTCTGCTCCTTTGTCAAGCTATCCCATAAAACACCTATGTATTATATATCATATAACATTTTGTAATTTCTTACAGGTCATAACCAATTTACCAAACGCAAGATTAGCGGACAGCACCTTAGGAATATCCTGTATAGTGCTTCTTTTATTGATGCGTGTAAGTATAAATTTTTTCAAAGAATTTTTAAGAAATAAATAAAAGAAAATTGTGCAATTTCTACTTCCATTTTACTACCATAAACAGCTTACTTGTCACCGTGAAGATAATTAGATAATATTATTTTCAACACACATCTTCATAAAGTGGCTCTAATCCCACGGCAATTAGGCACGTAATGACACCTATAATTAAACTGTGGCTTTTTCATTATTATTATTCACTAGTGGGTAATAGAGGTTTTTTTTTATTATTGGTAGAGTCACGCTTACACTTACGCTAAAATGCTATCAGCGAAAAGCCCAAAAAAAAGAAACAATTTTTTTTAGTCTATGGCCCATGCGCGCGCTTAGGAATACCGATTATTTTTTCCCGCCATTACGAAACATTTTTAACAACTCGCCTCGTTTTCTCTTTTGAGGTTTTTCATTAAAGTATCATTTATTCAGAAGTGTGTTGAAAAACGTCGTATGATACACGCATGTATTGATGATTAGGTACCTACCGTCCTCGGTTCCTTAAGACTTTCGCCTGACGTCCTGGGCCTCAATGCGTCTCTGCGGCAATCACCAACATTACACACTTGTACCATTATAACTATTACTGTCGGTATAATAGAAATGAGAATAATTTTCACTTTATCCTCATCACGTGAACCTATTAAATAGGTACACAAACAACAGCATTTCAAATAATAAGTTAAGCACGTGTTGGCCAACACCTCTAGTATAAGCGATATGTCAATACAGTTTCGCTACACACATAGTGATATATTAATAATTCATTAATTAAAAAGTACACACAATAAACGCTGTCTCCATATGTCCCGAAACGAATGTTTGCTATCAATTAGATCTGGTGCTGATGTTACATATAGTAAATTTTTGTTCAACACATCTGTTGTTGCGTTTCCAATTGATGTTTTGTGTTCTTGTTCCTTTGTGAGCTACAATGCCACTTAATTTGATGTCAGAACATCGGCTTGTTGTTCCCATCGGTAAGGAAACGTGATCTTCATCTACAATATGACATATAAGTTCACGTTTTCAAGATAAACTTATGAAAGGATTATTGTACTGACAATAATACTAAGATGTGTTCAATAAGAACAATGTGGATCATGATAACAGCTGATACTGAATTGTAATGATGGAGACATGTTTGTTTCAAAATGGCGACCTCGCGATGACTTTCATCTTGTTAATTTACTTGTACAAGTGCTTTATAATATTAAATATTCATCAATACAGCTTTGTGTGTTACTCATTATGCTAATTTGGAACAACTTTCGTTAACGTTTCACGGTTGTTAACGTCTTTTGTTTTAGTTTCGTGCGAATATTGCAGTTGTTCGTTGTTTTTTATTGTTATTATTAAGTCGAGTAAACATGTGCTTTGACTAAGAGTTCGACTTTGTATTTGAAATACATTGTTCAGGTATTATTCCCTAAAATAGTAACTGCATTTGCGAATCAGTCTCTAATGCCTATTTTGTCAATTAGTCCAATCTTTCTTTATATGACGTGTACAACGTTCCATAACGCTGTAGGTATGCACCATAATTGTAAACGCACTTTACGCTTTCATGAACAATGAAAACCAACCCTAATACAATGACCTAAGTACATTATGCCATATTCCTCCATAAAGATGCGGCTTCTTTAGAAAGTAGTACAAAGTGAATACTATCAACATGGTACGTAGTGAAATTCCCCTTTTATTTTATTTCTAATGTAAAGTTTTATTTTAGAAAATGAAAGACATCAAGCTGCCAGCTAGTCAAAAAGGTTTAAAGAAAACTCTTTGGTTGCTTTCGACGTCAAGGAATGCCATCGTTGTAGTGGGATGTTCTTTAGCTGCGTTCTTCTTTGAAAAATATTCCACTCAACCGTTCAAATTAACAGGAACTGTCAAGTAAGTATCCTTCATTGTCAGAGCAATTAAATAATATGGTGTGACTTATAAAAATTGCGTTTAATTTTTCTATACAATCATAATGTTTCCTAGTGCTATTGTCTAGTTTATATAGACCTTTTTTATAAATTTATTAGTTAATAAAATTAATAGTAAATGTAGGTATTAGTTCTGGGAAAATCAGTTAGCTGGCATAATAGAATAGCAATATGATTCACAATATTTTTTGTCCTTTTAATATAGTGACTATGAGAAGCGTATTGTTAATATTTATTGTATTTTTTTTTAATTGTGATAAGAAGGTTTTACATAGTATGTGTTAGATGTGCATCGATTTTTAACCTAACCTATGATGAAGGGCTAATTTTTCAATGTTTAGATAAAAGTTATCTGGGGAATAATTATGATGCTATCGCGTCAGAATGTTTGTATAAGTCAGTGACAGCAACAATTTTATTCCTCAGGTAACATTGATCACAGCCCTAAGAGAATTAATGCTATGATTAAAAACAAAAAAAAATAAAGAACTCTTGTATAAGAAGTGTATGCGTAAAAACAAACACGCGAATATTAATCATGATATAACAAAGACTTGCTGTTATAAGAAGGTACTTACATTTCCTTGTTGAATGGTTTGTCCTTCAAATTGACCGACATATTCGATTTACTGAGGCCACTGAGGCTAATATCAATAGTTATTTTTTTAATGAAAAGAACGACTTATTCGTATCTCACTAGGCACTGGTCGACGGCGCGTGTTAGTCGAATAAGAGTCCCGTTGTGACTTGAAACTAATTGAGCTTTTCAGAGTAAATTCACGTGACTAACTCGTTATTTGCAATAATTTTAGTGTATGTAGGTATGCCTGACAATAGTTTCCTACTTAACAAAAAAAAGGAAAAATGACTTTTATTTTATTACTAGCGGTCGCCCGCGTGGATCGGCATTTTACACTTTTTAAGTTTTTTTAAAAAAATTTCTACGTGCAAAGCCTTTCTGGACTTCCACGAATAAGTCTCTAAATCTAGACTCAAAATTAGCTAGTAGTTAAATTAGAGTCAAAATTAGCCAAATCGGTAAAGGCATTGTTGAGTTTACATTTACATTTACATTACATTTACATTTACATTTTACATTTACATTACCACTAAAAGTGGCATTGATTTTCATACATACATATATAAAGATTAGGTATAGATTCTTCGAAACGTTTATTTTGATGAAGTCAAAGTAGAATAAATATACCTACCTAATGGTATATTGCAAACCCATATGATGCATAGGTATTTATTATACATACATATATGTATGTTTACAACAGAAAAACTCCAATAAATAAAAATCCAATATCTTCACATTCATTGTTTTGCATTTTCATGCAATATTCAGTTCTATTGAAAACTAAAATCAATCCAGAGCATTCGTTATGTTAATTGTTGAATTGACATCATACAATTTCGGCCATATTCTTTTTGTTTTGTTTTAGGAAAGCTTTGCTTCATAATAACGTTTTCTGTTCAATACATGAGTACTTATCATACCTAAACCTGGAACAACAATTTGTGAATATTAACCTACAAAGAGTTTTTCTTTGCTGGAATCAAAACAGGCAGGTTGCACGGGAGCCGATTGCCCACCCTACCTCGTCAAGCGTGCTGTCAAACTAAACAAATCTACATCTTCTTATATATAAAAATGGATCGCAAAATGTGTTGTTAAGCATAACTCAACAACGCACATAGGGGTATTCGATCAATAAAGTCGATCAAAATTATTTATTTGCTATAATTTATTTATTGGCATTAAAATGTACTCAAAACGTAAAAAAAAACTATTTTGATATATTTTTAACAGGAATTTGAAATAAGTGTAAAAAAATGATTTGTCACTATTTGTTTATTGCAATCTTTAACAATTTTTAAAAAACTTATAAACTAATAAATTATTAAATTAATTAAATCGCTTATAACTACTCTTCTTCATCTGAATCATGTTCACTATCTTCTGCATTCTCTTTATCCTTATCAACTTCGTAGGACATTAACATTTCTCTAGTTTGTAGTTTAAAAGGTATTGATTTTTTAGACACTTTTCGTCTAATACTTGTCAAATATGGGTCTGAAGTTAACAATAATCTATTTAAGACATCCATATTACAGTCAGTTCTACTGAATTTTCTTGCATATTGTTCCCTGAATTTTCTGAAATGTTTATTACGAGCCTCTGCAGCTTCTTCAGATAAGGCCCCTATTGGTAGTATGGCGTGTCTAATAAATGTAGGCCCATGAATTAAAATTTTGTGAAGTGTAGGAGTCATTGGATACCATGAGTATAATTCTACATACATTTTCGCTGTGTCTTGGCAATAGGTGTCAAATTTTTCAATATTAATTTTATATCCACTTGATATAACTTCTAAAATAACTGCTAGTCTTTCTATTAAAGTTTTGTCAATTCCGGTGATATTTGCCGATATTTCTATATTGTTAAAGAATCTTCTACTAGTGTTCCCGTCATTAGTGTTCCCGAAGTTGGCTTTAGGTACATCCACTATTAAACCCAGTTCATTTTTGAATGCTTCTTGGATCTTTGCTTTTCTATCTTTTATTATATCTTTTTCGGTCTGAGTTCTCACTTGCCATTTCTTTATAGTAAGTTTGTAAGAAAAGTGAAGTATTGTTTCAAAAAATCGGATGCGAGCATGTAGAATAGACAAACCAAACTCCAAATTTTGTAACTCTGTTGAAGTGGTCTCGTTAAACTCGTATTTCAAGAGTGCCTTGTAACCAATCATGGTATTTTTTCAAAAATACACTTCTGTTCGCTTTGCTGTCTGCCACTTAGACTACATTTCAGACTTGAGACGAGAAAATGTTTGAATAAACTTAGATTTTTGATCAGTTGGGAATGAAGAGTCATTAATTATTTAAAACTCCAATAAATCCAACTTTTTTCCAAAATCTGGTTCAGTATATTCCCTCGATTTTCGGAAACATAATTTCGCGTCACGACCTTTGTACCAGCAGACCCTACAACAAGAGAAATCTGAAATTAACTTAAATGACCGCAAAATAAAGTTTGTTTTTGTAAATACCACATGCACTTAATTTACAAAATATTTTCATTTTGGCACATGTTGGCAGCTATTTCCTTTTTAAATTTCTACTATACATATCTAACAACAGGATGAAAAAAGAATTTGACCCGGGAAAAGTCCGGAAATACAACAAAAAGACTTTGAAATATTGGAAAAGGCTAAAATCGACTCATCATTTTAATGTACCCCATAAAAGATGGAGTAAATAATTGTTTAAGGTATATATTACAAAAAAAAAATAGTAATATAAATTTTACATACCTTGTTCTGCACCGTCCATAACTAAAATATGATTTATTTCGAGTAATCTTACTGTCACGCTTATTTTTAACAATTAAGTTGACTCACTGTCACTGCGTATTAAGTTCGTGCGATGAAGCTTGCGTTAGAAAGACGACTGATTGTGAACGGAATTTTAGCAAGAACAAAAGAGAGTCGAGCGGTTTATTGTCCCCCCGACCCTACCGTTTTGATAGGTAGCAAAAACTACCTTCTATTAATACTTTGTAATATTCGACTTTTGATCGACTTTTTGGGTTAAATACCCCTATGTGCAACGCCTGGACCAATTTTTCTAATTCTTTTTTTGTTGTGTTTGTTATTGATTTGATTATGAAAGAAATATTAGAAAAGTAGAGGTGAAGATTAGGGAAAAGTGACCCTTTGATAGCGAGATAGTTGGACCGTGCGAAGCGGGGGCGAGCCGCTAGTAGTCGAAAAAAACCATCCATCGTCCATCATAAAAAAACAATTGAAGTTTGTAATAGTGTATTAATCTTCTTACAGAGACGGTCTCCCCTCACTGCGCTGGCCACCGTTTTCCACAGCAGTGAATGGCAGATACGTGGGTTTCACGGAAATGTGCTCAGATCTCGGCTCCTCGATATTCATAGTTCCTATTATCGCTGTCTTAGGCAATGTCGCTATCGCTAAAGCTTTTGGTAAGTTACATTAAAAATACCTATAATCTTTTTTTTTTGTATTAAAAATATTTTTTATAGAAAATAGATTAATTAGAATATGTAATTTTAAGTGTGAGAGAGTCTTGCACGTATGGATCAGCTCGACCGGATTTACGCCACGGCCTCACAGAAAACCGGCGTAAAACAACTACAACGTTGTGTTTCGCCGTGTGAGTGAGGTTACCGAAGGCCCAATTTTTCCCCTCCTCCAATCCATAACCCGCAAAAGGTCGGCAACGCACTCGTAACTCTTCTCTTACGGGTGTCCATGTGCGGCGTTAATTGCTCACTATCAGGTAATCCGTCAGATCGTTTGCCGACCTATTACATAAAAAAGAAAATTAGCTATGCCCCGTGGTTGCGCCCGCGTAGTTATCAGTCTATGTTTAACTGGGATATCGTAGCTTTGCATTAGTTATTTTCTCTAATTAGTCATGTAGTTTCGAAGCCAAACAATCTTATCGAATAATCAAATCTTTCCTCTTTATAATATTAGCCATATTACTATGAAGTTAAGAATATAACATTTTGTCATTCTTGGGTCGGTATACTTAAATTCAAAGAATTATATGGCACTCTACTGATATAACAATACGATTCAAATTTGCATATCACTGGTCAATATTGATAAAGGAACAGAATCTAAAAGACACCTTAGTCGGTCAATTATAATCATTGGTTAGCATTATGACGTCATAAATTTCACCTATCAGCCCGTTAACCGCCGCTATTGAAGTCAGTCAAGTGAAACAGTTTAATTATTAGTGTTTGTAATTAATTATTTATTACCCTTTTAATGGGTGCTTCAATTGTATGATAACTTATTTTTATTTTATTTTTTCGTCATATCACGTGTGGTTTTTAGTCGCTTAAAATGGGGTTCCGCCCATTAGCATCTATGTCTTTGTTAAAAAAAACCTAAATGTCTGCAAAATAAATCAAACCCACATAAATAGGGTTGTCATTATATAAAAAAAAATCCATAAGAATTTACGTCGCTTCCAATTCCTTTTTCGATAATTATTTGAATTTAATTACAAACGTTACTAAAATGAAACAAATATTTTAATAAAAAATACAGCTCAGCACATAAAGGATCACTTCAAATTAAAATCTAAATCGCTTTAAAAATCTTGTAAATTATTATTAGCTTTTGTACCCAAATACTATTGAATGAAACGTGATTCATCTTTGTTAATTTTTCTGCATTTGCCGAATAATTAACGGAATCCCGTAATATATGTTTTTTTTGTGAGGGGAAAATCATCGAGTTACTTCTCTGGCCCAGAGTCGGGCGGGAGGTAGTGTCAGACTCTTAGGTACTGACTAAAAACCTCTTTCTGTCTCCTGCTCCAGGTCGAGGCCGCGCGCCCTCTCGCTTTACCCTCAAAGCGAGAAGCTATTTGATGATTGCGCACCTCAAAGTAAAACATCATCGTCATCAACTATCGGCATGTTGTTCAATTGCGTCGACATGCTCATAAATTATGACATTGACAGGTGCGTTTGTCAGTAGTGCTATTTTCAGTACCTACTTCATAAGCGCAAAAATCAAGCCCTGTTTTTGTTATGTGTTAGATCTTGTGTACCTAAAAATTTTGAAAATAGAACGCCGTTGTTTTTATAAACTACGTGCCATATAAGTTTATCGAGAATGAACCAAGCGCTTCATCAAACGGTAGACTGTACAATATTGGTATTCCAAACGATTAACTAAATTCCTACTTTAGATCTTGTAATTAACTTTTGTAAATAATAAAATTTTATGACAATAAAATAAGCTTGACCTCGGATTGATTACAATAACAATAATAATCTGCAATGAAAATAGCAATAAAACAATTTCAATAAATATAAAATTTAATTGTTTTTCGTAACATTGCTATAAACTGGTGTCTATGTTATTAAACCTCTTTCGTAGTTTCTAGGTAAGGGATTGTGTTTTATTATAAAATGTAAGCCTTGACATTTTCTTAAAGTTTAAACTGTTAAAATTAATCTTTGCCAACTAGCGATGGAAAATGTATAAAAAAATATAACGTCAACTAGTGAATTTATTTTTATATAATATTGTTTTGTTTTTTTTTTCTTTGGTTGATAATAATAATAAGTTACATCGAGCGTATAGAATGGCACAGAAAACTGTAGCGTACAAAATATTAAATGTACATATACGATTATTTACCAGTAGGTAGAGATCGTTATCTGCATTCCTGGTGCCAATCGTTTGTGTCTTTTTATTTCCCTCGTAGTATATGGCTATATGGCTATATATTGCACGAAAAACGCAACTCATTTTATGGTAGACAAATTTCTATAACCGGCTGTCTGAGGTTGCGGGTTCCAGAGGAATATCGTACCGTGGATCCGCGGGCAGGATAAGGAACTCTGGTTTTGAAATGCCCAACCGTGTGCAATGTCATAAATGACTTCCCCACTCCAAAAAACCTTACGATTACAGATTTCAAACTGATTGACTAGAGTCCTGATTTCTAGTGAATAATTAGAAGTAATAAGTCCTGATTTCTTTAACATGTTTGCCTTAACTTGTCAGTTGTATCTAAATAAACTTAAACATGAAAAACTAGCTACTCTCGCGCGGTTTCACCTGCTACTCCGCTCCATTTTATCGTAACGTAATGTTTTATAGCCTATAAGCACTCAGGAACATATTAGCTATCTACCAGTGAAAGAATTTTGGCAATCTG
Source organism: Spodoptera exigua (assembly GCA_902829305.4). NCBI lineage: Eukaryota > Metazoa > Arthropoda > Insecta > Lepidoptera > Noctuidae > Spodoptera > Spodoptera exigua. The sequence goes on from LR824607.2 coordinate 6,462,135, forward strand.
ACCAGCGGTTCCAAAGATTACCCCCTACATACAAACTTTGCCAAATTTTACCTCTTAATATTAGTATAGATGTCACATTGGTTCCTACCAAGTTTCAAACCCGCACCTTGATGCATGTAAAGGGGATCCCTTAAACCACGTAATATCAACTTTAATCAATAATGAATTAGTGCTTTGACCACGTCACTAAAAGCTGAATACGCCATTAGACGCGCAGCATTTTACTTACACATATTTTAAAATAAGAACGAAGCTCAATTTTTCGATATTTATTTTTTCTCAGTAATTACAAGTATATGTTTTACTGTTTCAGCGAGTGGCGAATCAGTGGATGCGACACAGGAACTGATAACGCTCTCACTAGCGAACATTTTCGGTTCATTCGCCGGCGCCATGCCGATCACTGGATCATTCTCTCGAAGTGCTGTGAACCATGCCAGCGGAGTCGCCACGCAGTTCGGTAGCATTTATACAGGTAAATTATTTTACCCTTTCCATCGTGGTAACTCGTAGACACACAATAAAAGAACAATAGGTCGAACTTCGGCGTTCGCTCGGGGTTTGTCGAGTTAATTATTCATCATCAGGATTTTTTATGTGATAGTTCGGCAAACGAGCGGACGGATTACCTGGTGGTAAGCAATCAGTGCCATCCATGAACATTCGTAATACCAAAGGAGTTACAAGTGCGTTGCCGACCTCTTGTGGGTTATTAGGGAATTGGATTCGAATTGGTTATTTGGAACTTGGATTGAAGATGGGGGGAGGATTGGGCTTCCGGTAATCACACACACACGGCGAAACACAACGTAAGTGTTGCTTCACGCCGGTTTTCTTTGAGGCTGTGGTATCACTCTGACATGGCTCTTTCTCACTTAAGAGATGGATAAGGCCTCTCTCCTCAAATAATACATTATTATACCTTTACTATTGCTATGGCAAATGTATATCCAATGTTTTTCATCGTTCTTTGAACAAAACCTACTAACCTATTTAATCACAATGTTAGTATGATAAACAGTATATACAGAACCGCTAATCTTAAAACAATAACATGATTAACTCAAGTCACGTCATATTGAACACTTTCAAATGACTACTTTAACATATTCGGCACACGTACAGACGCATATCAAGCTAACCTAAACTCATTCAATAGATTTTCAATCTTATCTTTTCGATGTGCAAATAGGCCATAAAACGGCACTTTTACACGTCAAATTATATGTAAAAAACTAGATGAAACTGGCATTATCTATCTGACTATTCTGAGAAGCAATGCCGAAACAAACTCAGAGGTCAGTCTCTTTTCAAGTCCAGACAATGTAAAAATAATATAATGTGAAAGAACCGTGCAAGTTCATTCTGTAGTGGTCTTTTGAGGAAAGAACCACATCAGTTTAAGTGGACCCGTTCTGAAGACAGGCACGCAAGTGTCAGTTTGCAACCAGAATAGCTAGTGCTGCTGAGTTGTCCGACGAACAATACCGATCAAAAGAACATTTGGGTGGGTCGCGCAAGTACTCAAATTGTCAGAACGCAGATAACTGGTAGTCGAAAAGCGCGGCAAAGTCTCACACGGTCCTTACACTAACAATCGCTTTTCATTGGCGATAAGGTTATGTTATTACCTTTATCGTACGCGTGTGTATTCTATATTATATTATTATTTTCTAATTCCCAGGTGTTTTGGTGTTACTGGCGCTTAGTCTACTGACTCCCTACTTCTACTTTATCCCGAAGGCGGCGCTGGCATCCGTTGTGATATGTGCTGTGATATTTATGATAGAATATGAGGTGAGAAAAACTTTATTTCACAGTGTCCATGCCATTTTGAGGCTAATGTGTTTTTTTTATTTTTAAAAACTAATAATTCATACCAATCCCTAATAACAGCTTACGAGACACAAGAGAATTTCTTTGTAAACGCAAATCTGTATGAATTCAAACAGATAAATAACAATTGTATATTGAGACTCACATTGAAAGTAATTTTATGATTGAAAATATCGACCGTGAACTAACAGAGAATACTCTAGTTCTAAAATAAACATGAACTGTCGAAGATAAAGTGCTAAACACTTAAAACCGTATGCACATTTCATCATCATCAGCCCAGAAGTGCCCTCTGCTGAGCTGGCCTCTTCTCACACGGAGAAGGTTTAGAGCATTAATCACCACGCTTGCTCAATGCGGGTTGGCGATTTCAAACTTATAATTAGAAATTATAAGTCCAGGTTTCCTCACGATGTTTACATTCGCCGTATGTCAGTGGCATCTTAATAATCATAGAAAGTACATATAACTCGGAAAAAGTCACATTGGTACTTGCCAGGTTTCGAAGCCGCGCCCTCATGCATGAAAAGCGGGCTTCTTAACCTCTGGGCCACCACGACCATTGCACATTTACTATTCAAATATTATATTTATTTAAGAACTTACGAATAATATTGCAGGTTGTAAAACCAATGTGGCGGTCTCGTCGCGCGGACTTACTGCCAGCGTTTGCGACGTTTGCGCTCTGTCTGTCTGTGGGCGTGGAACTCGGCATCTTGGCTGGAGTGGCCGTCAATGTGATACTACTGCTGTACCCCAGTGCGAGACCACAGCTTGAAGCTGAGATTGTCACGGCAAGTAATTTATTATTTACTAACTTCCGCCCGTGGCTTCGCCCACGTTGTATGTTCATATGAACTAGCCTATGTCCAATTCCGGAGTGTACCCTATGCCTGTGCCAAATTTCATTTAGATCCGTCCAGCTGTTTTGGCTCGATTGAGTTACAAACATCCAAACATCGTAACTTTCGCATTTATAGTATGACAATGATGCACATCACACATACAGTAAATAAAAAAAATAAATATACCTAGAAAAAGAAGTACATAGGTACTGCATATTCATATTTGGAATCTCTTTCTGCAGTCCTTCGTAAGGTAAAATGTAAGAGATATAAGATACTATCACCCGGTTTCCGAAAGGCCGATCAATATTAAAATCAATTTAATCTCTTGTCAAGTCATCTGATTGGTTGACTGAATTATCAACAACCAATCAGATGTCTTGAGCTTGACCTAGTTAGTTGATTTTAACATTGATCGGGCTTTCGGAAACCGGGCTTTCAGTGTTTAAAAATAAACCAGCAGAGAGATACTGAAATGTTAGACTTAAACTAAATTTACACTACTAAAATTAAAACCACATACTTTAATTTGGTAAGTTTCTAGGATGCATATCATCAACAAAAGCCTATAAGTGTCCACTAATGAGTAAAGATGTCTTCTCATATGGAGTAGTTTTGGTTTGGCAATTTTAAACTCAGAATTCATTAGTCCAGGTTTCTTCATGATAGTTATATGTACAATGATATTTATATGTAGCAATGTATTTTAAATTTTGAACCTTCTGCATGGGAAACGAGCCGTCTTACCTTCTACCTACAATTTTAGCGTTTTTGAATCGAACATCATGTCTAAGTTGTAAAAATCCTAGCCAATAGGAAGATAGAAAAAGAAGCCAAGTTGCTACATATAAAAATCGACCTTACGTTATTACAATTTAGGTTTTCTTTCCAGTACTCTAACGTTTAGCTTTTTAATTCCAGAACGCATCAGGCTTCAGTTACGTTTTAGTAACTGTAGGCAACAGTTTATACTTCCCTGGAGTGGAGTACATCAGACAGTACGTTGAGAGAGCCGCTAAGAAGCAGGGCGGGTGTAGCATGCCCGTCGTTATTGATTGCCGATATGTATTAGGTAAGTGTATTTCAGAGACGATCTCCGGCCTGCGGACGGCGAGTAAGGGTAGCTCGCCGCCCGACCAGAACCAGGCCCGAGCGTACGGCGCGTAGCGTTCCGCGCGCGCCTCTAAGAGCCAATAGGCCACCACAGATGGGGCCCTATAGGGCTGATGTTCAGCCATAGTTGCGGGATAAGCGCAATGTGGCACCGTGGCCTCGGCCCCGAGCAGGAGAAGGAACGGGGGAGGGGGAAGGTTAGTCAGTGGGAGTCTGACACACTCGCCTTACCCTGGGCGAGAGAAGTCATTTGATGATTTTCCCATTACAAAAAATAGTGTATTTGACTGAAGGTTCAGAAAACCTCTAATAGACCGATTTAATATGGCTATGTGCAAAAGTTTGCGTTTGTTAGTAACACCACTAAAACTATTTTATTTTTGTGTCTTTTATGTATACTTATTTGCATTTTTTTATCGTATAAGTCGGCAAACGAGCAGACGTATTACCTGATGGTAAGCAATCGGCGCCGCCGACGTACAACCGTAACACCAAAGGAGTTACGATTGCGTTGCCGGCCTTTTGGAGATAGGGGTTGCGGATATAAGGATCGGGAAGGGATAGGGGAAGGGGAGGGGGACTACAGCCAGCTGGCTGCTGTGCAACATATCGCGGGTTCGAAAATCCTATCATATCATATAATTTATTTGCATACCACAAAGAGCTTTATAGGTGGTAGGTATACAAGGCTTATAACCATAGTACATTTATGGACATTTAAACAGCATAAGTCAAATCTAATAAGCTTTTTCTTAAAAGTCAGACACTCAAAACTGAACCTTAAAACACCTAACTTAAAATTCCTCATCACTTCCAGGCGCAGACTTTACAGCAGCGAAGGGTATATGCGCACTATCGAGTTCGTTAGCTGCGCGTGGGCAACCACTGGTACTTTTGTCTCCCCGCGCATGCGTCGCTTCAGTCTTCAGCGGGGCCGGTTCTAACGTAGTAGTTGTACTAACACATGCCGAATTGGACTCTACTTTGCACAGTATGTAGCTTCCCATGTGTTTTTTAATACGTATAATTTTATATTTGGAGCTTGAATTCATGTTCATGTATCGTATAATTTTGTTTCTTTAAGAAAATATATTCAAAGTCAAATATAGTATAGACCACTAAAGGAAGGAAAGGAATTTTTGAATGTCGAACAAAGATTTTAATATAATAATAACGGACTCTCCGTCAATTTTTTGGTGAAGCTATTATTGTCTCGTTCCATTAAATTATTTTAAGACATTTAGATAGACTAGTGCGCCTTACCATCAACGATTGCATCACTGCTTACCATCAGGTGGGATCGCAGTCAAGCACTAGTTTATTGCAAGTAAAAAAAAATAGACTATAGAGTATTAATAAATTCGTTGTATGAACAATGCCCTCCTTTATCCACAGGTCTCACAGGCCAAATACCACTCCAGTTAACCAGCAAAGAACACACACCGCCTCCAAATTACGATTCGCTAAAACAATCAGACGATGACGTCACAGAAGTTGTCATCGTTGATGATCAGAATAGTACGCCACTATTGTGCAAGAACGGGACAGCACTATCTCATGCAAACGGGGGCAATGACACGTGACGGTATTAATTTTTGTTAGTTTTAATTTAAGTAGTAAAGTGTAGCTGGCTTTTAATGTTTTTGGATGAGGATATACTTGTTTTTCTTATAGTCAATACACTAATTACAAATAAATTCTTATGTGTGTTTGAGTTTCGGTTTGGCTTGAATAGTTTCGAATCAAAAGCAGGTCTTATAAAAATTGTAATTGAATATTTTGATATTTATGGTGATATTCAAGAAAACACCGTAGCAGTGACACAAATCTGTGCTCTGAGAATTTAACAGTGAAGTAATTAGTATTCCCAGTGCTCATCTAAAACCATTAAAATAACAGCTATTAGGTATTTTTGTAGATAACGTACAAGTTCGACAGTGTCCTTCGTGTAGATAGTTCCTAAAGTATTTTAATGTGAGTAAAGTACTTAATTATACTTCGGTTAGTGTTGAAAGTTCTAACTAAAGTGCTTGGAGAACCATACTTATTTTTATTGTACTGTTCGAAATCTTACCTTTGAAGTGGCGTTTATAACGGCATTTTAACGGCAAAACGGCAGTTTTATCGGTGAAGACCTTTTCTTCTATATTTTGGTCCTAAAGCCGTCCCATTGTGTCTGTTGACCCTGTCAGTATAATTTAATTATTTCTCTAGAAACTAAGCTCACATAGGGATTTGTTCTAACTTTGAAGTATAATTTGAAAAAGAATTTAATACGTAACTTGTTAGACTAATCGAAGAGTGAGCTTCTTATAATGCATGAGTGCTATTTTAAACTTAATATAAAATGTATAATGGCCTTTCATCATAACATTGTTACTATTTAAACACATTCGTGACTTCCATTACGATACACCCCTCTTCCAACATTCCTTTAATAAATATAATGTATTTAAAAAAGTCTGATCTGCACCTTCACTTAAAAATTCGATAAAACATAATTGAATTAAATTTTCATCTCTCATATCATCTTAATTTGACTGACATCGTTGTACCACGCTTTTCTTGAGTAAGACGATATTTCAATAAATTAATTATGGTAGTATCTACTACAAAATAGTTTACCGGTGCTAATACAGTTGGAATTGCTGAATCAATGTCAAAAATAATGGACCAATGAATTAGTTCTGAGAGCTAACTATCGCCGCTAACAGCGATGGGATATGCGTTACTCCTCATTGCATCCGAAAATCTCAAATTATTACCTCTCCTTTCTTAACTCTAAGCCGTGGTACAGCAATTTTAACTATAATAACTATTTTCCTAAATAATTTATTGACTATTGTCGATCTTGTACAGAATAATGAATAAATTAGATTTATTAAGTAGAATAAAATCAATTTAATAATACATTTGCGTTACTGGCGTTCGACGCTGTACTTTTGCGTTTGTCAAATGTCTCGAAATCAAATGATAGATGTTATATTATCGAACAGTGTACTTAGAATTATTATAACATAAGAATGTTTGATTTCCCGTTAAATATTTTGAACCTTAGAGGTAACCAAAAACAAATAGCCCAAGTAATATTTTTCTTTAACTTTTATAATCAATAAATTAAAACATTAAATGGATATAAATTTAATACGAATTATTGAAGTTTAGTGTGATGATTATTGTGCAGTTTCATCCAGTTTATATGTATTGTCAAGTATATTTTACGTAACATAAAATATAATTAGATTCCATAGCAATAAAGTAAGAATATATCCAAGATGAGAAAGCCTTATAATAAGCCTAATAAGCCGCAGTCCTTTTCATATATGTAGTATACATAGTCCACACAATTTATCCAGTCACCCCATGCCTGTTTATCCGTATGTGTCAATATTGGCCAGTGATGACCAGTCCATAGCGACCCACGCCCATAACCATATCATTTTCAACTATATTGCACAATAGTCCTGCATCGAAAGGGGATTGTTCTTGGGTGCACTTTTATAGTGCATACAGAGATAATTGCCGGCTGATGTCCTATCACATTTAGATTAAAACTGTTCAACGGGCATTGGCGAGTTGGCTTCTGCCCCTCGTACACCTTCCAAAGGCCCCAGGATCCTGTGATCCCGTGAAAGGAAAGGGAAAGAACAAAAAAAATAATAATAACAAAAACTTAGAAATTATATTTGCAAATTCTTGCCTGTCAAGTTACCTCTAATAGAAAATCAATGTGTTTACCCGAACAGTGAGAATTACCTTTCTACTTAATGTACATTTATTATTTCAATAAATAATAATGCAGTGTTTATCTTAGTTATACACATGAAGTGTTTTGTACTGTAATATGTAGATAGTTTGGTAATTTTTCTTATAGCAGTTTGAGATGGTATAAAATGGGTGACTATTTATATATTTGTAGTTTAAATGTGAGTACTTATATGTTTTTTATAATTTATAGCATTTTTTATGTTGAATTGTTTTTTTATGAGACCCATGACATCTCGAAGGCATGATATGAAAGTAAATAGTACCAAAGATGAGTGAGTCTATTCTAATATTTTATACGTATACTTTTTATTGAAATCTCCAAAATGTATTTAAAACTACGAATATATTATGTACCGTATTGTAAATGTATACTTATTTATGTGTTCCCAGTAGTTTACCAGTGAAAATGTATTGAACAATCTGTACGCTATTTAAATATATACAAATTTACAATTATGTCTTGTTTTTTTTTTGTTTAATGTCGTTAATAGAATTTTGGCCTTTTAAACACCAATCTTAGTGCAAAAACTGCATCACTTTTAATACGTAATATATTTTTTTCTGAAGGAACTACAGGTATATCTACTGTTTTTTTTTACTTTTTTTAAACTTTGCTTCACAGTGTGGGGCGGGTGCGGTAACAAACATACAATTACACATCACATGACACAACAATTTGTGGATCACACAAAGAGTTGTTCCGTGCGGGAATCGAACCCGCGACACGTTGCATAGCAGCCACTTGCCCAGCCACCGCACCAACCGTGCAGTCTAAAGGATAAAGAAGGAAGGAAGGATTACAATTATAATAAAACTAATAAACATACAAAACATATCGTACCAAATTTTTAATCATACATAGCATATATATAGCACTTAACAGTGACATATTTTTTTTATGTAATAGCTCGACAAACGAGCAGACGTATTACCTGATGGTAAGCAATCAGCGCCGCCCATGGACACTCGCAACGGAGGAGTTACGAGTGCGTTGCCGACCTTTTAGGGATTAGGGATTTGGAGATTTAGGGATTGAGGAGGGATTGGGGAAGGGGAAAGATTGGGCCTCCGGTAACCTCACTCACACGGCGTAACACAACGCAGTGGTTATTTCACGCCGGTTATCTGTGAGGCCGTGGTATCACTCCGGTCGAGCCGACCCATTCGTGCCGAAGCATGGCTCTCCCACACTTGAATCATTTTTGTTTGTTCAAAAATGGTGAGGTATCAGGGTTTTTTGTGAGGGGTAAATCATCAAATGACTTCTCCCGCTCAGGGCCGGGCGGGAGGGAGTGTCAGACTCTTACTGACTAAAAACCCCCCTGTTCCTTCTCCTGCTCTGGGCCGAGGTCGCGGTGCCTCATTGCGCTTACCCCGCAACCCCCGCTGAACATCACCCCTATAGGGCCCTGTCTGTGGTGGTCTATTGGCTCTTTGAGGCGCGCGCGGAACGCTACGCGCCGTACGCTCGGGTCTGGATCTGGTCGGGCGGCGAGTTGTCCTTACTCGCCGTCCGCAGACCCGCACATCGTGAAGGTATAAGGGTGTGGGAAAGATTAGGCCTCCAGTAACCTCACTCACATGGTGACGTATGCTTCGTGTCAACGCTGTGGTCATTGCATGCCAGGATTCTGTGAGGCCAGGTATCACCCCAGTCGAGTCCAGCCGACCCATTCGTGCAGAAGCATGGCTTTCCCACACAATAATTATCGAAGGTGTAAAAGATTAATTTAGTTACAGACTCTTGAAGTTTTAAGGTAGATTCAGTTTATTAATGGGTTGAAGAGCATAGAATCTAACCTGATTTGTGCCTTATGCGAAAGTTTCCTAGGTCAAAAATAAATTAATTCGACGTTTCAACACAATACAATATTGAAAATTAACTATACTTTTTATTAATCGATCCGAAATAAGTAAACTATTTGACTCAAAATTACTACTTTAAAGTTTCATAGAAAATTATCGTTTTTGACATGACATGAATTTGACTAGTTACTACCGCATTATATCTTTTCTAGCTTCAGCCCGCTGCTTCGGCCGCTTTGTATGTTGATAAAAAGCAGCATAATTATGTGTTAATCCAGGGTATGACCTATCCACATAGCAAACTAAATCGGTAAAGCAATATTCTAAATTTGAAAGTTTGTGAGAAACTTTCAAATTTAGAATAGGTATGAGTATGATGTACCTAAGGCCTTATAAAAGTTTTTTCTATATTCGAGGGTTATTCTAATTTTTGCGGAGCTGAGAAAATAACTAAAATAAATATATGTAAAAAGTATTTATTAAAAAATAAATAATGTACAGCGTATAAAATTATCTATTTAAAATCTTAGCACCATAACGTTACAACATAGTAAATGCATTGTCTGACTATTTACTAAACATAATGAGTATCATAAGCCTTGCGACTGAGAACATACTCTATATATAATATACTTTGAAAAATAAATTTAAAAATATTACTATCAATCAGTCAATTAAACGAACCGACAATTCAAAGGCGTATTTATTGCGACTGAAATGTTGAACCTTATTTCTCATGTAATAAAGTTTAAAAATCTGTATGGTAGTTTTTTCTTAACGCTACGCGTCTGACGAGTCGGCTACTTAAATGCAATATCTTAGAAAAACTTCCCATCACCCTAACCCTTGCTATAAAGCTAAAATGCGCTCTATAACTGCGTTGTAATAAGGCCTAAAATTCATTGCTTGACGACGGTTTGTTGGTGGAACATTGGTTTGGATGCGGAGAGAAGTTTCTCAGAGACAACGTGTGCTATTCTTGCGCTGCGTTGCCAGACAAGTTCTCGAGTACGTTCATTGTTGCTGTCCACTCGAACCTAGAAACAGAAATTTGTTAAGAAACGCGACATCTTGCAGTTGCAAGCATCTAAAAATTATAATTGGCATTGCTCATTCCCTGGCAAGCTAATGGCAAATAAAAAATATTCCATTTCCTTAATAACACGATCGATTTTAAAGAGTTACAACTACAGTTGAAATAAAGGATCATTTACATGATACATTACATTTCATATACATTTCTTTTACATACATGAGCTATGATTAATTTAAGGTTCGTTTACATAATGACCACGCAAGTGCTTGAATGCAAAAGGCAATAAACTTGCATCTAAATGTAACTGATTGTTGTAAATAATCAAAATAGACAATCAATCATTTTGCTGTCATGCTTTCTGTCGGAACCTGTCGATATGCATAGTACACTAGTCACGAACAACTTTAACACGATATCGAACTAAACGTTACGGGATTTTATTTTCACTCGGTAAATATTAACCGTTCTATTGCTATACCTTGACTTCTGCTTGTTGAAAGAATAAAGTTTCTTTTTTTATCCAAAAAATCTCGATCTATAATTACCTGTTTAGGCTGCAGAACCTTGATTGTATGGAGTGTGGCGACACCTTGGTTGTTTACTCTCAGAGTCAGTTTTCCCAGCATCTCAGCTGTAGTTGCTGTTGCTGATCTGATGTCTTTCTTTGCTCCACGACCAACCTACATAAATAAATTTTATTAATCTTCTGAATCCATTCCAAATGCAAGTAAAATGTTTTCAATTATTTAAGAAAATGTGTCAATGTTCATGATAAGATCTGTTACCTCTTTCTCCACTCTGAGTATGAGTGGTCCGACAGCAAAGTTGCTCTTGACAGTCGTGTGATCGGCCATGATGCTTACAGATACGTCTCCAGTCCTCCTCAGAGATGATAAACCATACAGCGTTCCCTTAGCCCTCGGCTTGCTCTTCTCTGAAGTCTTAGTCTTGTTCTTGGTTTTGTTGGTTGCTGGTTTCTTTGTTGTGGTCTTCGTTGGCTTCGGTTTTGGTTTCGTTGCCTTGGTAGGGGCCTTAACTGGTGGTTTAGCTGCAGGTTTCCTAGTCGGTGTAGCCTTTGCTTTCTCTGAAGTCTTTTCTTTCATTGCTCTAGATTCAGCAACAGGAGTTTGTTCTCCAACCACTTCGTTAGGCTTCACATCATTAACTTGAGTAATCTCTTCCTTAACTGTCTCCGGGATCTCAGATACTGTTTTCTCTTTGGTTTTATTTGCTTCGCTGCCGCGTGCTGTATTCTTCTTCTTATTTGAGCTTTTCCTAAAAGTGAAAATAAGTTACGTAATGTCATATGTATCCGGATTACTTCGTTGCGTCAGTCAATATGTCGTTTCAACAAAACGCCGTTATATACTGTCTAAATTATTAGTCACCAAGTTTCATATTTTAAACTTTCTCCCTTTCGGACGAGGTTAAATAAAATTTCTTACCTTTTTGGTTTGGTCTTGTTACCCTTCTTTGGCTTGGAAGTCTTCTTATTGGCGTCGATTGGCTGCAGCTTAACACTGACGGGGTCGTACGACGTCCTCAAAATGTCGTTCATTTTCTCCAAGATGTTGTCTACGAATCTGTTGTACTTGACGATGTAGATAGCGGGGACGGTTGTCGGCTTCTTTGTGGTCTCATCACTGAGAGCGCCTGTTAAATTTATTGGCGGTAAAGACAAAAGCGAAAAGGTTCTATTGTTTCTTACTTCACAAATATATTTTTTATATTATATGCTACGAATCTTACGACCCTGATCCGAATTTGTTGCCTACCTATTCTTGCGTATGTGTCACTTTGAACTTATTTTTTTATTGATAATAGACTCGTCATAAAATTTAACGGGCATGTATGAATAGTGGGCTACAAAATAAATTACAGACCTAGTTATATGCAGCATTGTTTAGTCTTTAATAAAACGAGTTTGAAATAAAGTGTTGCAAAAACCGCAGCTTGATTTCCTATTAATCATTTTCTACACTAGCAAAGAATCCACATTCATTTATTAGCAAAAGTAAAACCTTTTTTTTCGAATCTCATTTGTCATACTCCAATAATTCAGTGCCTAATTAAAAGCAACTGTAATATTTAACAACTGTATTGCCACAAGCTAATGCACGGTTCACTAAAACTGTGTTTTCATGTAGGATTTGATAATAATTACCTACTATTAATTACTTTAGCCTCGTTTAATTGCAGTATGATACTAATTTGATTGATGAATCGGCTCGGTGACTTAAATTGTTAACGACATTGATTAATATGGACAGTTGGATGTGTAATTGTATAATGTAATATGATAGAAGTTGATGAACGATCCAACTAGGAGACGTTCTTTGGGTTTGCTTTTCTGAAAGATGAGATTTTTGTTCTTGCTATAGTAATTTGAAAAATGAATGCTGTTAATACTGAATTTTAACTAGTATGTAATTACCCTTTAAACGTAATTGCAAATACTTTTTAGATGCCCGGCGTAAAATCGTGGTTACGATAAATCGTAATCATAAATCGATAATCCAACTAGCGAAATCAGATTTCGATATTTTTTTACCGTTAGTTTGCTATATAGTTATAGTTACGCATCAAATGTACGATACCTAGAGCCAAGGCATTTGTTTTTTTTTTGTATACTATGGGCTTTGTTTCTTGAAGACTACATCACGTAGTGACAAATATTGTTAAAAGATTTTCGGTTATTATGGAGAAAGGTGAGTGGAAATTTAATTATTGCCTTGGCTCTAGGTAAAGCTTAATAAGGATAAGCTTAATTACAATCTCGTTTGTTTTTTCTAGCTAGATTTGGATATAAAACTCAGATCTCAGCGATCCGGGCTAGGACCATTAATGTGTATATTTATTCATTACTTTTCCTTCTATCTTTGAGGTTCTATTTGGTTATCTAACTAGATTATACACATTGAAAAGGTATAGTTTCTCTTTCAAAAGTCACGTTCATGTCGCTTTAATGGTGCAGACCTAAATTGTTTGTCTGCGTGCAAGTATAACTAACGTACGCTCAATAATTATTCAACTGAATCCTACACCTGATTCTAGCCACGTTATGCTGGCACGCAAGCTAACTGTATCGGTCTCTCGGAGCCCCACTTGAATTCTAATCGTCGTTCACAATTAATACGCCCAGTCAACGGTGGATTTTCTATTTTCCACACGTAAAAGAAACTGCGTGCCGTACCACGCACATTCGAAGAAATCTAATTACGGCATACATTGATACGACGCGGGGCCACTACAGAAACACTTTAGGGTACACTGAATTCTATTATTTACCTATCTTTTATAATATAAGGCAAAAATGAGTGATCTTGAAATAACAACGATGGGGAGTGAGTAATTGCGCAAACTCTATTTACATCGCTATAGGCACCCTAAACAACTTTAAACTCTTGTAAAAGTATTTCTTTTACAGTTTGATTATATCGAATTTGTACATATAGTGGGAAGGTGACGTATTCCGGGTCGGCAGTCTCTACAGGTGCCCATATGGTCCACACTAAACGAGTTTCATTCAGGTCACATATGACTCCTCGCGACACTCCCAGCATTTCACGACGACAAATATTTAAAAATTTCTCTTTTCGCATCTCATTATCTTGTTTTCACTGTACCGGACGTTCGACACGCAAATTTTGCGGCGGATTTCGAAATTAAGTGAGAGTAAACATTTATTCCGAATTACTTTCTATCGGCTATTTTTGAATATTACTTAAATTTTCGTCAAGGTCACTCCTGGGCGCGGCCGGAGCAAGGTCAAAGAAAGTGTCAAGGTTGTAGAAGAAATCGGGCGGGTTCATCGCTCGAGCTCCGGTTGAGAAAGTAAGCGGCCGGTGGACGCCGCGTCGGCCGGCCTCCTAACACACATATACCGAACTAGTTCCTTGTCGAGCGACGACTCGCTGCGGCCGCGCACCCGACACATTCACGGATCTCAAGATTTCTATCAAAGATACAACCCTGGTACCTATCTCGATGGAGATACACATACTTACAATAATTATGTTACAGATAAGGATTTAAGGAACGGATCATAGGGATAGAGGATTTTTGTGCGTTATAATACATACATAAATCGGTCAAAAGGCTAGTTATTTATATCTATATTTTAATTTCTACATACAATACTGCTACGTAAATGTACTATGGAAATAATATGGGAGATAGAGTATTTAAATATATGCATAATATAAGAACAAGTCTACAGCATAATGTTACAGTTATGGATCGGGGTAAGAGGAGCATAAATAGTTGAAGCTGACTAGTATACATTTTTATTACAACAATCAAAATTAAATTAATATTACTAGATAATGTCACTCGAGTAGTTGACACCGAGATAGAGCAGGCAACTAGTTTTCTGACCGATGTACGACAAAACTTTATAATGTACAACATTTAATGTATTGTGTACAATTATGACGCACAAATTGTCGCAAAGGTATTATAAAGAATTTCACACATAAATTAGAACAACAGATTTATTTCAAATAATTTGCCACGAGACCAGTGTGACATGATCTAGACATTAATTTAACTTTAACTTTCTCGGTACCATACTTACACTTTCACACATCAAACACACTCACTTAATAAATAAAATAAATAGCATAAATAAATAGTCAATAAATAGCTAAGCTAAAGGAGAGGACCGTGGAGGTCTCGTCAGGTGGATGAGAGGGCGTGGCTCGCCCGGGATCTCGCCGCCTACTCACTATCTGAACTTTTTGTGTTCAGGGGCGACTGCCGCGGCGGATGTCGCTTTGGTTTTCTTTACTTTACCCAGATGGTTGGCTTTTTTTCCGGCCTTTTTCGCATACGCCGCGACGCTCGCCTTCAGCTTTTTGGACTCACGTGCGTTCTTAGCGGAGATGTTCCTGCCGAGCGCGTCGGTGATGTCGTCGTCGTCGTCATCGTCGTCATCCTCGGCCTCGTCATCATCTTCATCGTCGTCGTCGTCGTCATCTCCGACGGCATCAATGCCAATATCATCATCGTCATCATCGTCCTCCTCATTTTCGTTCTCAGCTTCAGCAACGGCTTCAGCGGCTTCAGCAGGAGCTTCGACCTCAGCACTTGCGGGCTCTTTTTGTGCTACAATTGCTCCTTCTTCGCCTTCAACAGCTTCTGCTTCTCCCTCAGCAGCTTCTTCAGCGACGGCGGCGACATCCTCAGAGGACGCAGCAGCGACAGGTGCAGCAGGCGCAGCAGCAACGGTGTCAGCGGGCGCTACCACGGGTTGGACTGCCGCGGGCTCATCATCATCATCGTCTTCTTCTGTGAGATTAAATTTTTTGTTCATAAATACTTCTAACAACTAGCAAATAAAACGATATAATGCAAACGTTGCGAGTCCTTACCTCCTCCTAAGATGTCATCGAAGAACCTCTCGAGGTAGTCATCATCGTCGTCATCATCGGCTTCCTCATCATCATCGTCGTCATCATCATCATCGTCGTCGTCATCGTCGTCACCTGAGAAAAACCATATCAAATAAACACACTACTTCAACAAACGTTTGAAACTGGAGCAATGACATTGTCTAAACCTGTGCACCTATCTAGTTATTGGCACATATCACTTATTTTTTCCGTTTCAATACACACGTATGGTTAACACTATTATCGATATTGAAGCACAAATGAACTGTTAAACAAACAGTTAAAGCCGCGCGCCGACGTCTCGCGGTGCGTGACGTCCTGAGCGAGGCTTTCGTATCGAGAAAGCAGGGGAGCGTCAATTTCTCTGATTGAGTCTTTTCTGTTTGAATTAATTAACGATTGAGAGCGCCTGTCACGCTGCTCGATTCACATTCCACGTTGGCCCGCCGCGTCCTGATTCTAAGGAATTTTTATCGATATATTGTACCACTTTTACCGTAGTTCTGAATTATCGATTATGATCCATATATTTTCTAAGCTTTTCTTGTTTTCCTAATTGTTTGAACTGATCAGTAATTGCAGTGTGTTGTTAGGATATTAAAAATTAACCAAGATAGTTAAATTAGATTGAATCTCGATATTGTAGCTATGTATAGAAAAAGCAAGTGCATTAAGTCGTAAATTATAATTGCAAATTGATCTGCAAAGTGTTCAGCTATGCCTGAATCATTTAACGAGCCATTACCATGCTATTTGCAGAGTAATTATGCAGGTGTTTTGTAAAACGCAATAAATTCTCTATCAATGATTAAGAGTCTAAGCTCGAGTGCTTTTACTAATGCAGCATTATCGCTGACAGCGTATGCTACACGAGATATATTTATCGTATCTACCGTTAGAACTCCTGTTCACTTCAACGGTAAACGAAACAGGTATCGATATTTTTGCAATATGGAATCTTTAACAACCTTACTGTACTTTGGTAATTAAAATCTATTGGAATGTTTTATACAAATAATGGCTTCGTAAATATCACTATGTAAACTAACCGTTTGAGATCTTTTTAATTAAATAACTTATATGTTCTTAGGGTTTGTATTTTAAAGTGGCAATCACAAAGAAGTGAATAAGTAAAAAGTGCAAACCGCACTTAAGCCTTATTTAACTTAACAGTATTGAATGAATATCTCTGAAGTAATAACCAAAAGTATCAGACTTACCAGTTAATGCATCATCAATGTCAACATCTTCATCATCGTCGTCGTCGTCGTCATCGTCGTCGTCGTCATCAGCAGCCGCCGCGGGTGCTGCGGGCGCTGCAGCCGCAGCTTGCCTACCCACTTCCTTGTCTTCCTCCGGTCGGGCGATAGGGCTACCGCATACCGACAACACTAGGCAGCACAAAGCCGCTAACAAGAACAACGACCTCATCTCGTATCTGAAACAAACACAACCTTTAATTACATCACCGGGAGCATCGCGACCGCGACAGTGCCGACCCGACCACCAGCCCACTGTAGCTATCACGATATCACAACACTATCACGAACACAATCACATGCACTATGTCCTTGACACTTCACCTTTTGTTGAACTGTCACTGTTGAGTCCGTGTGGGCTCTAGCGGAAGAGGTTCCGCCCGCGTCCTTCTGTTGCCGGTGTTTGGGACGCTATGGCCGAGCGTGGCGAGCGGAAACGATATAGCGGCGGCGTCTTCACCGCGCACTCTTTTATAGAGTTACGTCACACACGCAGGGAAGGAAAGTAGTGATGGTAGCCGACGGGGACACAGATCAACCAACACGCAGACGTACTCATATTTATACCTGTCGGCCACCATGCCTTCATTACGTATTTTACTTTATTCAACAAATTTTCTTTTGATGTGACACTTTATCTTAAAACTCGTTATTCCTGATTTTTTTGGTTTACTTCTTGTATGATAAAATATAATATGCATATGCTATCCATTAATTAAGGCAACACTAGTATCAAACATTTTAATACAATTAAGTTTCTATTGTACATTATACATTTTAAAATATTTTCAGGTTGACCTTATGACCTAATCTATTGAACGAATAAATTTTACGGTTGATTTTAAGATTATCATTAGGGGATTTCTGTGTTATTTATGGGCCTAACTATTGATTATTCCAAACATTCATCATTTTGCAACGTTTATACCAATCATTTCAGCAGAACATGTTTTGCATATTGCAAACAAAACCATTAGTCATATAAGCTTTCACTTATTCATAAAGGAATTCAAAGAAATACTAAATTTACGATCATCGAACAGCTAGCTACTCTTAATCTTTTTTCTAATCAGTTTTTTCCTTAATTTTATAATCTGTGGCATTCCAAGAGGGGTTGGTTAGGTCCAAATGATTAATTTATTCAGCATATTTACGGACTTGCCGTGTCTCACTGGAGAAATGTGCGAGCAGTGTATTGTGTCAGAATCTTTAAGTATTTTAAACATTAGTATGAGGAGACCAGCCCCATACTTTCACTTAAGGTTATGTGTGTAAACGCGCTTTAAGTGCCATTGATAACGTGACGTAAAAACGAAAACTTGGGCGTTCCGTATGGACATATCATAACTTTTGCAACAACATTCCAAACGACATACATGGTATTATTAAATAAGTTGATAGATTTTCATAAAAAGAGAAAATATCCATTTATACTTTTGTCAATCTTAATTCGTTTGGAGATTTTAGGACTTAATGGCGACCATATATAGTTTAAAGATTTGTATTACAATTAGCTAAAGGTGTTTCAACTAAATAAGATTTCTCTTTTTTCTAAAAAAAATATAAGGTCTTTATTTTCATTTTTTTGTTATGTGTTATAAAAATACTAGCGCTTTAAGAACTTGTAAGTTAACTATTTTAACAATATGTATTACCACAATCATCTTATTTTATGAACAATTCAATTTACATATTAATTCGCCTTTTGTTACATGTATATATTATTTGCATTTGACTATCATGCTGAACAGAATACTATACTGCAGAGAAAGAAATTCAATGATGACTTGACATTGTAAAAACAAAAAGAAATTATTTTAGAAATTGACAAAATCTACAGAGTCACTTATCTTAGATAAACATTGTCGTGTCAACTGGAAATGAGAAGTCACGACGCACTCTACAAGTTTATCTACATTGCTAGAAAGTTCAGGAAGTTCTTAGAAAAGTATAGAGATATTAAATGGCTGAAACATTGTCTTCAATATAATTTTTATTGCACTGACGCTCTTAGATTACAAGTCGACGTGCATATTCATGGCAAGAAATAATAAGTTTAAACACTCCATAAAATATAACTAAAACGTAAAAGATTAAGTTCAAACTTGTATTTATCCGTACAACAGTTGAATTAAATATTCGTTTTAAACAACTGTACGCAACAACAATTTGTCAACAAACTTAAAATTCCATCTCAATTGCGGATACTAAAATAAATCATTTCGATCATTCCAAGTTGTAATTGATATAATGTTTTATAGTTCTATAAAAGTCATTAAGAAAAATGTCAGTTCACGGCCCATAGAGGTCGATATCGCGACATCGGCTGAAGGTAGAAAGGTCTAAACTCGTTTTTGGTATAGTAGGCGTCCACAAATATTTGTATGCGCCTTGTGAATGGACCCCGAGGACTTTCTCTCGAACCAAGTCTCTAACACTGACGAGGTCGTGTCGTGTATGCATGGTGCTTCTGTAGCAGGCAGCTTGACTGTTTTTGTTTTCACTACAAACTTCCAAGGATATGGAGCATTTGATTTTTTTTTTGTAAATATTTCTTTTTATTATCTTCAGGTCACATAATAATTGTGCCTTATTTTAACGCTGTTTGGGAAAGTTGTGATATCGTAAGGAAAAATCGATTTTGTATAACGAATTAATACAATTCACAATATTTATATCAAATGATATTTACGTCTGCCTCAATTAATTGATTTCAAACCATGGTGTCAAAAACATGTTTAATTTGTATAAGTATAAAATTCAATAATTTGAGGTTTCGGCAAATTATCAACATTGCTAATAGCTCGCTTGTACCGCAGCACAGCTGCACACAGTCACGGGCTACGCTCGCGCTCCCAAATCGCGACACTTGCTATAAGGTCAATGTATTCGCATACAAAGTGACACAGTTACGACGAATATTTGTGTTAGTCGTCCCTCACTTCCTCTAGGACTGACTTGGCTATCGATTTTTATTCATCGATTAAAAGCCACTATCGATGTTATAAGTATGGACGAGTGCCTTGCCTGTTGCATTTTTGTTTTACACCGCAATACGGAGACTTAATTCATAAAGACATGATTTCTTATAATTAATTATAGCTGTTGAAAAAGTAATTTAAAGACTTATGTTAAATATACTTCAGTTATTAATATGAATGTCTTCCCTATCTTTACATCGTGCAAGCTTCACAGTCCAACCATGTCGATAATATTAAGGTCAAGTCTAAGCTGTGTATAATGACATGTCAATCAAAATGTTACGTTGTATGTAATAACTTGTAAGTTAAGCAAGTTCACGGTTAGTAGTCACACATCTATTTTCACGGCACACGAGTTACAATAACATCTGGCGTTACTTATGTTTTACTGTGTATGTATGATGGTTCGTTTACGAATGTGTAGTCTTGTTTAGTTTTATGTGTGAATGTAGTAAAAATAGTCTGTAATTAAAGTTTACAATGCCCCACTTTGTGTGTATATCGATTATTTGTGTTTATCATCATAGATTAAAGAAATAAATCGGTATCTTCCTAAGTCAAAGAAATTTTCGTAGGCTTATCCTTATTACCAATTTTTTGTATTTTATTAAAATCATTTGCTAGTAAATTTCTGTTCATATTAATTAAGGTCTAAAGACTTTTATACTGTACCAGTACTAATGTAAAAGCAAACTTAGTCACAATTTCAGAAATACGAAATCAAAGTACCAACTTAGTTGTCGTTTTTCGATTTCACTTTACAATAATTTATGACGTGTAATTGGTTTTATTTTCTCCAATATTACGCTTCATAGTTAATGCTTAGATCAAAATTATATAATTCGATTAACTTTAACATTTTATGCTTTCTTCCTTTCTTTTAACTGGTTATCTCTGAGGTTTAATTATAGACCTTGCTTGAAAATGGAAGAGTCAGCTTTTAAAGTGAATGTTTATGGGTCGTTAAATGTAAGTGGTAACCGATACCCTCCCACAGAAGTCGTTACAACATGATAAACAATGTAACTTCTATAAACATAACTTATTTTTAGGTTTATGAACTTAATTTCATTTGTATGCTAATTACAAATAACTTTCAAAATTATTATATACATTAATATTTTTAATTATATCTTTCAAACCATATTTAATTAAGTTTTTGAACGTTTTGTTAATTACCACCAAGGATTCTAAAATCTTAGTCGAGTGTGAATAGTGCATGATTGTAGAGCAAGCATAAGCCTTTGCTTGGAGCAGGTGAAGGAACGTTTTGGTTTTAAGTCAGTAAGTATATCATTATTCGTCTCGTCTCACCTTGGGAGAGAGAAGATATATGATGATTTTTCTGAATATTTCTTAAAAAATATTCAGAAAATTCTTTATGTTTTTGTGTAAAAAACAACGAACCATACATATTCGTGTATAAAAAACTGCCATGTAAAAAAATTTAGCATTTTTTTGTTTGGATAATTGAAACAGGTCCTGTTTCCCTGTGATTCATGTCCTAATCAATATGTTAATAATTTATTGTATAGGGTTTAAATGACAACAGCCTACACAGTAACGGGATAGTCATAGTATGTCATGTTTTGACGGTGATACGAGCGAGCTAGCGTTCGTGGTGAACTCTGATGGCCTACTATCACGACCGGTTGCCAACGAGTACTTTCTTTCGGGCGTTCTCACTTCCGCCTGCGCCCGCGCGCCTCCACGCAACCGGCACAGGACTTGAACCTATATACGCCCCACATCTAGTACATTGTGACTTGTGACGTATGTTGCAGTTGAAGTTTTGTTTGGGGAATATTCTTGTCGTTACTAGTCTTTTTTTAAATAGTAGTAGTTACTAATGAATACTTGATAAGTTAATTTTTTGGTGCTACGTTGACATTGATGAGGTTTTTTCCGTGTCTAATCTAATTTCTAGTAGTAATTTAATACACAGTAATTTCATTAAATTACTGATTATTCGTTTCTATAATTAAAAGACACACTCACACTTTTCAATTTTATATACTTTTTATAATCCTACATTTCATTTTCTTCAACATTTCATTCACTTGTATGCATCGGCAGCGGCAGAAACTACAAGATATCTATGAAAACGCAAACTGTCAGTAACAACGAAACATTAGAATGCTGATAAAATCAATAAAATTAATTTCTAGTTTAGAAAAATTTTTAGTATGACTTTCGAATTTAAAAAGTGAAACTGGAATTCATTTTGCCGAATATTAATTTGGCATTCCGTTGATGTTCTACGATTTCACGTTGTACGTATGAATGTATGTATGGGTGGTGCAGGCTCACTTACATAATTCTATGTAAATACTATAACGGTTATTTGTAAATGGTAATCATTGCAATATATATGCATATAACATATGGTTAATATGTCTGTATATTTAATTTATGTAGTATTATATACAATAGTCGTTAGTGTAATACATTTTTATAAGTTTACTAGCTTTTGCCCGCGACTTTTGGAATAGTGACTTTCTGCAGATTTTTTGTTTAAAAACTATCACATTATGTCAAACTATGTACTTATGTACCAAATTTTACACAAATAAATTCAGTAGGAATTTAGGGGTGAAGAAAAGACTGACAAACAGACAGTCAGCCAGAGTTACTTTCGCATTTATTAAGGTTGGATTTAAATGTACAATCTATGTTTTAGTTATGTGCCAAGTAGATAAAAAAGAAAAATACAGTAACTATTGATTGAGTACTAAGTCAACCAATGGTTATAGTTAGTAAATATATTATCATCAACAACCTATAAAGTGCCAGCAGTTGAGCAAACGCTACTTCTAACTCGGTGTAGGTATGAGTATTAATCACCACGATAATTCAGGCAGGTGTGCGATTTCATACTCATGATTAGAAATTATATGTCTAGGTTTTTTCAAGATCCAGTGCTCTTGAGGCAATCACAATAATATACCGCTGTCTCGGCTCGGAGCCAAAGAAGGACAGAGACTCCAATGTTGGACACATAATTTTAGTAATTTAAATTATTTAGAAATGTGACTTTACATTGGCACTTTCCACCTTTAAGTTGCCTCGCGACTATAAACATGTAACTTGATTAAAAACCATATTTTTTTGTTAGTAAAGCATGGTGGCCCTGTTCTCTGTCAATCATTATTTTTTTCCGTGCATACCAAATAACTGTTGACTTTTGATGTTTGCCTCATCTGGGTAGATCGAAACTATAAAACTCAACCTGGAACGAGTCTTAC
This sequence comes from Spodoptera exigua, assembly GCA_902829305.4. Taxonomy (NCBI): domain Eukaryota; kingdom Metazoa; phylum Arthropoda; class Insecta; order Lepidoptera; family Noctuidae; genus Spodoptera; species Spodoptera exigua. The sequence goes on from LR824607.2 coordinate 6,485,417, forward strand.
ATACTTCTTTGTTTTCTTTATTTTCTTAAATAGGTATTTGTATATTCGTTACTTATGATTATTTATTTGGTTCTTATTGACCAACATCTCTGATATCGAGTTAACAGGATTTATTGGAATAGTACATATTAGTATAGTTATAGTATTTAATATGATTTAAAATCTCTAAATTAATTACTATTCAACCTGGTTAATTAATTGACTGTATGAAGATAAATAAATACATCTGACATTCACGCACAATTTTAATATACAATTTGTTTTATGATCGCCTATACAAAAGACATCAACGCGTCGCGCGTTGAAGTCTTTAACACTATACATAATTTTGAAAGTTAAAAATAAACATATTGTAAACATAATGGAAATGTTTACGATTCTATAACTTTTCAGTTATAATATTGGATATAGGTATGTTTTCAACTTTTATTTATCATTTAAGAAATTTAGTTCATTGATTGGTTGACCGCCATCTAGCGGCAAAGTCTTATATCAGTTTGCTGTCGTTTGTTGATGGCAATAATACTTGATAAAGAAATGTTAAGTTCTTATTTAGTGTCAAAGCAACTCTACAGATGGCGTTGAAAGTTGAACAAGATTAAAATATTTTAAGTAGGTTATAATTTACATTGCATTAGAATCAACGTTTATTATAACAAATATTTTGTGGAAATATCGAAGAAAAACAAAATACAAGTAATTATTTTTCGAACAACAAGCAACGCAAATATTTTAAAACTATACTATTATATATAAACTACTTTGTAATTGGCACTTGATATTTATATTTTATAAGAAACCCTACGGTAAATTTTGGTTACTTTTGAGCCGGTGCGGAATTTACCAGTTGAGCTAGTTTTACACACATATTTATTTTGGTTATTTGTTTAAAATATACATTAATTCATTTCTTTTATACAAATATTATATAGACTAGAGAGGCAAAATTTGAAAGTTTATATGTAGAGGGTAATCTTTGGAACCGCTAGTCGGATTCCCAAAACTCTTTCACTGATAGATAGCTACAATGTTCCTATGTGTTATAGGCAACAGCCGGTGTAACCGCGCGAGAGTAGCTAGTTTCATATATAGTTCATTTATAAATTATTACTTTTAATAAATGATATTTACAATCTATGTAGTGAAACTGGAACTCATGTGAATAGCATTTATTTTTTATTGATTAGGAGGTCAACGAGCAGACACTCTGATGGTAAGTGATCGCATGGACACTAGCAACTCAATAGGACTCACAAGCACGCTGCTGGCCTGTAAAAAAAGAGTACCTACACTCGTTTTTTTGAAAGTTTAAATGTCTTATCGGTTCAGAAATACCGCTGCCTAAATATCAATATAAGGTAGCAAATCGAAGATTGACACATTACTCGCTCCAAAATGGTAGGCGCTTAGCTTGTTTGAAGCAGCGCGTTCGGAAACGCCGCTTTAGTTATTAAAAACAATACCAAATGATAAAACTGTTTATTTTTTCCAAGTACTTATAAAATTGCTGTATACTGTTGAAAACTGGTAAACAATTAAATAAAGTAACTTTAAAATACAGATTTATCTTTTCCTAACACTTAATTCAAATAATTCGAAAATAAAGATAGCGCCTTTCTAAAATTAAAAGCAAGACCTCCATCAAAGACTTTTAAAAAGTAGAACAAAATAAATAAAATGGAACAAAAAACAACATTAATTGACTTCTCTGTTATTGACAATTAATTTATGTAATTACTTGCTTTTGCCCGCGACTTTGTTCGCGTGGAATAGTGACTTCCTGCAGATTTGTGGTTTAAACACTATCCTATGTCCTTTCTCGAGTTCCAAACTATGTCTCTACCAAATTTCACAGAAATCGGTTCAGTAGTTTAGCCATGCAGAAAAGACAGACAGATAGACAAACGGAGTTACTTTCGCTAAATGCGAAAGTAACTCATATAAATTATCATTATTCATATAAAAATATCATATAATCATTAATTCATACAAAAATGTCAAGAGATATTAAATAAATAAACGTCGAAATTAAATAAATAACTCCTGCAAGCTTCAGGCATATTTTCTTTATTAAAGGAAAACTTCAAAATTAAAACCTAGTTGTAGCATAAAAAACTGTGTAAATATATTCGGTAACTGGATGAAAGGTTAACAGCAACAATACTTTTTCATGTTTTCACTACACAGTCAGCGCAGCAGCTAGGCAACCGGCTGCTATACAACGTTTCGCAGGCTCGAGTCCTGTACGGTACTATTTTTTGTGTGTATTCACTGTTCCTGGTTGTAAAATTGAATATTTGGACCTCTCTCTCCCACAATTAATTCAAAGGAATTGAGATTGCTAAATTTAAAACCAAATCCTTAAACCGACATCAAAATCCTAACACGAGATCTAAAAAAACCGGACAAGTTCAAAGCAATTAAAATGTCAAACAAACAAACTTAGGCTGGTGGAATCACATGACTGTTTGAACATAACACTGGGGTGGGAGGATTTGCTGTAACATCAATATTAGCGATCGTTTTCGTCATGTGACCGCCTCACTAACACAATGGAAGCCTTGACATTTTCCAACGAGGACGATGATACGAGGTGCGACCGGTCGAGCTTACGTGGAACGATTCAGTTGTACCGTCATGGTATTCTATTTTTGTTTTTAAAGTTATAATTATAGTTTTCGATGTTTTCTTCAAATATATCGTCTATTTTAATGTGTTGATTCGGTATGTAGATTTATATAGAAATGTCGAGACGCGATATTTTATGATATTTTATGTTAAATAAAATAAGAAAATGTTTTGAAAATCATTTTCTAATCACGAAACCCGGAATCACAACATACCTTTTTTTAAACAGCGCATTACAAAACATGCTTTATAGATTTTAATATAGCCAATCAATCATATTCAACATAAATTAGAAAAATTCAAACAAACCAATTCAAACAAAACAGTACAAGGTATTTTGTAAGGTGACGGTAGTTCTTGATCTTTTGGGTAAAGTTTACTTGCGTGCCATCAGCTACATCCGTAGTCTGCCACGGAATCATCACAAATTGCTTACAAACGGACGCGTCTTATAATCAGCCTTCAAAGTACTAACACCTCAATGTACTCGTACCAATTGTCTGTTTATTCTTAATTATGTATGAGTAATCCTGGCTTTAAAACTCACGAAGATAAAGCTCGCTATTATCATCTTTGCTCAAATAAGTTATGATTACTATTCACCACCTGATTAAATAGAATATAAATTTGATGAAAATTACGATTATTATAATTTAAGTATTTTCGAAATTGAACTCTAAGGATTTTGGTAAAAATACAAACGTACCTGCTGAAACATATTCAATAATACCATAAAATAGTTTTTAATACGTTAAGTTCTTGTTAATATTTATTTAAAACAAACGACAACCAACTATATACACTATAGATATAGATATGCAAATTGCATATCAAACGTTGGTTGTCGTGTCAGATTCTTTCGCTCTCTTCATACTCATATAAATAACCTAGTCTTTAAAGCCTTCATACTCGACTAACAAATAGAGAATGCTCGAGGCAGAAGCTAGAAACCTCCACAGAAATAAGAAATAAAGGAATTCCAGCAAAACCGTGATCTTAGCTGTTGTTAACCATTTAAGTACTAGCTGATGAGGATTAAGATTGCTTTGTATGATGCCCATGTACAGTGTACTAATAAACATGTCATTGGCAGAATATTCTTAGTCTAGCACATTTGCATTACAAAGCAATTCGCAGCATTAGAATTCAACAGATAGAAACATCCGCTTTATTACGCTGATTAATGTTGAACTTAATTTTGTATGACATTATTACGTAACATCATGAAAACCATGGCTCGTAGGAGTTTATAATATAAATAAAAAAATAAAATATTATTAAACCCAGCATTATTATTAAATTAAGTAAAATTTTTACTTGTGTATGTGACTCCACCCCTACAAAAGCTTCGTAACAACTTTACTCAAGTATAAAAGCATGACGCTCCAATAACGGATCGTTAGTCACCTCAAAAAAATGTTAAATGTATTTATATCAGAACCACAAAAATGTTCTTAAAATAGGTAACGCTGTAGATTCCCGCGTTGTGACCGACAACAGGTTATTGTACCTCAGCTCGCGGATATCAACGCCAACGCACACTATCGTCCATCAGATCCAGCCTGTTGCTACCTACGTAAGCTTGACGTATTATCTCGAGTCATGTGATGCGCCTGACATCCTCTTACTCAACAGACGCCCACTCAGATCCCCACAACACCAAAAACTGGTACAGCGGACAGCCAACCTGTTAAATCACGTGCCCAAATATTTTTTAAGATGGGTTGAAAAAAAAAGCAACGTCTCGAGACATATTTTCCCATCTGACGTTCTAAGAACTCCAAATATTTAGAGGAAACATGGAGTTTTTTGTCCTCGACGATATCGTAAATTTGTGATTGAAAAAATGAACACTGGAAATACCGGAATCGTCGAAAAAAGTTTACTAAACAGAATTGCAGAAGTTAAAAAAATTCGGAAGTTTTTTGTACCCGAAATAATCTTTCTTCGTAGAAATATTGGTAATCAGCGTATCCAAGGTAAAGGAGAATCACAAAAAACTGTTACAAAGTATTTTCTCTTCGAACACCCGGAAAAGTCCTTCGCATTAAGAAAGCGTTGACACACTTTTGGATTGCGATTACGTTTGTAAGTTTAAGGTATGCCGAGACACTGGTGTTTTGGATTTGGATTCCTTGGCTTACTCTACAATTACAGGAAGCAAAAAATTTGTCTAAAAACCTTGCTGCTTGCTTTTTTGAATAATATAAATATAGAACTATTATCACATAAGAAGTTTTTTTTGTTTTGCTAACATAAATTAGGATCTGGACCTTCATCACTTTCTCACATGATTGGCGATTTAGTGGTTTAATTAACGAAATGAAACCCATTTTCAATTAAATGATAAATGAAATACAACGTTGATTATAGAGATTTTCTTTTAATTATTAGTTTCCTTGTATTTCATAATCAATGTTTATGTAGATCTAGGTTAGGCTTACAAAACCTTATGAACAGGCTCTTAGGGGCTGATGAAATTATCTATGCAATTAACTCAGTTCTAATCTAATATCCTAATAATATATCTTTTAAATGATACTTCTATCTAAATGGATATAAAGCTTCTTGTTTCAAATGAAAGAACAACGAAGTCTTTTGATTTTTGTCTCTTTATTCCATTTTACTAAACTTTACATGTCGTGGTGGCCTAAAGGTTGAAGCGCTCGCTTCTCATGCATGAGGGTGCGGGTTCAAAACCAATGTGACTTTTTCCAAGTTATATTTACTTTCTATGATTAATTAGACACTACTGAAAAACATTGAAGAAAAACATCGTGAGGAAACCTGAATTTATAATTTCTACTTATAAGTTTGAAATCGCCGATTAATGCTCAAACCTTCTAGAGGCCTTTGCTCAGCAGTGGGTACTTTATAGGCTGATGATGTTTGACTAAAACGTCCGTTATTACTTTAATGTTTGTTTTCATCTTGAATCTATTAACTCGGCTTATATAAGGTACTACCTATAAAGCTGGAAAACTCCTTGACAAAAAGAACATCTATACTAATATTATGAAGAGGTAAAATTACTAAGTTTGTATGTAGGGGGTAAACTTTGGAACCGCTGGTCGGATTGTCAAAATTCTTTCACTGACATGCTGATAGCTACAATGTTCATGACTGCTATAGGCTTTAAAACATCTCGCTACGATCAAATGGAGCTGAGCAGCGGGTGAAACCGCGCGAGAGTAGCTAGTATTATATAACTTTCTAATGTATTATTGTACGTATTTAAAGCATGCAAATAAGTCCTAAAATTAGATCATCAAAAACGAGGAAAGAATTCTAATAACGATACAAGCGCCATCTCTTTACGTATTCCTCACATGTCCATCATTTACATAGGGTATTATGAAACCTCAGAATTCCTGGACACAGTTTATACAAACTTGATTAGAAAATCTCTGTTGTAATATAATCGTACCTCTTTACTAGTGACCATAACGTTGTGAAAGATCGATTACGATATTGCAACAACTCAATAATTGTGTGTTGTTATTGTGATAATAATGTTTAACATCATTAAAGACTTTGTGCCTATTCTCATGTTCACGCGTCTTCGGCACGAATAGACCGACTGATGGCCTCATCAGGCAGCATATTTCTTGCAGTATACAAGCAAAATTGATTTGATTTACTAATTTAAAATTGCTATTCCCTATCAAATAAAATTAATTCTATACCAAACTTAAATTTATGCCATAAAGAAAACACCGATAAATAAAGTTAAAGTAATTTCATCGAACGCCAAACGAAATAGGTTACTCATAAGCTTTTAACCTTCTCTTCCATAGAAACAACTGACTATAATTAGAATCATTAATGAGAATAGAATCAAAAAATTTCCAACCATCGGAATGCAAAATACGAACATAAAAACATCATTGTAGGTAAATAAACTTCTGATATTAGCTTCTTATAATTACATTTTCTGCTATGATCGAATATTTCTTAAAAAACCTAATTAAATATTCATAACTGACTTCACACATCCGTTTAGCAAAATGTTTTGAAAACTTTAAACGAGTATCGTAGGCGCCATCAACAACATATGTACATACATATATATACATACATACATGGATAACATCGCGACTTATAAGCAGGAGTAGGTAGATACAGATATTAATAGATGTTTTGATTTCTATAGCAACACTGCTCATCTAAACAAACAATTGTATTTTATTCGAACCAGAAATAGCACCCAAGTTTGTTCCACAATAATCAAGATAGTCGTAAGAAAGCAATCGTTTTTCCTAAAAATAACAAAGAATTTTAAGAATTTTGGACAACTACCTCGATGTGGTAACGTCTATACAATAATTGATTTACGTAATAGGTTAAAGAATGTTCAATAAATACAATACATGTTAGAAATACAAAATACGAGGTATCGCGAACATGACACTGGTAGCCCAGTTTATTTAGTTTTCGCAATGTATTGTGTAGTGCGGTTCCCCTCGCTCCTCACTCCGCAAAGTCACATGAGCTCGCGGGCTCCTGACGTAGTGGTGGAAACATGGCGTCTTGGTGACTTTCTCCCGCCATTTGGACGGACCTCGTGATCACCCCACTACCGTACCATCAGTTGAAGGGCAGGCTTCAAACTGCTTAATTATATTCTGTTGACTATGTTCGAATGATGAAAGAAACGAATGACATATTTATTAGATTGAAGTTTAAGTGATGAAATTAATTGGTTTTTTATCTTACATTTTAGCAGAGAAGGAATATTTCTCTTTTTGGTTGATTCGCTGGTCGAATAAAGATCTGATTAAGTCAAACAAAGAACTTATTATTTTAATATTTTTCTTCTATCATCCCCAATTTAGCTGTTCTAGTACAAAAAGGGTTTATTTTATGTATGAACTGGTAGAAGATTATTCATACAAACTTAGCGATCAAATTTTTTGTCTTCATGAGTCATAGTATAGTCTGATTTGCTATGCAAATATTATCATACTTTTTATAGAGCATACAATTATATGACGCAATCATAAAATCAATATTAAATACTTGGATTTCAGAGAAAACACTAAGTCATATCAGACTCGGTGGTAGTATGATCTGAACTTCTAAGAAATAGATTGAGTAATCCGGGAGAATACAGGCTTAAGGCACGGCTTTAGAAATAATGAGTTTTTCTCAGACGATACATTTCTTTGAAATCCATGAATCGAATATTAAGAAGAAGCAGTATGGTCGATTTTTTCAACCTATCACCGATGAAAAGCTCTTATATTGTAGAACTGAAACAATTCTGTTAGTACTGGCCCAGAGTGTAGGTATGTGATAGTATGATAAGAAAGAATATGAGTTATATATGATAAGAATGAAAATGTGAGAGAATAATTGCAGTGTTTTAATTTATATAATCATCACCAAAATCAAGTCCAATGAATACATAATTGATGTACATATATTCAGTGCGTTTTGAACAGTATATTTTGGTGGATCATAGGTTTTGGGGACCGCTTTACGAGAGGGTGCTTTTGGCACCTGGCACCTAAATACCAATGTGTTTTTTTCAGCCTAATGCGGCAATGTCTCACTGGCTTATAAAATACAATTTGGTGATGGTTACAAGTTTGAATACGCCAATTCCTCTTGAGCGAGCTTGGTGGTTAATGCTAAAACCTCAACATGAGAAAAGGGTTTTCCTCAGCGGTAAGCGCTTACTTATAAGCTGATGAATATGATGGATGATGATCGCGTATTCTGAACATATATAATTTGCAGTTTATGTTACATTCATAGAATGTTGTGATTAAAATCGTAATTATAAATGATTTTTGATAGGTGATTATATTAGCAACAGATTTTTTTAGATTAGTCGTCAGCGTAATTTTGAAGAAGTAAGAAACTTTAATGATACTTGAATGTATTCTGTCGATCATCACACCATCAGGTTTTAAGGAAAATCCGATGAGATTGAAAATAAATATTACAATTATTCTAAGTCGGAAAATCCTTTTGCACATCCTTTTAAATGAATGTGTATTTAAAGTATTATCTTTTATTATACTCATTTTATTATGTATTGGCAATTAATTGAATGAATGAAGTCCTTCTTATACAAGAGGTGCTTATTTATAAAAATAACAACAATTTACTGTAGTGCGATACCTAACAATTTCGTTTTTGCATGTTGCAAACAAAAATTTTGTTGGTACACAATTTAAAAAATGTTTATTTATTTGATTATAAAAATTGTTCAGAATATATGTATATTATAATGATAGACTTGATGCCGAATGGCATTCTTTGAAAGTCGAGCCAAGGTGATGCAGATAAGCGTAATATTAGGTAATATCTTCGCAACTTTTAGTGATTCGCATCACCTCTAGTTCTCGGTGTTCTGTTCCCGGTGACAATAGGTCTAACAGGCACTACTAAAGTGGAAAAATTGGGTCTTGAACTATTAACATTGAGTTTGTATCGCTGTCTGTCCTCTTTAGGACATAAGATAATACCACAATTTTTTAAAGAAAAAGGCACGAAGTTATCTATTTCTTTTTTTTTCAAAACCTGTCTCACCTCTCAGAGTCTCATTCAAGCATTTGTCACGAACTTCTAATGTATTATATTTTAAATATGTAAAATGTTCGCATTCACGTTTATGACTTAACTGTCCAACCGAAGCTTACCTCATCTTACGGCCATCTTCTGTCAGGTCATCGCACTTTCACCTTAAGAGGTCGCTATTTAAACACGAAGAATTATCATTCAAAGCAAACTTGTTTTATTGATAGACAATATCTATGTTTTTGACAGTTATCAATTAATAACGACTTAGAAACAAAGTATTGTTGATTAATGTGTTATTTGTAATATGACTCGTTTGGTTTTCGCCCTTATGGAGTTGAGAACAATACGATTCCTCTTTGGTATGATATGTATCAGCGACCGCCAGTTGCAATGCGAGCACTGAACGTTGATGTCTATAAGTCCTATATTATCATGCTTTCAATTTCTTAAATAACAGACAGCTCCTCTAAAAGCACAATTTAATTTTTATGTGATAGGGTGACAAATCAGCGCCCCCTATGTACACCCGCAACTACGGAGGAATTACGAGTGCGTTGCCGACCTTTTCGGAAGTAGGGGATTGGGTGAGGGAAGGATTGGGCCTCCGTTAACATGTTTTCTGTGAAGCCGTGGTTTCACTTCAGTCGAGCCGGCACATCCATGCCGAAGCTTCTCCACACTTAATGTCATTCCCATTTTATCAAATTTCATCGACGTCAATTCAACAATTTTGCTGGGAAATCTGATGAAGAGGCAGAATTTAGCATTCATAATACACTCATACATATAATGTGTGACATCAACATTCTAAGTGAAATTTACATTACAGGTTTTATCTTATTACCCTGTTCTACTAGTCTAATGTTACTTGGATAGTCCTTGATATATTTAGCTCCCACGTGGCAGTGGGCGAGCCGTTTCTAGGGCATCATTCCTCCAATTTCAACTAAAATTGCCCAACACTGTTAAAAGTAGGTTAGCCTAGAATTTCCTTGATCTGCCTATTAAGTTTAAATAAAGTACTTAGTAAACAGTGTTTATTTATTATACTGTTCTCACACGACACGCAAAGTAAACAGTAAGCACAAGAAATATATTATTACATTAGGGAGCAAGTTATCTCCGCCTAACATGCAAATGCAAATTCTACTGAACTTTGAATCTGCATGAGTGCAGGGTTTGAATTACATAATTAGGCAAACCACTTAATAAAAAAAAATGTGTCTGTATTTACCTAATTAGGTACGTATTTAACGCAAATATATTGTAGAGGTGCCTAATTTATACAAGGAGTTTTTATAGTATTGATGAATGGCAAAAGAACAGACAGATCTCCTGATGGTGATCCTCATCACCAGTCTGTAAGTGCTCACTGCTGATCAAAGGCCTCTGGCCACATGAAGAAGGTTTGAGTAATACTCAAACCATCACCATGCTTGCTCAAGGCGGCTTGGTAATTACAAACTTCTAAGCAGAAATTACATGACCAGTTTTTCTCAGGTGAGCGATATCAGTGGAATCACAAGTGTGTTTAACCTTTTAATAGATGTCTGTATGTAGCATATGTTCTTCTTTGAAGTTTGTGCGTGTGAGGACGAGATGTAAATTCGCGATTGTAGCACGTAGCAGTTCGCTAGATAGAGTTTACATAGAACCACGGTAACTGCAGTGTTCGAGCCAACCCTCAGTTACATAAGTTAAAGACACTATTGCCGGCAACCGGTTCGTGAATTAGAGGTGTCATAATGCGAATCACATGGTGTGTGACACTGGTTAATGTGTTATGGAGTGCTAAGGTCTACTTCCCTCGTAGTACCAAAAAAAACTGAGTTCTTTATTGAAATAATCATTTGAATCCCCTGCACTTACTTAAGTTTAATTTTGGATTTGTCATTTCAATTCTTCCATATTTTAATAAGCCCAATATCACAAAGAAACCATACATAAGATTATTAGTTTTACTTAGGGCTGATTTTTCAATAGTCATATAAATGTTATCTGAGGAATAAAATTATCACTGTCACTGTGTTATACAAACATTCTGACGCGACAGCATCATAATTATGTATTCCCCAGATAAGTGTTATCTAACTATTGAAAAATCAGCCCTTAGACAAATTAATATAAGTGGAAATCGCCTAAGATAATATCAATGTCGCTCGCTTCGACTGGCCTAAGATTACAGACAGTTAGTACTCCATTACTTGTTCATCCACGTATTTAGTTACTGATGGTCAATTCAATCATGGAGAGACATCTACACCCTTTCGAGATTCTAAGCGTAATGTTTTATTAGAAAGGAGTTTTTTACAAAGTAGTGTCAATATAGAAATGCGTAATCTGTTGATAAACTTAAAGAGGAATGCTAATTAATGATGTTGAGTAAGAACTTTCCATATTTTCCTATGTGGACATTAAAATCATAGCGTATATACAGTGTATTTAGGTTCATAATCCTTTAAACACATCTTAATTTATATCAGGTTTTTATTTTCCCAAACCTAGGGACATTGACATAATAAATAACATATAAAAAAACTTGATTCCTTGCGGAAATTAAACCTTATAGTAGTCGAACACATAATAAATTCTTTATTTGAATGTTATAAATAATAACAAAAGAATTCTTTATTCAAAATTTCTTGATTTCTGAGTTTTAAGGAGACAACTAATTCCACTATGTTTTTGTCATATTGACTTGGAACTGGAAATTTTTTCGGTGTAATTTCGGACTTGGTTTGTGAAAAAGCTATGTTCGGTAGTAGAAACTTCTTAGTTTCTAAGAGTTGTTGAATATATTAATTATCAATGTTCCTGTATACAGGTATTTAATAGTAATGTGTGTTTATGGTTTTCGAAAAAATGCAAAGATGTCCATGAGATTAGGCTAGAAGTTTTCAACTGGGCAAAACAAAAATAGGTTATATTACATTTTGTCCTTACGATTTATAATTAATCTGTCCGTTGAGATTTGAAACAAAAGTATTTTAATAAAAATATGAAAAGCAACGGTACTATAGTCGCAAAACTACATAAAAGTGAAAAAAAAACACTTGAATCCGGTTCAATGAACTAGAGATAGAGACAGAATGAAACATATTTTATATGTCGTCGTGTATATGCGACAGATGGACAATATTATAATCAAAAAAGTACCGTAGGTCCTAAGTAACGTCACATTTTTTTCTACGCAAGCTAAGTGACTTTGAGGTTAGAAAGACCTTAAAGTTTTTAATGAGCACCGAAACACTGCAACCCCTGGAATAAATTAACACACCCTCTTTATTCATAACTAGCTTCCGCCTGCCGATTGACTCGCGTATAAAAGTATTGTATCTACCTATATATATACTTAAATACACAAATCAATTAGTTAAGTTATAATTTTATCCTACGGCACTCAAGAACATTGTAGCTATCTATCAGTGAACCAATTTTGGAAATCTGACTAGCGGCTCTACAGATTACCCTCTTTTTGTTGTAATGTTATTACTCAACAATACCTTTATCGATTTGGCTAATTATGATCTTGAATTATTCGTGGAAGACCAGAGAAGGTTTGTACGTAGAGAAAATATAAAAAAAAAACTTGGGAAGGTGTCAAATCGACTTCCATGGGGTCTGAGCCACGTGCGACCGCTAGTATAAGTATAGATAGAAAGGTTTGACACATGTAAAAAAAGGTTTTGTATAAGCGGCTCATTATATTTAAATCAGAATAAAATAAATACAAGACACGAATATTACAAAGGTACTTATGTTCAACACCTGTCGTGAGCGCTTATAACGAGAATCAGATAACCTTTTCTAAAGAACAACTTGGTTTTCCCATGGGCTCGCTACGTTTTATAAATTTCTGGTACATCTTCAACCGGATCTTTGATTTTCCCATATTCATCCTTAATCTGAAAAAGATAATAATAAATTTATGTTGAAATACTGATTGGTCTTTGATCGATTTGTTTGTTGAAAGGTCAATGCGCTATTTGTAATCTGTTTTTTTTTCTAAATTATGGTGATCTATTAGTATATGTATAGATATGTACCTATAGAGACTCTTATGGATTTAATTATGGCTAACGTGAATAACTTATCATACAAAGTTTTCTTTATATTTCGAAACAAATCACTTTTAAAACAACCAATTAATCATATAAAAATTTTAATCGACATTATCAGCCAGAAGACTGCCGCTGCGGAACAAACGCCTCTCCTTAGTCCACTTAAAATGACAATTCGCAACTTAAATCCATTGGCTTGCTGCACCTTACGATGTGGTCTGCTTAGAGGGAAGGTGGTCAATATTTTTTCCTTTTTTTAATCATATTAATTCGATTGGACTTTGAGATAATTAATATAATTTACTAAAACTAGAAATTTTCAAACCATCTTAAAGAAAATCTAACTGCAATATTAAAACAATACATACACAATAGTAAAACACTATAATAAATCATACTGAACTCATGTGTAAATCCCCTGATCTACACATCAGCGAATATGGCAACAAAGATGGTAGGCCCGCACGACGGCGACTCACGCGCATCCTTGGTACCTAGGCAACGATTGTCCCTTCTCTGCCACGGGTCACTGACCCTGACTGCAGCTAACTAGACAATAACCTATGTTTACTTATATTATTTTTAATGAGATGCATTAAGCTGTTATGGTGGATATTCCCAAGATATTAACGATATTACTTTGTTTGATAATATTGTTTATAGCTTCTGTGTTTATAGAATTTTTATTGTTAAGCTTTATATGTAGGTACGTTCTCGGTGCAATATTTCTCTTAATTCTATTGTGCGGCTTACAAATGTTCTATCTGACCAAGTAACCTAATTAATTTCTATGACAGGGACTTTAGTAAACTCACAGGGTATATTTTTATTTGCTTCACAGTACAAGGTAGCATCCTAAACGAACTACTAGCTAACCGTAAACTAATAAAAATGAAATAAATTTTTAGCACATATGTAGAATTTCAAATTTGTAGAAATGGTTTGCATAAAAGATTGTTTTATTTCCTTCCTTGTATGTTTATTTTTATTTTGGATAGGCATGATTTGTAAATTATTTTCCTCGAGGAAAGCAATACGTTTAGTAGTGGTGTAAGATATTGATGATCACGAAGTTACTGATATCATCACATCTTTATATACAAAAATTTCGTGTCACGTGTTTGTCCGCAATAGACTCCTAAACTACTAAACTGATTTAAAATTTGATTTGCATTCCGTGTGCATTTTGATCCAACTTGAAAGCTAGGATAGCTTACATCTCAATTTATATTTACAATATTTTTTATCTTAGCCACAGCAACTATTGGCTGGCCGGGTCTGCTAGTTGAATATACAGAATCGCCAGTGAGTTCCGAAATGGAGTCACGCACACGACAAATGACGACTCCTATTTAACAGACTAGAGTGTCGTTATCGGAGTTAACCAGACAAATCACTCCACCAACAAGAGTGGCCATGTACCATCACCCTCAGAATCAAGAAAGAGCTGTTAATTGATCAATCCTTCCGATGTCCGGGACTAATGAGATTTCCCGTGTTAAGTCAAATTAAGCCGCAGACTCCACTCCTGATGGTGACCTCCCGTCAATTCTTTAAAGTTTCTTATAAAGATTAATCTGTCCCAGCCGGGACTGCTTTCCTCGTCGCAATGATGTTACAGCAGCTCGGCTCGGAGCAAGAAAAACACCCTGTCTCGCCTCACCTAGGACGTAAGAAACCATCAAATGATTTTTCCGCCTGAAAAATAAAAACAATAAACGGCTTTACCCAATAGCAATAAAGTTGAAGATCTATTATTAAAGATTTGAGTACGTTGACTTACCATCAACGTGGCTTTTGTACTTAGAATTCTCCAAATCACCAGTGAAAGGGAGCGATTATCAGATTGAGATTATCAAAACGTTAAAAAATTGGTTCAAATAGTTTATTCTAATCTAAATCTTCTATCTTGAGTGGTCATTTCGAATTTCACATTTTTCTTAACGATGTTTCATTTATTTTATATGTCTTTGTTTAACCAACGTGTGCGCCGGAACCAATGTTGAAAATTTTATACAAATATCATTTAATTTTATACATAATCTATATAAATACATAATTTACGGACTATAAACTGTATACTATTTCAAATTGTTTTAACAAGTTTATATTATAAAAAAAAATATTTTTTTGACCTAATATTTCATTTACATTCTAGATACTTACAAAGGTTTTTGCTGATGCCTATATCTATAATCTTCAAATATTTCAGTTCATATCATTGACACCAAACTAATATTTTACGAACTACACGGGTTATACGACCCCTCTAACTACACTTAAGAATTCTGCTCTAATATAAAGCTCTAACTAGATTCGAGATTTTCAGTACTCTGGGCCTTTAGTTATTATCAATATTTCCCAATAGAATTTTTCACAGAACTAATAACATTAAATTTTTGTTTACATAATTTATATGTTTTATAATCTATGGCGTCTTCCCTGCTTAGCCTTCTTACAAATATTATGATGTTATGTCCCAACCAATGTCATGCGTGATATTTCATCATATCGATATGTTGATGGTCCATTCGTAAGCAGTTGCGCACGCGATATGCACTTGGCCGCTTTTTGACGATTGACTAACACGATTGATTTCAAGATCAAGATCATTGAGAACATCAAGCGGATATTGGACAACAGACAACTAAGTCTGCCCAGGCGGAGTGTTACAATAGCCGCAAAGAAAACCGACGTGAAAAAGCACTTACATTGTGTCTTGCCATGTCAATAGGGTTCAAACTTAATACTTTGGTGTCTGGACAAAGTATAAGCGAGCCATTTGCTTTCAATCAGGTGATCCCATAATCTATACTAATATTATAAAGAGGTAAAATTTGTAAGTTTGTATGTAGGGGGTAACCTTTGGAACCGCTGGTCGGTTTGGCAAAATTCTTTAACTTATAGATAGCTACAATGTTCCTGAGTGCAACGATCAAATGGCGCCGAGCAGCGGGTGAAACAGCGCAAGAGTAGCTAGTGTTATACATATTTCTTTGCTCTAATATTATTATTACATTGTGATATTTAAAGTAACACATTGTTGGCAAAGCATTTTGTTTATTTCTTTTGTAAAGAAACCTACATTTTTTAATAATAATAATTATTATTATTTTACCATAAGGTGTCCAGAACAATATCATAAGGACGCATTTAAATTAAAATAACCGTTTAAGTATATTGGGAAATTCGTATTTCGACATCGATGTAAATCTTAAATCGAGCGTGTGCTACACCACGTAGTCATTCATGATTCATGCTAAACTATAGAAATATTACGCGGATATTCTTAGATGATCAAATATTTAAGGCAATTTTAATATATAAAAGGAAAATCCTTTACTTTTATTATCATTATTTTTCAGTGTTTTGTAATGATCGAAAATTAATTTTGTTATTTTATAATAACATTTTTAAAATAAATTGCAGAAAAATTACTTTAAAAAAATGCTATCTAAAATTTATCATCTAAGATCCGTTATTGAAAATACTAACATATGTCTTTATTTATTTAAACGTAAATGTTATCGGCCGCTACTGACATTTAGGGACAAGTCGGTAAAATATCTGAGAAAAAAGATTAAATGCTTTAAATAAAATTCTCGTATCATTTTCAAGGGCGACAAGAAAAACTGCACAGTGTAAAGAATTCTACTATGAATTTAGTAATTTGTAAATCTTATAAATAATATTTTAAACTACCTAATGAGTAATGTAGATTTTATAGTTTTACTTCCGCACTCAGAGTCAATAATGATTATTTAACGTAAGTCTTAGCAATTATATTATTATTGTTGTTTTCGGAACAAAATAGTTACAAAAGAACAATTCAAGAAATCATTAGTTACATGTCTCTGAGGGCGGCACTTTTTCTTCAGGGTAAATCTTTAAATTTCTTTTCTTGCCTATGGTGAGGCGAGAGGGAGTGTCAGACTCTTACTGGCTAAAATCCCTGTTCCTTCTCCTGCTCTAGGCCAAGGCCGCGATACCTTATTGAGCTTGCCCCGCTACCCCGCCTATGCGGCAATTATAATCTGAGTTTGAAAACAAACTTTAGTACGTCCTCCTCTTCATCTCACCTAATTTAGTCAGTAGCCATCTAATATTGTTTTTACAAGTTTCAATTTGTAAACAGATAAATCGCTTGTTAAACAGAAAAGAGACCTAACTCAAAAGATAAAGTATTTCAATCTTAAAAATTATGCTTCAATAATAAGGTTCAATATTGGAATATCCTCATTTTTGAGTTAGGCCTTTTTCTATTTAACACGCGAAATATTAAATATTATTGTTTTTCATAAATTGCATCTTCTCACGATGATATGTTTTTTGTCGTGAATGAACTATAACGCTTTTTCGTGACTCGCATCTTATGAGACACTACAAGTCAAATGTCAGCCTCATTAACTAGATTAATTCTTCGCCAATTAATTTAAATTGCCTTACTTTAATTACCTATGTGTGTGTGTGTAGTTTTTACTGGTAATTAGTCAGACATTTCGTCTGGTGGCAATGTAGCAAAAGGATCATTATAAAAAATAATATATTATTTAAATATCAACGAAGTTTTTAAAGAAATAGAAGGCAAATGAGCTGTCGTATTACCTGATTTGATGGTAAGCAATCGAGACCAACGATGGACCAAAAGAGTCACCACACCAATTACGTTAGGTAGGTACTGACTTTTAAAGAAAGAGATCGTTCTATTCTTTATAATTGTTCCTTAATAAAATTGCCTTATTTATCCCTTGCTATTGTTTCGTTGTTCGTATCACTTAAAAGGCAAGTCTATTGACAAATATAAAAAACTCTAGGACTCCACGATAGTTTTCTGTCTAGAGACTAAATCACTAATCTCAGGAAGTACTGGTTCGAATAGAAAAATATTTTTTGTGTTAAATAGACGATTTATCGAGGAAGGCTTTAGGCTTTATAACATCACGCTACGATCTGTAGGAGCAGACGAAACCACGCGAAAGTAGCTAGGCAAAAATATGCTTCGCAGACAGTCAACCGGCGACAGCACGAAGAACAAAGCAATCACTGGTTTCAACATCTAGGTACACTGTTGAAACACCATGCAATCAATATCAATCCAGGTTCTGAAATGAGACTTATCGTAGATCACGAAGCACTAACTACACGAAGCATAATATTATAGGGTCTAAGGGCGCCTTGCAACATTCATTTCAATTCGAATTCGATTTGAGCTTAGATCTCTTACGTACTTTCTCTTATATTTTAACCTTTTATCAGAAAAAAAACAAACTTTTTATGTGATACGCAGGCAAACGATCTTTCGGATTACCTGATGGTAAGCAATCGGCGCTGGCCATGGACACCCGCAACACCAGAGGATATACAAGTGCCTTGCCGGTATTTTGGGGATTTTTCTCTATTCTCTTTTAGTTTTTACACTCTTCTCCTATTTCAATCAATGCAAATACTTAAAACACAAGACTCCTTTTTGGCCAATCGTATAAGTAATAAGACAGTTGCAAATTAAAGGAATATCGATACAGTATCTTAATTAACTTAATATTAATTTATAATTTATATTATGAAGAGTTAAATCCGCTGTCTTTTCATATTTTCCATATCAACTTAATAATATGTAGGTAAATACAGGGTGATTTTGGAACACGCCGTATTTTCCACCGTAGGTACATCAATAAATTTTGTAGTTAAGTCATTATTTAGAAATAGTTTGGGTTTAAACAACTATTAAATTATCATAACGATCTATACGTAAGGATCATTATCGGTAATGACTTCATGTCATGTTTACTTCTACGTAACTAACATGTTTATGTGTTACTATTTTCTATAGTTTAATTGGCAAGTAATTATATTGAAGCAATGCAAGACAAACGCCAACACATAAAATTATAAGAAAAAGGCTTAAGTATATATAGATATATACATAATTAAGCTGATTTCTATTATACTCTCAAATTAATGAGACGAATTTAAAAGTTTGTGTTCGGGATCATATATTTTAACTTTATGGTTTCTATTTAAGAGATATTGTTCAGTTCATTATGTTCAGAAATAGGTATAGCTCGTTAATACCTATGACTGCACGGTTGGTGCGGTGGCTGGGCAACTGGCTGCCGTGCAACGTGTCGCGGGTTCGATTCCCGCACGGAACAACTCTTTGTGTGATCCACAAATTGTTGTTCCGGGTCTGGGTGTCATGTGTATGTGAAATTGTATGTTTGTACCGCACTCACGACACAAGAGAAAATCCTAATGTGGGGCAACGTTTTTAAAACAAAAAAAAAGAGTCTGGGTGTGATGTGCATGTGAAATAGTATGTTTGTAACTGCACCCACGAGACAGGAAAAAATGATAGAGTGGGGCAAAGTTTTTTTAAAAAAAACATTGAATCTGCGAATCCTCCAAAATACCGGCAACTCCGTTGTTCAATATTGCGGTTTACCATCAGGTTTTCCGTTCGCTCGATTGCCAACTAATCCTTTAATATAAAAATGAATCGCGAATAATTCAATAACGCCTGGACCAATTTTGCCAATTCATTTTTTGTTATGTACGTTATTGCTAGGAGTAGGTTCTTACAAAAGAGTTTCTTACTTTAAAAAAGTAAAGGGGAATTGTGGGAATTAACAAGCCTTTCGGTGCCGTGGCCGTTCGCTTGCAAAACACATGACCTGACACCAGGGTAGTCAAATACCCGTGCGAGGCAGGGTCGGTCTGCTAGTTAAACATAAAAAGAATTCAACACATTGCAAGCAACCATTCAATTATATTATCTTGCAGTAATTCATCGTAAAGATGGCTAATTATTAGAACACACATTCGTCGCCTGCAGTATCACGTGAGAATAATAAAAATAAACAATGGAAATATATTTCTCAACAGACCCCTGTCCTTGCAGACAGCGTCCACACAAATGACCTCTTCACATTGCGGCTTACAGACGTAGGTACCTAAAAGAAAATAAACAAAATTAGCTGTTTTTTAATTAGTTTATTTCAATCTCGTTGTTACATCATGGATCTGTATGCCTAATTTATGTTACCTTAGCATCTCATTACTTTGATATTATGAAATGTTAGCAATTTACCCAAAATATCACAAAGAATCTTTTCGACGTGGTGATCAAACCAATTAGGTCATATTATAGAAAGAAAGAAAGAAAAAAGTTTATTGACACAAACCATGTGCACACAGACATAGTAACAAAAAGGTTATTTAATATAAAAGAAAAAATAAAGAAAACTGCATAACTATGTGCCTCACGGCTGCGCCAAACAGGTCCAGTTCAGCATAAATGCCAGACCAGTTGGGCCTGACGCTGGTTTTCAGCTGGACCTTAAGACCTTACCATACAGAATCCCTTTGGGGGAAAAGATGTAAAAAGTTGAATAAGTCTAGTGATTAGTTTAAGGCAAGGTGTAAGGCAGATTGTTGCTAAATATTACATTAGTTATGCTAAAATTCACGTTACTATTCGACAAGCTCCAGGTACCTCGACTAGTTTCAACCCACTTCTAGGGCCATATTGCATTCCATATTGCATTGGATAACGTTGTAAAGTCTCGTCGTGTCGTGTTGTGAGATACTAAAGAAGACAGATAATGTGCAAAGACGATGAAATTCCGCGGACGGAAGAAAAGATAAAACCCTGCAGTTTTTAGTTTATAAGAGTCTGGAGCTCCCCTCTCACTCCACACGGCACTCCATAAGGCGCGCGGGAGATGTGAGAATGATTCCCCCTCCCTTTAAAAAATACATTAGAGAAGAGAAAAAGATCCACAGTATTTCCATTACATTGCGTACCTAGTATAAAAACATGCAATACATATGTAAATGTTATGTTAATATCTACATAACAATATTACATTACACTTCCTGGTTGAGTGGGCCTGTATTTTTAATGAGTGTCCTCTCCGCCAACATTCTTTTGATAAATAAATTATTCAAATACCTTAGTAACGTTTTTGATGCCCTCTATATGAATGATACGGATTTTGATGAGACATTTTTTTATGTTATAAGTCTGCAATCGACCAGATGGATTACCTGATGGTAAACAATCGATGCCGCCCATGGACACCCGCAACACTAAAGGAGTTAGGAGTGCGTTGCCGGCCTTATGGGGGGGATAGGAGCTGCGGATATAAGGATCGGGAAGAGATAGGGGAAGGGGAGGGATTGGCCTTCCGGTTAACTCACTCACACGGCGAAATACAACGCAGTGGGTTCTTTCACGCCGGTATTCTGTGAGGCCGTGGTATCACTCGGGTCGAGCCGCCCCATTCGTGCCGAAGCTTGGCTCTCCCACACTTAAATCACCACGCTTGCCCAAGACGGATTGGCAATTTCTATTTTTCATTATTTTTAGACACTGTAAGTCCAGTTTACCGACGCCACGTCTAAATAATCATAGAAAGTACATATACATATAAATCGAAAAAGTCACAATTGTATTTACCAGGTTGCGAACCTTCACCCTCATTTAAGAGAAGCGGGTGCCTTAAATGGGTGTAATGCTTATACTTATTTACTTCACTATTTAATAGATGTTATACATATATACATTATTCTTCAATCACCCTATTTAAAAAAAATACCGCATCAAAATCTGTTGCGTATTGTTAAAGATTTAAGCATACATAGCATGAAGGGACAGAGAAAGCTACTTGGTTTTATACTTTGCAGTGATATGTATATTTATCTTAATAATACTAGTGACATCTTTTTATAACATTATAAAAATTATATATACCTCTGTTAATACCAATATTTCGACTTCTTACACAAGTTATGCAATATGCAAACATTTGAATTTTAAACAGCGAAACTAAGCATTATTTATTTATTCCGTCTTTTTTTTGTTACCTAAATTATATTTGTTATATTATACTCTTTTTCCTATATTCAATTCAATCATTATAATGAAGAGAAGGTTGTAATTTTTATATTTATTATCTATATCTACTCGCCGCATTTGCACGGGTGCAATGCTAATAATACTTTTCTCCAATATTTACTGGATGTTTAATATAGGTATATTTTCTTCTTCAATCACTTTCTACTAAAAAAAAACGCATCAGAAACCATTGTATAGTTTCAAAGATTAAATCATTAATAGGGACAGAGAAAGCATACAAGCAACAACACATTTAGCTATTGCTATTCATTTATATATTACAGAAGCATCATATTTCAATAAAATTTAGTAATTTTAAATTATTGTAAAAATATGTTTTTATAATAACTATCGTGAGACATACTAAATTAACTATAAATTGCGGGTTACTCACGTTGCTCATGAGGAAGAACCCCTCTGTGGTTCGAAACTAGTAGAGCTTTTCTCAATTACAAACGTGAGTAACCCGCGATTTTTAGTTGATTGTAAAAATCATTAAATAAATCAATCATATTAATGTAAGTACATAAAACATTTTTTATTTTTAAATAGGAGTTCTAAGACAGATTTTTTTGTAAAAGAACGCAAGTAAAACTAAGCTGAAGGTTTGGCGCATTACCCGATCGCAGAGAGGAAAGCTTGACGAATCGCTTGAGTTTGTTCATATGTCATGAGAGCCATACCTATAGTCAACGTTAGTACCTACGTAAGTATGTATGTATGTATGTTTTGTTCGCCACAGCACGTGGTATGAAAGTGAAATTTTCGGTCAATATTGTCTTAAACCAAATACATAATGCCGTTGGAATTACGCGGACATTGTTTACAATGACTCTTTGTTATTTTGAATGACTATTTTTGCGAAATATCTACAGATACTTTTTTCTTTTTTTTAAATGTTCTGACCGATTGTTAAGGTCGAGCTTAAAGAAGGTTTCGTTTCTAAATATTTGTTTTTTGAAAGTTGTTAATAAATTGTTTTACGATTTCAGTCTGTAAATCAAGGCAGCGAGAACGTTTTTAGTTTAAAATTAGAATTGGAAAAATCGATATACTACTTACAACGCTACGTATTTCTATTGAAAGCAGTTTTTAGTTGCATTTCACAAATATATCGTTAACAGTGTGGACATGATTGTTGTGATGTTTCGGCAATTGGTCAGCTCGACAGGAGTGATACTACGGCCGCAAAACTAGCATGAAACAACCACAGCGTTGTGTTTCGCCGTGTGAGCCCAATCTCTAAACACTCAAAATTCTAATCCCAAAAAAGTTGTTAACGCACTGTTAACTTCTCTGGCTATGAGCGACACAATTATTTCTCGTCATGTGATACGTCTGATCGTTCATAGACCTATACGATAAAAAAATATACCTATAAATACTTGAGCTCCGCGGGAGAGGCCAGAAATCACGAAAGACCAGCTCTATTTAGAATCAAAATTTAAGAACATCGGCACTGAACCTGATAAAAAAAACTGAATTTAAGACTGCGTTTGAATTTAAGACTTATATTCAACTCTGATAAAGTAGGTAGTTACATTTTTATTAAATAATTCCATCAGCATGAATTAACATATATATAATTGCATATATATAAATAATTGATAACCATTTACTTACTTATTTCAATACATGTCTTCAAATATAAATAATTATTACTTGCAATCAAATAAAATGTTTATTTGCAGTCGATAAAATTATTATTTTATTTATGAAGTAGTTGCTAAAATGCATAAAGTTTGGATAGCTTGAAACATTTATAGGTATTGTTACAAAGAAATCGATATTTCAAAATTGGAATTCTCGATTACTCACCGGATCACATCATCGTGATATTTCGCAGTCGAGAAATCTCTAACACTAAAGTCAGAATATTTATTTTGTTTGAATTGTGTTACTATCGAGTAGTCTATTTTTTACTCGACTTTGCGACACAGAGAATGGTAATGTATTCGTGTATTCGTGATTCTTTGTGTATGTTCCTTGTCACTGTAAAGATCATAGTGTGGGCAGACTTTTATGCCATATGTGAGTTGCAAGAACGCGCTCTGAATCCCAATTTTGAGTCCAGGTTTTTCCAAAGTATTATTAAAATGTTCTAGTAATATTAAAAATGGTTCACATTTTTAATCCCTGTCAGCTTCTATAGAGTATAGACAAAACTTTAGGAAAAATCCTTTACTTCGTTCTTTTTACTTTGAGACAAAGGAATATTGACTTGAGATTAGGAAGTCGTTTGCCCTTTCGTGAGGTCATTTGTTTCCTATAGCTGATGTCTTCCGGCTAACCTCACACCTACACCAGCTTACACTACACCCTAGACGCTTGATGGAAATGAAAGCTTACTTGACAAAATACTTTATAACACTACACTCAACTAAGTTGACAATTTTGCAAACATTCAACATTGATATTTTGTTGATGCTTCATTCATTCAGTCATTCATTCATTCTTCAACGCTTCATTAGTGTTAGCTTTATTGTATAAAATTATGTATCAGTGAGATTGTAAAATATTTTTTAAGAGTAACAACGCATTTTCTTTCTGTTCGAATTTTAATTTGAAAAGAGGTCCGCTGATTGATGGACTATTATATTCTATTTTCAATGTTTCCGCTTGAAATAGAATGATAATGACGTTATTTAGTTGAAACAAATTATATTCTACTCATTTATTAAAAAGAATTTGTGTACTTCTCTAAGAATCTTCTTTGTGTTAGTGTGGAATTTGAAATTGTATTAATGGCTTAGTAAAACCCCTTATTCAAAAAACCTCAAATTCCTTTCACCTTTGCAAAAGTATGAAAATGTGCCCAATAACAATTCACAGATGTCCAAATTAATTGCGTGGGTGATGATGGGCACGTTCGATTGTTTGCCTGATCCGAGCTAAGCTTGTGATGTCATAAGACAGGTTTGGAAGCTCCAGCCACTTTCACTCAATGATCACAAGGAGTGGACACTTGACAATTGTGTAATAAGCCCCGCGATTATATCAGGTAACATTTGCAAGTATCCTGTACCTAAGGATCGTTGAAAGGAGTCTTTATTTCACTGCGAATATATAAGAACCAGTGTCTGAATATGTACATCTAAATGTGACCGGATTGCTATTTTGGCATACTGTAAGAGGTGGAAGTGTAAACAAAAATGTTAAGTGTGGGAGTGCCATGCTTCGACATGAATAGGTCGGTTTGACCGGAATGATACCACGGCCTCACAGAAAACCGGCATGAAATAATCACAGCGTTGTGTTTCGGCGTGTGAGTAAGGTTACCGAGGGCCCAATCCTTCCCCTCCCCCAAACCTAAAATCTCCTAATCCCTAATCACCAAAAGGTCTGCGACGCGCTCGTAACTCTTCTGTTGTTGTTGTCATTCTTCTCTAAATATTGAATCCTCGCTGGAAAGGGAGCTCTACATCAACTGGATTTTTACTTTTGTTTTATTTGTACATCAAAACATGCAGTCCTGCATGTATGTACTCGTCTAGTATACTTTGTTGCATCTTCTATATTCGTTTGCATTGTTCAGTCATTGGTACCCAAAGTTTTCAATATATAAGCTTAAAACATTCCTAAAGGTGTCCATTATATATATGTGTGGGAGATCCATGTTTCGGCACGAATGGGTTGGCTCGACCGGAGTGATACCACGGCCTCGCAGAAAACCGGCGTGAAACAACCACAGCGTTGTGTTTCGCCGTGTGAGTGAGGCTACCGGAGGCTAAATCCTTCCCCTCCCCCAATCTCTCCCCGATCCTAAAATCTCTTAATCCCTAATCCCCAAAAGTCGACAAGGCACTCGTAACTCCTCTGTCGTTGCGGGTGTCCATGGGCGGCGCTGATTGCTTACCATCAGGTTTGCTCGTTTGCCGAACTACCAAATAAAAATATTTTTTTTTTACTTCGGTCCTCACTTCCTTGTACAGCCATTAGATGTTTATTTTAATTGTTATTGTTGCGTTATTAAATAATTAAATTACTTATTGCATAAATCCTTGAAAAAGATTTGACACGTTATTTTGAACTCTCCACAATGCTTTAAACATTAGCAACGCTGTGCGCACTCGCAGTACTTGCTTGAACCGAATGTAAAGTCTGCATTCCACTAAAGTGAAGAGATATTTATAACAAAAATCGAAAAAAAAAAGAATAATTTTGGTATCCCCATTACAATCATATAAAGCATACATTAAATACATTTATAAGACGTCCATTACATACTTAGAGTCCATTTCATTTAATCACCAATATCTCTGACAATTTTTTTGCCACACAGTAGGATTTTCTTCTGTATTGTGGGGGCGTTTACTCACATACACATCACACCTAGTGCCGGAACAACAGTATGTAGATCACAGAAAGAGTTGTTCCGTGCGGAAATGGAACCTGAATCCGCAACACGTTGCGCGGCACCCAGTTGCCCAGCCACCTCTCCAACCGTGCAGTTGAATGTAAACAATCACAAAATAATAATTTAAAGTAAATAAAAATATATTAAGTTATGATTGGATTTTCCTTAGATTTTTTACTGTAGTTTATTAAGGGAACGTTTGAAATTTGAAAAGCTTTGTATTTGACTTGCCTGCCGACATGACATCATAACTGGTATGTGCATTTTTAGTTTAAGAAGATAGGTAATGTTTATCGTTATTTTTTTCCTTTGTATGTTTTTAGTTAAGTTTAGTTCATAATTAAGGTGTTGTATGATTTCTTTTAGATTTTGTTATCAAAAATGTTTTTGTGTTCAAATATTGGTTTGAACTAGTAGTAAATAAGTACTTAGATTTAGTTATAGGCATCGCATTGGAGAATACTGTAATGGTAGTATTAGGTAAGATTTTTAAATAAATAAAATCTAAATTAGTTTTTATTTTGCTTATATTTTATTTCAACTTTTTCGTTCAGCTCGCTTTACGCCTATCTTTCGATGGAACTAAAGTTTAACAATCACGTGCTATGCCTAAACATTGCGATAGCTGATATTTACATAAACTGTTCTATTGCAACTACTCGTTACTATGTAGTAGGTACAAACAGAAATGTGAGATATTCTAGATATTTACTGCCTTAGTATGAAAGCTTAGGCTTAGCATAGTAGGGTCTTAGGTTTCTTTTATATACTTAAGCCCTGGTTTGAAAGGCGATCTGTGTGTATAAAAAGTTTTTAAATAAATAAATAGGTCTAGGTTAGACACAATATGTTTTCTATTGCGTCTTATATTTTATCATACTTAAACCTTTTTAAAGGAATTGATGGACAGACGTATAAGGGGTTTACGAGATGATCTTTCTTATTTCTTCTGACTTTCTACCCATAAAGGATGGCGCCTCCTGAGGTTCATCCTATTTAAAATAATATATTCTTCTGTTACAAATTATAACTTAAGTTATTATTTTTGTGCCCACAAATCTAAAGTCCAGTATGTTATAGATGTAGATATAGATAAAAAATTACAAAATGTCACATTAAGTATCTAGCCTTGAACTTCCGTAACAATAAACAATTCATGCATTTCTTAGTTCATATTAGCCAGTGCAAACAATATAGTTTTGTAATTGACCTAAATGTAGGGAATATTCTCACACTCCACACACAGTTATGTATGTTCGT
Source organism: Spodoptera exigua (assembly GCA_902829305.4). NCBI lineage: Eukaryota > Metazoa > Arthropoda > Insecta > Lepidoptera > Noctuidae > Spodoptera > Spodoptera exigua. The sequence continues at coordinate 6,513,150 of LR824607.2, forward strand.
GTATATATATATATATGTGTGTATGTAGGTACCTACGTTTATCATATGACTTTTCTTAACAACCTACCCACATTCGCAAAAGTGAAAGTTGTGCGGTCACCGCTTACAATCGAATAAATATTAACCCGTAGATTACATAATAACTATAAACATAATATTACCCGGTTTTATTGAGGACATTGAAGTTTATGGATGACATTCATTTGATAATACCAAAAACAATATCCGAATCAACTTGCAATTTTAAAATTGGAAACTAATAAGTATTTGAACAAAGATAATGTAGATCGGTCCCTTGAAAACTAGACTCGAGCAGTCCATAAAACTGAAATGAGGTCATGTCCTGGTTTAAGGTTTTATGAATTCGTAAATTATTTTATAGAGATAATTGAGGTTCTATTCAACGTTTTACTAAGGGACATGCAAATTGCAAGATATTACACAGTATTTAAATACACAGGGTAATACAGCGGCATTTAATATGTTATCGCTAAAGGCGGAATGTAAATAAACAAATTGCACCGGCAAAGTGGGACGCCATAACGATGGACGTTCACCGTGTCAGTAGCGCATAAAATGTCGCAGGTACGCGAAAATTTAATTTTGTCACCGAATACGCAACCGCCTGGGAAGATAGCGTCATCGCCAAACGTAACCGCGGCGTTTGATAACTTAACTTTCTCTCCGGGCGCTGCGCTGGCGGCGCGCGGCGCTGCCGGCGGTTGCTGTACAGCTGAGGGAGCCTCCAGACGGCAGCCTCATTCTGCCTCATTCCGTCATTATCGTCGAGCCAGCACGTTCGTGGCGAACGGAGCGCGCTCGCCAACCGCTCCCGCGAAAATCGCGATAAAATTCTATATCTAAAATCGACATTCGACCGTTCGATCAACAAAAAGTGATTTCGTTCAAACTAGTCGTGCTCTTTGTTCTGTTCGATTTAATGTTTTTTGAATAAAAATTATTCAGGTGCCTATTGTCAACAGCATGGGAACTATTAAAAAGTAAGTTGGTTATTTTTTACAAGTGATTTCTACATAGCATTCATTAGCAAGCGTACATATATTACGACAATGTCCGCAATGCTCTATCTAATATTTTTAAGAGATATTCTCACATATTAACTCTAAAGACTCAAATGGGGTCATAGGTCATGAAACATTCCCTACATTCAACAAATCCGACCAAAGTCATTATACATATATCTATCAATGCGACCTCTTAAGTTTCGCAAACTCAAGTATGAAGTGTCAAATCAACTGCTAAATTCCTCTCCTTTATTGAATGTAGGACAATGCCAATCGAGGCTGCAAGTTCAACTCGCTACAATATTCAAATGTTAAGTTAAGTTATAATATGATCGCGGAGAATTGTCGGGTATAATTTATTTTCGCTCTTAATCAAATTATGGTATCGCAACTGACGAGGTCACGTAGGTCCTCTTTTATAAAACTTCACCAATTAGATCCTCCTATAAATACTCGATAAAGCACAGACGGACGATTATGCCACAAATGTAAAGAATCTAATATATTTCAAAGTCCGTAAACGAGTTTTCCGCAACATGTTTGCCAACTTTTGTCTCCAAATCATTTTTGTCTTTTTGGAGACGACCAAATAGCAACAGTCGCTTGACTGCAATCGACCTTATTGCTGCAACCTTGTTGGTAAAAATTACTTTATTTTAAGTAGGTAACTGGAGAACTTTGAATTTAACTTATCTGTAACCTTTGTCATTCAGATCTTCAGAAAAATCTAACCTATAATTAAACCCATAATTAGGGTCCTGTAATGTAAGTATATGTCAAAAACGATTTCCTGGATAACTTAAATTGAGGTCTTATTACGATTGCTTCCACTTAAGAATTACATAATGCTATTTCCGACTGCATAAGTTATTTAACAGAATACATGAGAAGCTTGTTATTTAAATAAAAATATCTGTTCTCGAATGTGGAAAGTGATGTGTAACTAAAGCAATATTTGAAGTTGCGTGCAGCATTGTAAACATTGGAATAACATTTATGTAAGCCTACGTAATACTAGCTAGGTATGTACATATACATACATATATATTTAAAAGATCTTTTTCTCAGTTTGATGAATAAAGAGGCTGAATGAAATTCATATAAATTAAAGCACCTTCATCAGTCTTCCATAATACATAGATGTCATGTGATGATATAATATTTTCCTCTTGATAGTGTTAACTTCTTGCGTCAAAAATATAATGTAAAAGGAAAATGTAAGACTTAATAATGACGATTACATTATTGACAAACCTCTTTTTGCAAGCAAGATATTGTATAACCTGGCATGTCTTCAATTTACTAACGTTTCAACCGTCATAGGTACAAAATAGATACTAAAATTACTCATCTTATACACTTAGTACAAGTTATTTCCTAGTGCTTCTAGAACCTTTAGAAGAAAAAAGAAGAAATGTAATGAAGCAGTCGTTTATTTATTTCATACTAGCTACGATCGCCCGGTTTCACCCGCTGCTCGGCTCCATTTAATAGTAGAGTGATGTTTTATAGCCTATAGCACTCAGGAACCTATCTATCACTGAAAGAATTTTGGCAATTCGACCAGCTGTTTCAAAGATTACCCCCTACATACAAACTTGCAAATTATTTTACCTCTTTATAATATTCTATTATATATTCTATTATAGATGCTATGTCAAGATGGAATGTTGTTTTTAACGTAGGCCGTAAACGAACATCCGCGATCGTCTACTAAAGCCTTTGAAGAATGTCAAAACAAAACAAATAACCTATTTCGGTATAAGGATATTAAGTTGTTTTTATTCATAATTATATTTATTATAATACATCGTTTTTGATACGGGTAAACGCCCTTACAAGGTCATTATAAGGTTTTCGATATTAAATTAACAAAACGGATTAATATTATTTTAATCTGTTTCTTTTTTATCAATTGTTTTCAGTACTGATGATAGTTTTTATTTGATGGTTCATTACACTTATATTGAGATTCATATTATTACAGTTTTTATAGTAAAGGAAGTAGATTTTAACGTAGGTAGCACTTATTTTAGATACATACTATATTCGACTCCATTATTATTTTGATACTACTGCTAGTAGCTTCGCAGTAGGATAGTACCTAAAAAGTAGTCTTTGTCCTATTCCAGAGTATTGTCTCCAAGTCTGTCTCAGTCTATATCAATACCAAATTACATTCATATGTGTCTAGTAGTTTATATGTAAGATGCTAACAAACATCAATACATACAACCTATAAGCTACTCAAAATTATGGCCGTGACAATGTTAGTAAGATTGGTGAAAAAAAACAAAGAAACACTATAAAAGTAAAATGGACGAATAAGTATATTTTAACCAATCCTTAGATAAGTCTATTTTCGCTAGACACTTCGAAGATTTCAGTTGGATGTACAACCAACTTAAAAAATTGTCACCTCCTATTGAGTAAAGGTGCTAATTTATTGAAAATGGGTTTTAAAATCAATATTGCATATTTATTTATGTCAAGGACAATATGATTTGACATGGTGTATATGTTTTCTTAAGTTTAGGAGGTAATTGGTTGTAAAATTACCTTAAAAACACCTTAAGCTGTAATTATTGTTATTATTTATAATTAAAAATGTTTTTTGCAATAGTAAAACAAGCTGGTAGTGTCAAAATTGGTGGTAAAATAATTTAATATAATATACTAAATAAGGGAAAATTATATTATAGTTTCTATAGTCTTACGCTGTGAACTTTACTCGCATCATACTATGTGTGTTCCTTAATAATATTGTAAGCCTATGTCCGAGATTTGGAGCCTAATTCTCAATTTCTGAATAGCCAGTATGTACCAGATGAATTTGAATATCGAACGTAATATGTACGAACTATATACCACATAATTATATTTATTGTGCACGTATAAGGATAGTGAAAAGGCTTTAATGATATCAGTTTCATCAGAACCGCTAAGGAGTGAAATTCTTTCCTGGATTCTGTGTTCCCTTAAGTAACACATGCCTTGCTTATGGGTGATACTCCATCGTAGGTCTTATCATCGATTACCACCAGGCGTTGAAGGTAACAAATATTTACTACTAAATAAATTGGTACATTATTTTGAAAATTTAACTTATCCTTCCAAATATAAAAGTGGAACCTCTTTTTTTTTAAAAAAATACATTGTGTTAATAATAGCAGGTAGCTCCAAATTGGTCGATCTGGAGGTCTATTATCAGCAGCGGATATCTTGTTTAATTAATGAAGGCACAAATTAAAAATGCAAATTATTTTAACTTAACAATAAAAGTTCAATAATATTTAAAGGTGATTGACGGAAAATACACTGAAATACAGGAAAATATAATTAAATATAAAGATATAAAAAAACTGTATTAAGTTATAAAATGAATCGTATGATTGCTAGTTGGAATGTGCGGAATTAAATACCTGAAATGATTGAACTGTGGCTAACCACAGGTGTTATGTGAATTCATATGACATTAATAGTATATATTAAATAGTTTGTTGCAATTAATTATTTGATTAGTTGATGAGATTTTCTTGATTCAAATGCCTGGCAAAGAGCCCATTTTTTTAAACAATTCTCAGCGAATTTTTTTATTGTTTTTTTTTTTTGATCTGATAATTATAAGTGGTAGATATAAATCATAAAGCTATTTAAAGATGTTTAAAATATTTTTTATTTTTAATATAATTTATAAATTAAAAACTAAATTACATTATTAAAAGAGTATAATTATCAGCTAGAGCTCTTGGCAGCCTGTACAAAATCACGCCCCAGACTGTTGCCTAGTTTGTCTTAGGGATAATACTTTAATATATAAGGCTTTACTCTACTCTCCATAGATAAATATACATAATACTCATAAATGTAAAAAAGCTACATGAATTCCATTGCAGAATAACGTTTCAATCCACTTGACTAAATAAGTACCATCCTAAGCTATTTATCAAAGAAACTTGCGTACGACCAAGTGTTGCCAGTTAGAAACTAGTATTTAAATAACGTCAGGTTACATAAGTACCTATTTTATGTCTGATAATTAAACGTGAATGCCTGGATGACCCGTCTTCCTCATCGCTGGGTTATATAATGCACGCGAATAAGTATAGAGCTTTTAGTGACAGGCTGTGTGTTTGTGTGTTGAAAATATTTGTGGTAAGATCACAGCTCCTATTCCTGAAAGACATTTTAAGATTTTTACTGTTCTTCGACTAACTCAAATAGAGTGTTAGCAGGGCCACACAGATAATAGGCGGGAAACAAAACTTGCGTTGTGCTTCTGTGGGTTATCGGAGGTCCGATCCTCAAATTCCCATTTTCCCATTCTCAAATATTTGGCAATGCCCTTGTGCGCACTTTTGGTGATGCCGCTCTAGATGGGCGGCGATTATTTACCATAAAGTAATTTGTCTGCTCGTTTGACGACCTATATATGACGTACCATTAAAGCAGATACCCTCAATTTATTGAAAAATCTGACTTTTACTGAGAATTAGCTCTACTAGTTTCAAGTCACAAAACCACCGTTATTTATAAACAGTGTGTGCGTCCTGGCAATATCTTGACATTTATCAAATATATAGAAAAAAAGTACGTGAAACATTTTCATTCCGAGCAGATAAAATAAGGGAGAAGCCGGTCATACTTGTTGTATTAGAGTTATGCAAATAAATCTATAGCAATTGAATAATACTTAACTTTAATAACATAGTATTTCAACACGTATAAATCTTTCCGCGTCAGATGAACTCATCATTGAAGTAAACACATATTTTCTCAATAATATCATTCGCATTATAAGGAAAAATCATATCTAAACGTTTTCCTTATAAAGTTAAAAGATTTTGAAAATTGTTCTTTGTGATGTTAGCTTGGTAATTACCCTACTACCGATGTATGATATCTTTATTAAATATGGTCAATTCGTCATTAATTAATACAAATATTATTGTAGTGCTTGGCTAAGGCATGACTGACATGGTAAACTTGGAAATTCACAAAACAACGTTCCAACCACGTAAGGAGAAAAATAAGGATATTACGTTTTGGCCTTAGCATTACCAAAAGTGAAATAGGACAAACCAAAACATATATATAGTAACCATTATGTGAAATTTGTCTTACATAGTCGTGATTATGCATTAAGACCTATTTGAAAACGCGCGGTTGACGACATGATGATACAGTCTCTATGTTATATCTTATATCTATATATTTAAAAATCAGTTGATTTGGTTAATTTAGGTCTTGAATTATTTGTAGAAATCCAGGAACGTCTCGTAAGTAACATTTAAAAAAATCTTGAAAAAGTGTCAAACCGTCATCCACGCGGGCGTAGCCGCGGGCTACCGCTAGTTATAATATAAACATGAATTGCTGTCCGTTAGTCTAGCTAAAACTCGAGATTGGCTGTTACGTTTTGGATAATATTGGTCTTAAAATGTTCGTTGAAGTCCAGGGAAGGTTATGAAAGGTCCGAACATTGGTTATATTTGAGGCGGTACGAAGTTTGCTGGGTCAGCTAGTAATATTACATATAGTACCCATTAGCACCCAATATGTAGCTCATGTAAGTGATAAGCCAAAAGTTGACGCAACATCACCGTGACACAGGCAGCAATGCAGGTCGCAATTGAAACATGGCGCACGCGTCGGTTCATCGAAATCGTCACTACAAACTATTGCGTAACTCCTGCCACCAGATTACGCGCATGCGTGACTTCAATCTAAGCGACTTATTAAGACCAACGTTTTTGGAGCAGGCGAAAGCTATGTCAAGCATTCTGAGGTGTCATGTCAAAGGTTTTATTCTGTGTTAGATACTTTAAAAACAAATTTTAGAAGGCGTAAGCTGCATTTTTTTTTGAATGAACCAAAAAAAATGCATTTTAAGTGGTAGTATCAAAATTTTTGAGTGTAGTTTGTGTAAATAAACAATGTTCTTTTATAAAATTACCTCACTAAATTCTATTTGGACGTTAACGTAAAAAATGACACCGATTAAAATTGTTTAGTAACAAACGACCCATTGTTTATCCGAAAACAGAGGTCAGCACACGACTGTCCTGCGCATGCGTCGCCTTTACGCAACTATGGGACCCCAGCCTTCGGCTTTCCGCTTACGCAACGAGTTTTCGATTTCTTCCAGCCCCGGGCGCATTCGCTTTCGTTCAGTACGCATTGTCGAGTAATGGCCTGAGATTACGGTTGATGCTACTTTGAATATTTTTCTCCAAAAATAACGCCTATTGTATCATTATTTATAGCTCCACTCATCTTTTTTTAATGTTATTAAATGATAAGTTATGGACTCGAAAACTCATTATTTACAATTCAAATGAAAAATACTCAGTGTTTTTAACATAAATCAAGCGCTTGTGTATGTTCATATTAAATTGTACTAACTTATCACGACACACAGAAGCGAGTAGCTTTAGCACCTACAGTCCGTGTAAACAGCAAGATTTGAATTCAAAGACACTGGGGGGTCATAGAGCCTACATCTAGAAGGCCTTGCAGTTCCTGAGCTATGACCGTAGATAATAATAGGCTGTATAAAATTAAACATTAATACACGTGGGAGTAATCGGTGTACAAATCTTGGCTCATTCATAAGGTGGTTACATAACGCATTAACTTAGTAGCCGTCACTCACCAAAGTTCATTATATGAACAAAAACACATCAGACGTGAGTTCACGGAAGAACATGTATGTACAACCGGAACTCTGATGAGATTCCTAGTAAATATTATCATTAAAGTGATTGTAAATGATGATGATTTACCTTTTAAAGATCACGTCAAGATCCGTGTGAAGAAGTCCTCGTTAAAACTTGATATTGAACTAAATTCTTTAAACTCAATGGTTGTCTCGTTCGTTTTAGAATTTAGTTCATGATTCAAGTCACAAAAACATGACCCTGAAACAGTCCTTAAAAAAGTAATTTTGGGCTGTCTAAAAGAACCCATTTTCTATTGGTGAGAATTGACATAAATAAATAAATAAAGATCAAAAGTTTTTTTTTTATATATCAAACTCTTTATCGCCATACTCAAAGTCTTTTTACGGTTACTCACCCCACATCATACACATAATCAGCCTTTAAGTGTCCACTGCTGAACAGAGACCTCTTTTAAAATGGAATATTTTTGATCAGTGATTTCAAAGTTTCATATAATCAGAATAATATCTCGATGTTTCCTCACAATGTTTTCCTTCATCGTATGTCTTGTTTTATGTGGTAGATAAATAATCTTTCGAAGAAACTGCGAAAAAGTCATACTGGTACTTGCGATGTTTTATACGCTCATGCATGAGAAGCTCACCTTTACCTACGAGCCACCACGGCTTACCCACGACGGACAACTGCAATTGTTTTTAGAACGAAATTGTCACTAAGGAATAATTTAAGTTGTCGTCAGTTGTCTCTAAATACGACAGTAGAGGAATCCTTTATTTTGAAAGCCACAAGACATTGTTTTGTTTATTTCTGTTTAATTGTGTAAATAAGGGATTAAATTATGTATAGACGATCATCGTAAATCCTCTCTGTGCATAACTTGTGCCAAGGTAAATTACAAGTAATTAATTCGAACGGTTATTTATATGACAATTGTATACAAACAACACAAGAAGAAGTATTAATTTGTCGTATTTTTTATTTAACAAGACAAAAAGTACTTATATTTATACAAAATAAAAGCTTATCATGCGTAAAATGCAATAAATTTAAACATAAATAGATGTTTTATAACTTCTTCAACTGCAGATTATTGACACATTGTTGTATTTTCAAATCCGTCTGTAATTAAACCCTTCGAGCCGGAACTTCATAACGAAATAACTGCAGTAGATTGTCAAATAAACTCAATTAACTGACATTGTCCTTTCTCTTAGATTGTTAGCAGTGCATAACAAAATGCGTACAGGCAGACACAAGCTGGTGTGTGTCGAAGGCCGGTTGACCGACTGCGAAGTGTTACGGTCGCTTTGCCGACAGTTAGGTAACAAAGCGTGCTCATCATTACGGCATAACAACGGAGTAATAATGAATTTTCTTCCTTCCTTACATATTGCACAATATTACCGCATGCTACTATCATAACGGTTTATGTACACACATAAAACATGCGTGCTAGTATTAATTTCAACCATAATTAAATGAAGATAGGATACATTATTATTTTCGTGCGTTACTACACGGAACGATCGCAAGGTTCGCTTCCGGTTCCCAAATAAATATAATATCGTGTTCGTGCAAGGTAATAAAATAATATTGTAAACGATCTAATAATTATTTAGTGGTACATCAATTTGTAATTTTAGGTGAGCTAATAGGTTTAGAATCTGTTATTTATTAACTTATTAACTACGCGAGTCTTGCATGGGAGCGGAACTAAGGAGGCGGAGTTCCACTAACATATTTTATCTTTTCCTTATCTTTTAATGACATAGCAGCTCGGAACCCAACTGAATCAAGGCTATAAGTAATTCAAAAGAATGAACTTGCCCCTTGAAATCGACAAGTTAATTTGTATTGATTACAAAATTTAATTTAACTGTTAGTTAACTTTCTAATGTAGCAATGTCAAGAAAAGTATTTTGTAACAAATGATTTACGTTGGAATTGTACGCCCAATTGAAAAATATCGAGGCATACATCTGCGCCTTAGGCAAAGAGGTCCACAGACGAATCCATAAGAAACAAAGTTAAACAATTTTGAAATCAAGTTTTTAAGCATATCCATAAATTCTTTTGTTAGGACAATTTGACAAAAATTAAAAGCATTTTTATCTATGCAAATTAACATGCAGAATCATCACCGAAAGTTAGCTTTGCAATTAGCCAAAAGCTAAATATTAGTATATTAAACAATTAATTAATTTGAATTTAGTCAACACACAGTTTTCTCACGTAGTTCAAATATTGTGTTCATTAAACCATAAAGCTTCAATTCCGTACCTATAGAAAAACTGTGTTTAAACAGCATATTGTCTTGTAAAATAGACAAAAGCTAATTACTACCGACGCTATTGAACTATGGCCCAAAGAAGAAAATTTCGTAAGCCGCAGCATACGTGTACATAATATTATATGTGGTCTTGGCCAATCACAAACCTACAGTTAAGGAGTATCGACGAATGAAATGTGGATATTACGGGGGCTGGTCATTTCGGCCCATATAAGATTACCTACGTTACTCATGACGTCATACTGTAGACCATTCTTCATACCACGCGCCGTATATTCCCACAAATTAAAGTGACGTCACCAAAAGGATTCGTTTTTACAACTCTATGACGTAAGTAGTAACGTTTGGGTCTTTTCTGCTCAAATTATGAAAATACAAGTTAGTAAAACATTTGTTTTAAAACATTGGCGTATTCGGAAACGTGACATTTCGAAAGACAATTTAACATTATTTAAAAATCACCTTCAGTGCCTATCTTTTTCGGAAGTGCTAGAATGTGATAGCCCAAATGACGCATTCAATAAGTTTATGGACCTTTTTTGCTTGATTTACGATTTATGCTTTCCTTATAAATTAATCACTGTAACCCCGTACAAAAAAGTAAAATGGATTTCCCGTGGAATAAAGATTTGTAGTAAAAGAAAAAGAAAACTACTTTGGAAATATAGGAAAGCTCCTTCGAGTGAAAATAAAAATATATTTAAAAACTATTCTAAAAAACTAAAAACAATAATTAATCTTACACAAAAAGTACAAAACAATTACTTCATTAATAATTCACAAAACAAAAACAAAGCTTCATGGCAAGTAATTAATGCTAATAAAAATAGACTCGTTGAACCAATACTGCAAATTAGTAAGGGCAATGAATTAATCAAAAATACTAAACAGATTGCCGAATCATTTAACAACTATTTTATAGACCAAGTGCAAGTTAGCTCAAGTAATTATTCAGATAGTAAATACGACATTCCTAATAATCCAAAGTCTTTATTTATGCATCCGGTAATAGACCGGGATATTACACGAGTGATTAAAAACTTAAAAAATAAAAATAGTTATGGCTATGACGGTATTCATACAGTCGTAATAAAGTATGTGTCTGATATTTTAGCGAAACCCTTAAGTCATATACTTAATGCTTGTATTAGCGCAGGTGTGTACCCTGATAAATTAAAGATAGTTGTGGTAAAACCACTATTTAAAAAGAATAATAAGGAAGAAATGTCAAACTATAGGCCCGTGGCATTAATTCCTATATTTTCAAAGATATTTGAAAAAATCATATATGAATCTATTTATTCATTCATATCTAAAAGTAACATATTATGCAAAGAACAAAAAGGATTCCGTAAAGACAAAAATATAAATATGGCAATATTTGATTTCTTAAAAGTAGTCATGAATAACATTGATAAGAAAAATCCCGTTTGTTCAATATTTACAGATATGTCAAAGGCATTTGACTGTGTAAAATATGAAACTCTGTTAAATAAACTTCATAGCTACGGTATAAGAGGCAACGTTTTAAATTTAATTAAATCATACCTCACTGATCGGAAACAACACACAGAATTAACTAGGGTATGTACCAAATCAAAACGGGAGATCAAATATTTATCAGAATGTAGAGTCACTAAATTTGGAGTCCCACAAGGTAGTGTGCTTGGCCCATTACTATTCCTGCTTTACATAAATGACTTACCTTCTAATGTTCAACAACCTACGACATTATTCGCGGACGATAGTACAGTAACAATTGAATGCGGTGATAAAAGCAAATATGAGAAAGAAATAAATGACTCACTTGAATCATTAATAAATTGGCTGAATAAAAACAATCTTATAATAAATTTACAAAAAACTAAAGTCATGAATTTTTACCAACGAAAACTTCCTGATAATATAGAGACTAAATATAAAGACAAAATAATAGATACAACCAGTGTGACTAAATTTTTAGGACAGATTGACATGGCGTCCTCATGCAGAATATTTATCCCAGAAACTAGCCAAAAATGCTTTCGTGCTTTATAACTTGTCTAAAAAAGTCAATTTAAATACTTTAGTATCCGCGTATCATGGATTAGTAGCTTCCGTACTAAGATATGGTATAATATTCTGGGGTAACTGCAGCGAAAGAGATCGTATATTTAAAGCTCAAAAGAGATGCATTCGTTCAATGACCGGTCTCAAAGCTTCGGAAAGTTGTTTACCACAATTTAAAGCATTAAAAATCCTAACCTTTCCATCCCTATATATATTAGAAGTAGCGCTATTTGTAAAAACTAATCAACACCTATTTACATCAATGACTGAAGTTAGAAAACGCGCCGGACCAATGAGATCGCAATATAAAGATAAGCTGTATACAGGTGGACACAAAACCGCTTTACTGAAAAAGAATATCCTACATATGGGCCCTCAGATATACAACAAACTTCCGCAAAAATTAAAAGATTTACCGACAAAATTATTTAAAAAGGCTTTAGTTAAAATTTTACAGGACAGATGCTACTACAACATTAATGATTTCCTAAATGATGATTAAAAATTGTTACTGTAAATATTAAGTATTATTATTATTGTTTTTTATTGTGTATTATTTTTTTCTATTTAGCATTTTTCTTTCATTATAGTTTAGTCGTTTTTTTTTATTTTTATTTAGAGTGTTAATGTAAAATTGTTTAATATTATAAGTTTTAAGATAATTAAGTTTAATTAGTTGTCAATGTCAACTACTTAGTCGTTATGTAACAAATACTTTGCATGCCGTAAGGCGAAATGTATTGAGACAATATAAATTAACATGTCACCATATCTGTAACATACATTTTCTGCAAATAAATTATTTCTATTTCTATTTCTATTTCTATTTCTGCAATAAATACGAAGCGGAACTGTCAATTGTTTTGAATAGTTTTTTGTTTGAATATTTTAATTCTTTTATGCTAAAGATTTGTTCTTTATTTGAAATGTTTTTTCGTTGGATTAGGTAGTTGGTACTTAACCTGTCGAACTGTCTGAACATAGCTGCAGGTGATACTCTGGTCAGTACATATTAAACCTAATGCGTAGCCCTCGGGCTCAAACCGCTATTTAAACGAAACTTATCTCTCACACAACTTTACTGACATTTGCGTAAATGTCTATCTAATATCAAAGTCGTATATAAATTATTCTACTTGCATTTGTAAAGCCAATTTATTGATCCAAATGCTTCGGCATGAATGGGTCGGCTCGACCGGAGTGATGCAACCACAACGTTATGTTTCGCCGTGTGAGTAAGGTTACCGGAGACCCCATCCTTCCCCTCCTCCCAACCCTAAATCTCCAAAACCTTAATCCCCAAAAGAACGGCAAGATACTCATCTTCCATCGTTTCGTGAGAGTGGCGTTGTTTGCTTACCATTAGGTAATACGCAAGCTCGTTGGCTGTCCTATCACAAAAATAATAGTATCATATTTATTCTACAAGACTTCAAGTCTTACCAAAGGTCACGACTGCGGTACGTATATGTTAGGAAGTAATCAGAGGCCAATCAACCTCTGTTTAAACTATTATCGACAGTAATTACAATAGCACCGTAGTAATAAGACATCTAATAAAAACGTCAGACAAAGAAACTGCGCTAATGCTTTCCGTTGTTTCAATTTGTCTGCTTCGATAGAGACATCCGATAACTTCCACTTTTCATTTTTATAACAATGGAATATTGAATCTTAAGTCTATTTATAGACATTTTTAAATCAATTAATGAAATAATAATTGAAGAGGTTCTGTAGGTTTTTTGTTTGAGATTGAGGGCTGAAGAACTTGCTAGAATATTACTTTAATTTGAAAGACCAATTCTACTAATATAATAAATGTTAAAGTTTGTGACAATGTATGGAAGTACATATATTCGTTATTTTTTCACGCAAAACGGCTCGACGAATTTGATTGAAACTTGGGTTGTAGATAGGTGATAACATTGGATTAACATACCACGCGGGCAAAGCCGCGGGAGGCAGCTAGCTTTGCATACTTTTTCTAGCTATTTAAATACTTACATTGTAACACTTAATAAACAAAATTATTAGTTTGTTAATAAAACAAGTTTTAATGAAACCCATCATCAGTTTTTTACAATATTTTGTCACGAAATAATACCTACTGAAATTGTGAGAAACTGCTAATTATGTAGTTATCGCCATTTAACAAACAATCGAGTTCTCAAATCGATTCCTTATCTTTTATATCTATCTAAGGTGCGTGTAAGCAGCGGTCCCTCTCGGATAAGCGTTTTGCTAGTAAAAACTTAAAGCTGGCCGCATTGTGCGCTTGTCAGAGATAATTGTTATTGACGTTTCGATTAAGAACGTCTTTAATAAGCAGTTAAACGTTGCTTAATAATATTTTCATTATTCACAAAACCGCGAGCAACTTCACCATAAACAACAACATCATTTGTTTATTGTTTAGCTCTATCTACTTTACCGTATTTCGAATTAAGTATATAAAGGTAGGTGTCGCAGCTAATCAGGTTTTTATAAGTCACTCTGTATATAGTTAAGCATGTTTCAGAAATGTTATCCCTGTACAATTCTGGTATTCTGTGCGAATCGCAGTTCTAACCTAACCTATCTTTCTGGCAGCAACTTCGTTTAAAATGACAATTTACAGAGAGAATTTTGAGAAATTCATTAATTATATTGAATTCTAAAGCTAAACGAATTTTCTAAAGCTAATTTGCTACATCGACATACGCATAAGGTCTAGACGATAAGTTGAGTAGTACTTTAAAAGATGACAAACAAATAACGGCTATTATAAAACGTATTTGAATATACTATGCATAAATAAAAACATGTATATCTAAATATACCTATATCTCAAATGACATTTATAAATGTCTCAATAACAGTCGTATTCATATCTTTATAGTATGTCAAGTAAAATTTATTTAATTTTAACAGTATTTTATACAGCAACAGTATTGATTTGTAAATCCTTTAGCGGTTAGGTAATTTAAAATTATCATAATATCGATTGATTTAATAATATCCATACTAAATAACATTATATTAGAGATTATATAGCCCTCAATTTGTTTATAAAAATAATTTATTTATGTTGTATGTATTAAAATCATATTACACATAGCTACTAAAAATATGTACAAGAGTTAACTTGAGAACAAAATAGAAAGAGATGGGAGATACTCTCTTATCTCCCATCCTATTCTATCTCTCATTGGGGAGATTTAGAATTTCTGATCAAAGAAATAATGGTAGCCTTGGGAAAGTATGTTTATTGAGCCTATTAATACAATTAGCAGCGGATTATCAGGTAGAAAATTAATGTGAAGAAACCACTTATCAACAATTGTTGTTAAACTATGTTGCGTAACGTTGTCCGTCTTCATAGAAACTAGTTACTTAGGTAATAGGTAATATTGGTATTTGACCGCTTCGACATTGATTATTAGTTAGAAGTACCTCTTAAAATACCTATCATCTTATTGCAAACATCTATTGAGAATATATTGGCAATTAAATAAAAAAAAAATAACAATGATCTTATAGAAAAAAATTGTCCTCTGTGATAAACATCACAATTTTTCTAAACACGTTTTAAAAAATTGAGGAATTCATAAACAATACTAAGTTAGCGCAATCTACTTGATACGGATGTAAGTCGAGTTTATTTTTGTCTTTTTTGTTGGTCAATCTACTATTTCACCAGTAATACTGGCTGCTTAAAGTTGTGCAGCTTTACACGTCAAGGTTAAAAGGAAATATTCAAGGTTCTGTCAATATTCAATGGTTTTGACGACATCGTATTAATTACCGTATGTCCCAACACTTGTGTATCCCAGTGCTAAACATTATATTTGAAAATCTGTTTAAGAAGTGTAGCTTTGAAGGGGTCTTACTGGGCTATCGTTTAATGAAAAGTATTGTTACATAAAGCAAAGACTTTTTATAGTGCGAGAAATCATTCAATCACTTCTTCCATCTACGGTGAGGCGAGAGGGAGTGTCAAACTCTTACTGACTAAAAACCACCTCGTTCTTTCTTTTACTCCGATCTGGATCCCGCCATATCATTGCTGGAAACAAAGATCTAATCTGAATGTATAGGCTCAACTCTCTGACGAAAAGCATTTACTTATCCCATATGTATAATAACTACGACATAATATCTTAAAAATCTGTATTGTCTTAGTAATAATTCTAACACGTATTTACATATATGTTTTTATCCAAGAACCATCATACTTCTATAAGTCTTCAGTCCGCAGTATTCCTCATATGGATGCGTTATATCGCAATGGAAAGAAAACCTTCGTAACACATAAACTTTACTTTATGAGTTCTTGGAATTAATATATGAACACTCCCATCTCAAGCATTTATTTTAGAATATTAATATCTGTTAATTTATTTAAATACACAAACATAAGTTGCATCATTAGTTCTTTATGAGCCTGTCCGCTAATATTTAAACATCGAGGCCCTTATTACGATATAAATGTTTACTTCTAAAACAGATCAAATTTCAACGTGAATTTATATGAGATATCAATTCGATTAGGTAAATGTTCGGTTGTTGAATCTACAATAATAGTTGTGAATAGATAGATACAAACATATATACATATATCTATACTTGTAGATTACAATAAATTCTACCAAACTTTTGGTCAGTTTAAGATAATACTAACGGAATACAACGAAGATATTCTTGAGCCTCATTTATTGATTAACAGAAGTTGCAGTGACACCTTCGACATTCGTACTCCGCCTCTTAACAAAAGCGTGTGACACATACATACATAATTATCAATACTGATTTTCACTTTTGAATGTCTCACACGTTCGAACCGGCAACCTAGCATCACATTGTGGGAGATTAGGTAACCATTTTTCCCCGAGCCGGCAGTTTTCGCAAGCGCGTTGCCACACTGAGTCTACGTTAATTGGCGTGGCCTATAGAACATTTATCCGATAACCACACCGTACTGGTAGTGTTAAATTTAATTTGGTAGGGTTACCGTCACGTGATCATAGGCGTCTTAGCGTTAACTTGGTCACCGCGGGTTGATCAAGCGTTAAGATCAATGATTGTGGTAGATTTCCGCTTTACAATTAGGCAAATGTTTACTTTCGGTTTTATTTGTCCATCTGTTGAGTAACTCATCATACCACTGACTGACCACATCCCTCTTCATAAAATTTTTGTGAAGGTGCATTCAATAAATTATATTGAAAGGAAGATAACCAAACATTATTCCTTTTTTAAAAATGAAATAAAATTGGCCAGTGTCAAAATAAAATAATGTAAAAAGTTTTTATTTAAACCAGCATCAATTTCGTCAATTAGAATAAAGTTAAACTTAAAATATCGCACTACAAAAAGAGATTTTCAATACTCATCTTTTTGCAGTTGATATTTTTTTATTTTGTAATTAAACGTTGACATAAACAAAATCAGCAGGGGTTTCACGTGATAGATAGTACACCTAGTGGTTGCCCAAGACCCGCATACACGTAAACACATTACGTTACGTCACTGAAACACGCATAATGCGGAAACATTAACTTGCGAATCACTCTTTTTATACTAAGCAAAGAGTGCAGTAAAGCCATTAATCTTTTGTCAAATATTGGTCAAAAAAATTAAAGTCCTTTGCAGATGATGCATATTTTTGTACATTTTATCCATCCAAATTAAAATACCTACCTACTATAGTATGACATGAGAGTCGTACATCAAACTCTAAACTCGTTTGATAGTTTGGCACACGCATTCAAAAAGATGCCTAAATATGCACAGTCCGTTTTTAAATTGCCAAAATAAAATTATACGAGACTTTATGTGAATTTGCTATGTTATTAAATTATAACCTTTCTTTAACGTATAAAATTAAACATTGACTTTATAATGACTTTAAATTTCTAATGTGTACAGTTTTTTTTTTAATTTGACGTCATATTAACCTCTTATAGACAGAAGAGAGAATAGTCAAGAGATACTTATTTATTTAATCAATTTGAATTATAAATGTTCATTTTGTTTGCTAGCACGTTGTCCGTAGCATAACAGTAGCTTCGCTCCGATAATCTGGACGGATAATAAGTACGGTATTAGACAGCTATGCATCGAAACAAACGGGTAAGTTCAACCGGAGTGATACCACGGCCTCACAAAAAACGGGCTTGAAACAACGCTTTCATTTTTTTGCCGTGAGTAAAGTCAAATAAAACATTGATTAAGTCAAATACCGAATTTACTTACCTAACTACCTAGTTAAGTTCATACCTGCATACAATGATAAATATAAATACTAGGTACTACGGACCAAAGTTTGCTAGATTCGGACATATGAAAACCCGTTACTATTTAAAGAACATGTCCAATTAATCACATCTGTAGACGTTTAAATGTCAACAATTAATTTATTTGTGATCGATGCCGGCAGTCGATGTAACTAGTCCATATGTGGCGTATGAAAGAGCTGTGTACAACCTGTACAATATAGTTGTTTCCTGACAATATAATTACGATAACTACATATTCACATGTGTATCGTAGTAGTGAAGAAGCATTCAGGATGTGGTATGTCTAGATGTAAAGGTCGACAGGTGTCCGGCTCGTGAGGTCATCACTGTGCGTTCCAATCACGTGCACAACTTTTTGTTGTTCCGATTATAGTCGATTAAAGTACTTACATGGAAAATGGATCGATATTTATTTTAATGAACGAAAATAACACAAAATAAATATTTGCATTTTAATTACTTAAAAACTTTATGGTCAATAAAATAAATTTATAATTCGAACTAGCTAAATTTATAGTTTTCAAATTTAGAAGAGTCGTGCAATGGCTATTTTAAAATAAGGATACATTTACTTTTGGAATACCAAAGACAATATTGGGATTGAGTTCTTTATTTTATTAATTTGAGATAGTGAAAAAAAGCAAAACGCGCGAAAAAATAGTTTTGACGTTTGATGTCATTCAGTGCCCAATTGCATTTTTTTATTGTTACCATACATACAAAAGTGAAAGACGAGAAAAAAATCTTATTTTTAATTAAGTTTCATATTTTCGTAAACCTATAAAGTAATGTTACTCTTGCATTAAAGGCTTTAGTATAAAAACGACGTTACGGGTCTCTGAGCAGGTACTAAGTATCTCACTTTTAAATAAAAATTAAATATTTTAGTAAAACAAAACACGTGATTTGAAACAAGTTTATTAGCATAATTAATACTTAGTCATGCCTATGTAAATAACTGAATATCTATAGTTTAATACGACTCAGGTCGCAATTATTAACATATGTAGGTATATACTTAAGTAATTTGTTCGATAATTTGATAAAACATCTACTTAACTACATGTTGTTTAAAAAATATTAAATGTTCAATGACCCGTATATTGTAAATGACACCTTTTTTGTTAAGTTTGAACTAAATGCGCTGGGTGGTCATACATAAAGTATCTACACATATGAAAGAGTTTGTAATTAAAAATATTTACTACCAAACAAGCGATTTGAGCGGCAAAAAATTTTAAAGTTCTTTTTTTAAATGATTGAAATGTTTTATAATAAAATTATAATGTGTATAATTTACTGTTTAGATTTGGATACCTAAATGGATACTTTGTTTTTTACAAATCCCAGGCAAGTATTAATTTAGTCACGGTTTTTATAAAATTAATTACTTAATTATATCAACTGACATTATATTGTGATGATCCTTTTTATTTTGTTTCTTTCTAATGTCTAAATTAGTTTTTCGGTCATCATCTGAGAGAAGATCATCATCTTGAAGGCGGTTTTGAATAAATTCATGTATTTTTTGAAATGTTAGTCCTTAGAACGGATCTTTTTATGATATTTTAATTTTAGTATGCATCTTAGTTTGGTTGGTTTGCACGTAGGAAATAAATATAAAGATGGCAATTGTTTCTATGAGAATTTTCCCGCGGCTTTTTTTATGGCAATAGAGCAACCTATGTCCTTTTCTTTGTATGTTTTATTTACATCCAAACTCCCAACATAGGGTATATTATAGGACGTATCTTCCTATTTAAATACATATAATTTAGTTGAGAGAGTTTACTATAAGTCGGCTTTTGCTGTGCTTTACCGGTTTAAAAGTTACAGAACAAACTATAATCTGGAGTAACATTTAGGAAACTATCCTTCCTCTTATGGCTCCTCCTCTGTCCTCTGAGCCAATTTTCCTCTAAATTTATTCGTACCTAGTTTTTATGTGAAATAATAAACCTAAGAGCAGAAAAACGAGACGTATGTGCAATGAACTTTATCTCAGCCGGAGCTATGACAAATGTCACTGTTATATGTTAAACACAATGGGCCTGGGATTAGTCGTGATTTAAAGCTTATAGCAACTCATCTAAAAGAGCCCTAACTGACCTTAAACTTAAATGTACTGAGAATCCACGAACACTAGGTACGTCAAAGATTAACACGAGTTAGTTTAAAACGAATATTGTTTTAAATTTGTATAATTTTATTTGTGTATTCTGTCGTCAATACATTTTATTTATTTAAGCAGGTTAATTAAGTTTTCAACAGTTTACTATAGCTAGCTAGTTTTTTAAGTAGATACCTAGGTATTTACCTAGCTAATTAGAACTTTTTGTATTGTCTTATTTTAATTAGAAAAAGAAAATTAAATATGACTTTTTATTCACCAAGTAATTTTGGTGAATAAAAAGTAAAGATACCATCTATCTGCAATTTTTCTTAAATAACAAAATAAAATATAATATCGTTTATTTTTCGTTAAAATTAACCATTGCCATTCTATTTTTACACCGTACGAAAAATATTGTTAAACAAAAAAGAAATTAGCACGTGCAGGAAGTGTTAAGAAGTTAAAATTAATTAATATTTTATTTTGTACTGAAATTCACATGTTCGCAATTATCATTAACATTATGGTAGTTAAAGTCGGTTAAAACTTTGAACTTGCGAAAAAAAGAACAAATTAATTCTTGTTTTGTAAAGGAGTCTTACTAAATTAATATTTTTATTTTTTTGCTCAAATTTGCTTATATTGTTATCAGTTAGCTAATATACTTATGATACTTATATCTTAGAGGTTGATTATTGTCTCTACAAATTTACACTTGCAAATCTCATCAAGTATTTAATCAATTTCTATGAGAAAACAATACTGCAAACCTGCAATAAAACCCAACTTTTTTTTCTTACTTAAATAAACCCGTTTTTGTCCTCTCACAAGACGATAATGTAATGTCTAAGCATAAACAAAGACTTACAAAATAGAGCACTATTTACTAAGCCAAACCACTTTCCATTTTAATCTAAAACCTTTAGGTGCAATGACGCATTCGCCTGACCTTAATTCATTGCTCACCTGTTTGCCAAAAATGAGTCAAATTCAGCCGGACACCTCATTCTTAGCTGTCTCATTCTGTGCCAATCACATGAATATACAACCTTCTCCAGTAAACAATGGGTCATGGAATTAATCTCTTGTATCCTAACCCATTTGGGCACTGATAAATTATCTAGATAATCCAATGAAAATTCATTGGTCACTTTCGTATAATGGACTGATAAATTCTGCCTAATCAATACGCATGAGAAAGGAGTTTAGACAATTTAATTTCAACTGATATTTGTTATCAAAGTCTGTATTTTATATCTAGTTGCCATGTGAATAAGGTTAAATTCCGCGTACTGAGGCCAGCATTGAATGTTAAAAAAAGTATTGACATTCTTTGTAGTCATGCCCCATCCAGTTCAACTATTTTCGCTGAAGTTTCGACACATCTGACCTTGTCCAACATACAGTAGGTATAACGATATCCATTTTAAGTATTCAAACTTTTTAGTCACGTAACTTGTCGACAGTACTTTCGCTTTATTTGGGTGCCGTAGTTCGAATGATTAGAAAATATTATTTGCTGACAGAATGAACACAGCTTATTATCCTTGTTTGACATAAAAAAGATATTTATTACGTCCATAAAACGGGGTGAATAGATACACGAATGACGAAAGGGGTGAATTGATATTGGCGATATTAGTATCTATTCACCCCTCGTCTGTGTCTGTTCACCCCGTTTTACCGTACTATTTTAGTTCGTACTTTTTTTTGAAGGGTGAAAATCACGCCTAGGGGCGAGATGGATCAGGCTCTGACTAAAAACCACCTCGTTCCTTCTCCTGCACAACCTCAGCTGTGATACTTAATTTCGAATTTACCTTGAACAAATACCTTTATAATATTTCACCAAACACCGCCTTCGAATCCCTTAAATTTTACCAAACGTCAATTAATGTCAAAATGATTTATACGCAATTGTTTTTCATTGTATACACGTTCACAGTTGGTAATGTGACACGTTCACTAATTAACCTAACCTACTTACGAGTATAACGTTATTGAAAAGTTTTATAACAATTACATTGACAAAGGCTTGAAACAATTGTGTTGGGTAATTAATGAAGTTTCCCTATATCATTCGTAGATAATTTACATCTTGGAATCGTTAGTTCATCTTGTTACGTAGCTACGTATTTCACACGTCATTTTCTAGTGACAAGATGGGTAATAAATATCTTTCAAGCGATGCAATGTAATGTAGATGATGAATTACTTCTAAACTGGATTTACATCTACGACCTACTTCTGAGGTTTTTCAGAAAAGTGATTATAGCTATGGATATTGTTTAATGACTTACTCACGCATCTGCTTGACGAGGAACTCGACTAGTGTTAGTCACTGACTAAAAACTGCCCCGTTCCTTCTCCTGCTTCAAGCAGAAGCCGCGGTACCTCATTGCGCCTTATTGGTCCCCAACGCCAGCTATAATTTTATGACGAAAATTTCAAATTCTGTAATATAACAACTTGTATTAACATTTATATAACGCAAAATCCGGGAGTGTGAAAGTGCCAATGTGACATTTAGTCATATCGTGCGGTGCACGCTGCCTGAACACAACCGGTCGGTGCTCCTTTCAAGGCGAGAGGAACCAAAAAAACCGGCTGTTCCACATGCTTCGTGTTACATAATTATTGGTATTACGAAGACAAGATATAATCAAAACTATGTACTACTAACCTAGCCGTATAAACGAAAGTACATTGCCATCCTTAGCGTACACATAGGCAGCAATGCAGCAATTTTTTTGTTTTAAATAATATATTTTAAATTTGGTTTTTATTAAGGCTTATAATATAATACAACTGGTAGTATTTTTTATGTTTATTTTATTATTAGGTAACGTTAAAAATCTTATAACAATATCATAAGCATCATCACCAGCCTACTTCTGTCCACTGTTGGACATAGGCCTCTCCAATTGCAAGCCACGCCGAGCTAAATTTTTAGCTCTTCTCATCAAACCATCGCCGTCGTCAATCCACCTACCTACACAACGTTGGCCTGTTTGTTTTTGTTCATGACAGTACGCTTAGTATAAATAACAAAATAGTCAAATAAAAACAATTTCCTCATAAAGCTCTGTGCTTAATTCGATGCAATGTAAAATATGATAACCTCAAGATCAAAATTAAGTAGAAACTAAGTATTGCTGTAATTGCTTTGTCCTTTAAGTCGTGTCTCACGAAAATCCTACTTACGTGAGTATCGTATGATGTGCCACATTATAATGTACTATAGCCGTTAGCATTTTGTAATAATATCTAACCGCGCTTAATGTTAGATACGTAAAATAGACTATGTCGTCTTCTTTATGTGATAAGACGGCTAAAAGAGCAGACGGATTACATGATGATAAACAATCAGTGCCACCCATGGACAGTGGACATCCGCAACAACGTTGCCGACATTTTAGGGAATAGGGTTTTGGAGATTTAGGGATTGGTGGTGGGGAGAGATTGGGCGTCCGGTAACATCACTCATACGGTGAAACACAACGCTGTGGTTGTTTCACGCCGGTTTTCTATGAGGTCAGGGATACCAAAACACCCCTGTCAAACCGACCCAAGCATGGCTCTCCCACAATCGTTGATTAAGCACAAGCTTACAAAGCTTGATAGTCTCTGGTTCCTAAGTTTTTTGGTTTTTCGACAATTTCTCGTTGGTTGCACAGACTTTAAGTGTTATTTTAGGCTTCCAGTTTACTGCTTTGAATTTTCGTCTATTTATTTATTCACTTCATGCACAAAACACTATACATAAGGCGATCTTAATGCAATTGGCATTCTCCACCAGTAAACCTTTAATACATGGCTATTCATTTCTGATGTCGTTGTCTAACCGAATCTACCATTTTGGTAGCAACTAATTTTCAAACGTAATTCCTTTACCCTTCAATCTACGCACTACGGCATGAATGAGAAATTCAGCGATTTAATCAAGTGACTTATCAATTCAGACCGTTACTTGAAAAACTAATAAAGCTAGGTGGCTAAAAATAACTGAAAACATTGAACTAAAACTCATGACGTTACGCACACAAAGTAGCAAAATAGTGTATGTTGTTTTTTTGTACAAAACTATGTCAAATAGTTTGAAAGCCAGTTGTAATTCTTATAGCCAAAAAGCTTGGAGAACAGGTGAAACCATTTGTAAAACGCTTTAAGAATTGTTGTGCAAATTAGATAGTTTCTCACGTAAGTATAATTGTTTAACTTTCTTTCCTGTCTAATCATCTTTGTATGTAGCGTCTTCAATGACTGATTTAATTTTTGAGACAAATACTTCGTTCTTATTGTGGAGTGCGTGTTAAAAAACAAATGTTAAAATATGTATATTTGAAAAGGTCTATAATGCGTGTAATAAAGCCTAGTGATGTACAGCAAATGTCTAAAAATAGAGAGAGAGATACTTGATTTTTATCAAAATATAAATGATTCCCATTCTCTTGACTCATTCCCAAATTTTCTTTGGTTGCCAGTTAAATATTGCATTTCATTATTGTTGTATTGTTCAAGTTAATAAGTCATTTATGATCTTGTCAAAAGCACTAAAAATATACAGTTATTTTTTATTCTTACAATTTAACTAATCCAATTTTAAATATTCTAACTTATTATTATTTAACCTTAATATCCACATTCCACGTGTTTATCCAATAACAAACTCTGTAGATCTTTGAACTTATCGATCTTATGATAGATCAATCAATCCGTGTGTGCAATCTTAAATTGATTTATTTTGATAAAACTATTTTGTAATGTCAATGCCGTTGGGAAAAAGGTCTGACAAACATTTCTCAATGTAAGCAATACAATGCATACCTAATAAATAAAAAAATAAAATAGGAACAATATAGGTTTGAGAAAAAAGTATTTGTTTACAAAACACTGCACTAAGAAAAAATACAACGCTTGTTTTAAAATATTTTCTTTAAGCCTACGGCTAAAGTTTGGTCAATTACATCGTAACTCCTCCATTGTAACCTTTGACGACAAGGAATGTTGATTAATTGGTTTCGGAACACTGCACCCAGAGGATAGAAAGTAAGATGTATGGTTAAACCGGTAAGATGTCATAAGAGATCATAGATAAAAAATGAAAGCATACTTGTGGTCGGTAGTTACTATGCGGTCGAAGTAATACATATGTTGATACTTTTCCTATATGAACTAATCTAAGTATATAAAAGTTATAAAGGAAATGTATGCAGTTTAAAACTTCTCTATGTGTATATAAATCGTGTCTCTGAATAAATTATAGTTGATGGATAACGGTATTCTAATTTTATTTTCTTAATATTGCATTGCTATAAACTTAACTAAACGAAATGCAATTCAACCTGTGCTTTTGATTGTACAATAAAATTATTATTAAGCTGGCAGTAGATATGCATTCAAATAACAAACGAATTTTAATTCTGTATTAAGTATTAATGTTGCGACTGGTTTTTGTCTTTAATGAGATTATTATCATTTTAATTGTGAATCTCTGATAAGTATCTAAATAAAATAGAAAATATTATTTTATTGTTATATCGAAATACAAAAAAGAGATAATTTGTTATATTTTGCGTCATGTGAAATCCTTGCTTTCGTATTATATAAAATCACTTGTAAAAAAATGAAGAGATCTCAAAATTGACGTTCTCAAGGGTCATCATGGAAGCAATCAGTGATTACATCCAAGATACTTGAGGAACAAACGTATGATTTAGCTGTCATAAAGCAAGTTTAATATACCTTGAACTCGAACATGGCATCGACTTCTTAAATGTAGGTTAACGACATATTAATACCTACAAGTTTCATAGTGATCAACTGATCATGACGACTTACGGTGGCAGACGTAACTTTGATGAATATTTCCATGACGACTGCTTTATTGTTATTTATGTCGAGTTTATAGTTTTATTGCTACACATTCCATTCTGATTAAATAGCTGTGTTTTTAAAATAGATGGATTTATAACTGTGCAACGGGAAGAATTTATGTTAGTTGAGGTACTTACCTAACTACATATTACTTGCATAGTTTGGGAGAAGCATAAAAGTTGAAGAAATGCATCGATTTTGGTTGATTGAAGATTCCGCACCATAGACTGTTTAAAATACCACACAGTTAGTTATATAGGTACCTACTGAATAGTTTTGACTAATCTAATTACACATTTTATAAATTTCCTGAATCAGAATATCATGCGATTCCTATGCAAGAGTACTCAAGTTTTATTTTTGCAAAAGTATTAATGTAATAAACCTTTTCTTTGTTTCAGATTACGACGTAGTCTGCTGCTTTTAGCGGCTGTGTTAGCGGTACAGACGAGTGCACAGAAAATTAAAGGAGATGACAGTATACAGGCTGTGCCCAGTGACCTTAGGAGAGCAGTTAGTGAAGCACTAGCTTTAGAAAAGAGATTTCTATTAGGCGCTAGCGATTCGTAAGTATTCCTGTATTTTCCAGCATTATTATCAGCCAGAAAATATTCTTACACTGTTCAACATTAGGCATCCTCATACTTTAATGTATCTAAGTTCATTCTCACTTATAACTCTATACTTAAATGTAATATCTTTATTAAAAATAACGTTTTACCCACGTGAATTAGCTGAGATACCGTAGCTACGGCGTAACCGCGACGCGCATGTTGCTCATGAATAAGAGTCCCGGTGTGACTTGAAAATGGTAGAGCTTTCCTTATTTAGTTCATTTGACGAAGTATTCAATTTTTTTTTTATTATTCCACACAATATTAAAAAAAATTGTAATACCGTCGAAATTTATATAAGAAATAATGTAAATTTACTTACGACAACAATATTTAATCCGTCCATCTAACTTTTGATAACTGTGTGATTAGCATGTTTCAAAGAATATGAATTATTTCAAGGATTCAAATCCCCCTTCTTAACACCTACACATGGACATGAATGTGCAGAATTCCCTTTAATATCTTAATAATAATTCTAAATTTGCAGGCACAATTGCACATCAGACGAAGATGAATCGAGTAGAATACCGTGCCCACCGAGCAAGTACCGCAGTGCAAGCGGGGAGTGCAACAATGTTCGACACAGGCCGTGGGGACGACGAGGCGACGTCTTCCTTAGGCTACTGCCTGCAAACTATGTTGATGGTAGGTGCTATACATATGTACTTTTCTTTATACGATAGGGCGGCAAACAAGCTGGTGGCTTACCTGATGGTAAGCAATCAGCGCGGCCCATGGGTGTCCAACACTTGAGAATTTACGAGTGCGTTGCCGAGCTTTTGGGGATTAGGGTTTTGGAGATTTCAAGATAGGGAAAGGATTGGGAGAGAGAAGGAAAGATTTTGTCTCATTCACGCGGCGAAACACAAATTACAGAAAGCTATTTCGCGCCGGTTTGTGGCATAACTCAGGTTGATCCGATCCGTTCGTGTCGAAGCATGGATATCCTACGCTTAAATATAGAGTATTATTCTATTTCTTGTGCATAGGTATGTACGATTTGTAATTTTGAAGTGTATAAATAGGAGTCAAAATAAACAATGTCCTTATGACTATAGCGTACGTGATGTTCTTTTGTTTAGTACCGGAACTTATGTACAACAGCTTTTTGCTAATTTAATGGTATTAGATTGTAAACTTAATTATAGTGATTTCCAAATAAAATTATTTACATTGGATGCATTATATTAGGTCACAAGTAATCTTAGTACCTATCTACGTGTACTAGTTACATCTACAAGTACTAGTAAAAGTAAAACATATTTTAACGAAGTATATGTCTGACGAATAAGTGCTTCTTAGTAATTTGACCAATACTACAATACACTCTATCGATTCAAATTTCCTGTATTAACTCAATGACCTCCAAAATAAACAAATTAAAAAATAACATATAACAGTAAATTACTTTTTATTCGGTAGTAAAATTCAATTAAAGCAATAAATAATTGCTGTAATGAATCTTAATAATAATAGTCAATTATTCAATTAACACTCAATAAAATCATCAGCTGCGATGATCCTCAAAACAATATTTTTTATAAATTACTTTATTAATCGTTTCCTCTATAAACAGTTATTTAAATCATTATTTTTGTAGGAAGTAAACGTATGTAAGAAATTACCTTACAGTTCATCGTAACAATTTAATAATAAAAAAAACAAATAAGTTCTAATTCTTCAGTCAGATAAAAAGACACAACATGGTATTAACATCGAAGAAAGTGTTAAATGTTTTAATTCCTAGCCCCCCGAATATATTAAGAGTTCCTTGCAATTGGGGAAAATATTTATTTAAATCCAGACGATGTTTTTTTATTTGGGAAAAATATTTCGAACTAGGGTCGAGAGGGAGTGTCAGACTGTTACTGACTAAAAACTACCCCGCAATCCTGGCAAATTAATAAGCCTGAAAAAGTATTTCGAAAAACAAAAACAATCGTAGGTACCTAATAACATTTAATTTTTAAATGACCCAGGTATGGCACCCGAATCTCCTTTCAACTCGACACCCATTTTTGTTTGTTACTTCGACTATATTTTAAATCGTATAAAAACACAATAAGTACGTTTAACCCAACCAGTATTTTACGTATAATTATCGTAAGACCATGTATTATTTTAACAGATAAGTTTAAATTGCTGGCATCAACGGCGAACAAATCACAAGTATTCACGCTAGACTTAAGTATTATGCAATTAGATGTACGAACATCATTATCATTACAATCCACGATCAATGACAAAGCCTCCTATTACTGCACGTTGTAAGAATACGTTAGCAAAAGGTTATGTCATATTATTAACGCTTTATAGGCTGTAATCAAACTTATTGGCCATTCAGGTTTCGTAATACCAATTCAAAGTCGCAAATGAATCATTGGGTTTTCGTTTATGAACTCTCTACTGATGATGTTCAGAGTAGGCATGTCTCCTGGGTTAAAACAACAAAATTCTAATTAGTCCGTCAGATTATAGAAAAATACTCGATACGCATTTTTTTAATTGACAAAGATACAGCACATTCAAATTCAGGAGCAGGGACTCGTGACCTCACTCTTTCGTAAAAAATTTACGAAATAATGACGTAGCGCGAACTTTCGCCGCCCTGTAACTTTGTTATTCTAAGATTTAGAAGCAAAAGAAAAAATACGTAGGTACTATTTTCTGGCGTTCTAAAAGATGGACTAATTTTTATTTTTTAGTCGTCATCCCTGTTGTATTATTCCTAAGGCAACCTGACAAGGGCCTAGAGCGCCAAGTTACGTCGGAGCACATGTGGCCATAGTTTCTCTGCAGCGCATGAGTATCATATGAATCAGGAATGCAAAAATAAGTAATCACATTTGCTTTAAAAATCTTCCTTTTACTTAATATTCCTATTTATGTAGTTATTTTTAAGAAATAAATACGCAATTTGAAATGCGCAATCCCGTATAAATTTACAGAAAACTTTGAAGCTCTTTCAAAAATAAAAGTATTTAAGTTCAACGATCTGTATTAATATGTCCAAGAAGGCTTAAAGCCCAAGACAACATTCTTTATTTATAAAAACTACATAAAAACATTATACTTACGGCTAGCGTTCTTGTTCTTCAGAGATTTTGCAAGCATTCGTGTCCTTGCATACCCTTCCCGATTCATTGACCATCGCCTCGTCACTTTTACTTATTTCGTTTTACATTTAAAAAAGGAATTTGGATATCATAAAGTTTTCATTCCGTGTTCCTCTTTGTTCCGTTACTATGTATATGTAATAATACATATTGTTTTATAGAATAAATTATACTTTTTGCAAAACAACCTTCCCACAACCTCTATTAGTAGGTAAATGTAAAGCTAACTTCGAAAAAAATAGTGGTAAGTAGGTTTTAATTTTGCTTTTTTGAACCATCTAAGCAAATGAAAAAATACGAGGAAAATGATCTCGGCAGGTACTTGTAGGTACCACAATTCTTACTGGCCAAAGGTTTATCCATCAACATTAGTACAATCGAGTTGTTTAACATTTTAATTCACCATACGATTTTTTTACGATATTGGATTTACCAATCTCGGTGACAATTTACTCACGAATTCCACGAAGCTATTCTGTTTAACTAACGCGGTTAAACTTAGGAATGATGTAATGGCAATAAATTTCAGTAGTAATATATAAGTAAATTCCGTTCAAAAAATCGCAAAATAAAATCGTTACTGTGTACGTTTCATACTAAAAAAGTATGGAAACATGGCCTTGCCGTTTATATAAATGTAATGTCTGTTTGATACTAAATATTATGATGTCTAATGTCTAATTATTAACAAGCAAAAACCTAAGAAAAAAAAAGAGGAAATCGGCAGAATTATTTTGAAGTTAGTTCAAATTAATGGCCGAATTGATTTAGTCTTCAAATTCATAACATTAATTAATTTGCGGCTAAATATGGTAGCTACTAGTATCCGGCGTAATATTTAATATCTATCTACGGAATATATTATACCGGATTTGCATAGTTCAGAGACTCAATCTGTTTGAGGTCACATTAAAGTCACGAACTATGTAGCTGCTATTGTAGAAATAGTATTTGTTACGGTTTCTTTCACGACCTTTATTTTGCAAACAATCGTAGATATAGGCAATCGCGATCGAAGCTTTAAATTATTTGTAACAAATGTTGCAGCTGTGTAGTTGAATTCCTTGACATATTGAAGTCAAAATAACTTCTTTAGGGGAAGTCTTCATTACGTCCTGCAATAGGGGAAGCCCACAGTCGAAAATAATAATAATTAAAAGTATTAGGTAGAACCTTTTCGACCATCTCGATGTCTAAAAGTTTGCTTCTCTCCTAGTGGCCAATAGCAACCAAGGTCATTCAGCATTCACTTACTAAAATAGATGTCGTGTATACTTCTCTAACCTAACCTAAAACGCCAAATAATATTAGATATGATTATTAGGAACACGATTGTTCAGACCGAAACTGATTGAGTTATTGTTAATGAGTTAGAGGTTCGATGCACTCTAGCTACTCCGAAATTATTGAACAATCTATTATCTAACTGAAATCATCTTGCCAGCTTCCGATCTTAGCAGTTACATCACCAATGTTTACATCGCATTCATAAGTTACGACAACGGTTTGTTCTGTTCATAGAAACAGTATTTATTAAGCGTTTGTAAATATCTGCAAATCTGCTTACGTCATTATGGCAAATAAAGCTTTACTTCGTATTTTATGTGTATGAATAACAAGAATCTGCTACCTATTGCCTCGTTCTAAAAAAGGCAATTCTAAATTTAGGTAATTTTAAAATCCTAAGTTAAAATCGCGTTGCACTAAGCCAAAATTCATTCCGGTAGACCATTTTCATTTCATTTCTTTGTGAGAAACTAAGCCCACTTTAAGAACGTGTAATCTATTACGAAACTAAATCTTACAAAGTTGTTGCTAAGGCCCATCTAAAGAAATCTCAAATGAACCCTTTATGAGATTCTCTTTTTTATCTTTTTGGCTTGTGTCATCTCACATCGAGCGCATCAACTAAAACTTTCTTGTACATGTCACGAAACGACAAGAACATGTTGCAACCTCCCAAGACTTAAGCCCCAAAGAGAAAACGAATAACAAACGTCATGTCGGAGCAATAAGCTCTAAGAGATCAAGTGAGATAACCATTCATTAAATGTGGGTGATTTGTCTCCTTCGAGACGCGGAAGCGAAGGCATCACAAACAATAGCAGCTATTCACTATATCCAACGATTGAAACGATTCATTAACAGGTTATAAAAATTACTTAATTGATAGTTGTTATCGGTCAAATGTATGTAGGTTATAATTAATTATAGATGTTCTCTGCCTGACCGCTTCTTCTTAAACGTTTCTTTTTAAAAATTCAAACGGTTTATAGAATCTATGGTCAATTTTGTTTATTTTTTATTAGTTTGACTGTTTTTAAAAAGATCTATCAGATATGATATATAAGGCAACAAAGTAGGTAGGCTAGTAACGGGTTGCTTAACATACAGAAATAAATCATAAATAGTCTACCTAAATTGCTTATTAAAATTCCTGCTAAAGTATACACATGAATTCGCTGTTGCTCAACCCTTGAAGAATGAGACGCTAGTTAGGATATTTAGAATAATTGCCAATTTGCAAGCTGGATTCTTAATAAAATAAATAAACCTGCAGTATTAAAATTAACTTACATATTAATTGACACAGGAATTCTCGATAAAATCCATTCATTAACAGAACTATGTAATACTTATCGTTATTTATTGAAAATCTTATCCAACTGATATTTAAGTCATCGTAAAAAATTTAGAATCAGTAAATTTTGTTATTAAAATCAAATTAATTAATTAAGAAAGGATCTCGTTACCATGAAGTTCCTGACTAGTGGAAAATAATCTGCAAAGTTAATGATCGTTACCTTTAATAAGTAGCAATGATTTTTTGCAGTTATTTCTGTAAAGGTTGATTGGGATTGTTAAAATAAGAGCAAGTGTAATCCTTTAAGAATAAGAATTTTAAAACAATATAGATCCCCCGACCTTTGTATATTTTCATACTGAACATTGAAATCATCTATTTATATAATTAAATGGAAACTGTACGTAAATTAGGCACGATTATTATATATTTCGATAGTGCCTAAAATCTAATTTCTTATTTCTCCTTTTTAGGTGTATCACAACCACTTTCAACGCCTTACCTTCCGGAACCGGCTCTCGCGGTACATGCAGCTGCCCAGCTGACTTCAGCAGCCGACCATGACTACGTAACCAGTATGCTAGCTGCCTGGGGGCAGCTTATCATGGACGATCTCATCAGCACAGCTAACGGAAATAAAGTAAGTGGATTTTAAAACAACAAAGGGCACAATATGCAACCTTGCGGCACTCCTTGAACTGTAACATGACATTTAAAAATAATCGATAAACTTGTCGTCTAACTGAGACGTAATGATAACTAGTTTGCAAAATGCAACACGTATTATATTGAGACACAAATATTAACAAAATGTTCTCCAACTTTTTAATGTTACAAAAACTACCTCGTTTTTTTTTTTTGTAAATGTTTATACAAACTTCGAGAGGTCAAGGCTTGAGTGAAAAACGTAAAAAAGAACACATTAGCACATCAACTTATTAATAATAGTATTCAAGCTAGAATTTGAAAGGTTCAATGATTCGTGTTTGTTTTAATAAATTCAATGCAGTCAAATCGTCCCAGAGCTTAGACTTAGACATTTACGACTTGATCACTGCCTCCTACAAAGTACGTGGTACTAAGACTTTATTTTCCCTCCTCACAATACACCTTGAAAGTAACAGATGACATGAGACTTACTTAGAATTCAGTAGTGATTCGGTATTAAAGTGTTAATCACACATTATGTCCAACGTATCGAAGGCCAGCGGACTCATGCTTTTTGTTAAGAAGAACGGATGATGGTGCAACATGACACCCATTCAATGTCCGCGTAATCATCTGCCTAATGATTTGAACCTCCCATTTTAGGGTTCTGCTGTTAGTAACATTACATTAATCTTAAATTCGACAATTAGTTGTAAGGAAAACACTGTTGCCTTGTCGTAATGAAATTTTCATTTAACTTACCATTTAACGTAAATGTTTTTGAAATACAAGAATCTAAACGAGTTTGTCAATGTGTCAATTATTACACTTTTGCGAATGATGCTCTATTCTCGATCGCAATTATCCTTTAAATTGTTCATAAAAGTAAATATAGCTAAAGCTTATTTGCCTCTTCTAAATAGCTCTATTATTCAATGGAACCCTTGTCATTGACCTGTCCGGTACTCAACCAGATTTTTAAAGACTGCCATCTTGAACTTGGCCTCGGCCGCGAGTCAACCAATTAAACTTGATTGCATTGTTAATAACAATATTAACTTACGGGGGCGTCATTATAGCTATTCTATTGCCACTTGTGAACTTTATTTTGCAATGTCCTTGTCATTTGCACAAACTACTACTAATGAACTGATGTGGTATGTATGCAAGAGGTGTCTGTCATGCTGCTAGTGGCATTATGTCAGTCAGAAGCTTCAACTGCGTTCAAATAATATGTACCGAAGACTTCTTCGTCTTTAGGTATTTCGAAATGTCCTACCGAATTTAGCCAATAAGTATTTATTTTAGTAGATATATAAAGGCAGCTGAACTTCTGTCTTGTGTACAAAGAATATGCTTCATTTACTTACGTTACTTAGCGCTTTTTACTTATCCTCAACGGCTGATCCGTTTGAATAATTTCGTATTTCATAGCAATGGTCATCGACGTTGTGTATTCACGTGCTTATAATTGAACAAAAACGAGTATCTTAACCTGTTATTAGTACGTGGTCGTCAAGAAAACTGAGCTTTTTGCCAATTTTAGTTATTTCAAATGGCCGACAAGGATAATACTTTGTTTTAACCTTGCCAACAAAGCACGTGATCGGCGTATTGAGTTCACGCGGTCTAAATAAGTTGGCTTGTATGATACATCCAACCTCGGTCGAGATTGAAGATCTACTTCAAACTACATAATCATCACGACCATTGTATTCAATCTCACTTCATCTCGGCGAATCTGAGACAACCTTAAAATCATTATACTGATTAAATTCCACACTAAAACTACTTCTAACAGCTTCATCATACATCATATTATTATCAAAGACCTAGATCTCAATCAAGATTATAATTATTCAAAAACGATATTCAACAAAAAAAACAGATCAATAACAAGTGAATTTTTACATCGCTTGTTGCATAACATTCGTGATAGTTCGCGGGGTCGCGTTGAAAGGTTACGTATGTAGCGGTCGTAGTGAAAGCTGGTGAAGTAATACGCTGGTGCTGGCAGGCGATCTCATAGTTCCTAGTAGGCTCACTTTTCATGTCACTGAGATAGGACAGGAAATTATTCTAATTGTCACAAGATGGATGGCAGCGGCTATTGTCTTGTAGTTGCTGTTGCGCAGATAATTAATACTTTTATTGGACGCTTGTTGCTAGATGTTAATGCTGAGCTTGTGCGCTGTTAGATTTCGAAAAGAAATTACCTAA
Organism: Spodoptera exigua; assembly: GCA_902829305.4. Taxonomy (NCBI): domain Eukaryota; kingdom Metazoa; phylum Arthropoda; class Insecta; order Lepidoptera; family Noctuidae; genus Spodoptera; species Spodoptera exigua. The sequence continues at coordinate 6,548,650 of LR824607.2, forward strand.
GTACATGTTTTTATTTTCAATAAAAATAATAAGATATAAAATATGACTAGTGAAGCGTATGTCGGTAGGCTTATTAAATGATTCAGTAGTTTTTATTTGTATATGTAACTAATCTAAAGTTTTTGATTGTTATAAGAAGTTATTAAATAACGCAATTATTCTTTAATCGGTAACCATTTTTCAATATTTGCTCCATATTATCAAATCGTATCATGTGTATGTAACGGAAGAGATTACGTGTAGGTACTCGATATTAATTAGTCTGTAATATACACTTAACTTAAGTAACATGTTATGCTTACTTGGTAATTAAAGTCAGTTCAAAAATTATCAGATTTAAAACTTTCGATGGGCATTCATGTAATGAAATGATACTTGTTTATTGTAGAAAAATCAATTACTTAGTACTTACATCATACTAGTTTTTCTATCGGCTTGGCCTACAGGACCAGGATAAAAACTACATTTTGACTTATAGCCTATCATTATGCCAAATTTTATTTAGATTCTTGCAGTAATTTTTACGTGAAATTATAACAAATAGTTGCAAACTTTCGTGTTAATAATTTTAGTTGGACTGTCAATTATAGGTCTACTTATTTTTATTATTACAATTAAAATAAAAGGAGCAGTTCATAAACCTTCTATTAAAATATTATAGATTTTGGAATAAGGTCTGTTATTAATTTCACTTAAATAGACATAAAACATGATAATACAATGCTCGAACTTGAAATCTAAAGTAAAGCATTTTGCGTGATTAAGTGTCTAATTATTAGGTTTTTAATTATTATCATACTTTCGACCCCTTGGTTATCCAAGGAGTATAGATGAATGAAGGTTTTATTTAACACTACCACCGACTGCTGTAGAAACATCTTTGATGAACATTCTGACAATGCTTGTAAACGTCGTCATGGGAAGTTTTGATACTGTCTTAGGCACTTCCGTTTTATTGTAATTAACGCAAATGTGCAGATTTTCTTGATGATAACTATAATTTAAGTTTGTTTACAACAGGGGAATACTGTTTTAAATAGTTAACGTCAGAAAAACTAAAATATTCTTTTGATATTGTGTTATTTTTATTAAAGTCTTAATCAACAACCCACCCTAGTATAATAGTATTGACAAAATATAATTAAAAAATTGATACGAATCCAAAGATTTTATGTTAAGAACGAATTACTTAAATAGCGTATCCAAACTAAATTTGAACTTTTAAAAAAAATATTGTTTCTAAATGCAAAGATTATCTGGCAAGAACCCCATTCATAATTTATTAGAAGCTCTACATACATAATTTATTTATACTATCTTAATTAACATTTTAAATTTTAAATTATCTTTATTTAATGCATCCGCATCAACAATAACTCGGAAATGGATTTTATTTATAAAAAATATCTTGACGTATTTTAACTACGTATTCGACTAACACAACACCCATTTAATTTTTGGGGCGTGGTTCATGATAAATAGCATTTTAAAAATGGAGATTTATGTCCTTTTATTTTTTATGTATTAAACGTGCAAATGAGGTTTTGCACTTCGATTTACCTGATGCAACACCAGAGGGGAATAGGGCTTCGGAGACTTTGGAAACAAACAAAAATTCTTGTGTCCTGTTCTCCAATGTTGTCCATAAATACTTATACTTTTATTAATTTAAAACTGTAATTCTCGTTATCTATTCAAATATAATTACATTCAACTAAGAAGTTCAATTAAGTAACATTGCAAGCTAATCAGTTTAATCACTGACTGACCCAGTCAACTAACAGGTTTGTATTAAAGCTATAATTTGTGACGAGCGTGATCCGATCAGCCTAATTCTTGCTACTTAATACAAGCTATAAAATTATACTATAGACTTTAGAGACACTTGAATACTAAAGTACATAAGTTACAAATTGGTCTCCATGGTAACAAATAGTGTTTTTTTTGATATCGCAATGTAGGAAAATGCAAAATTATGTTTTGTTTTTATGGTTGTAAGGCTTTTTTCGTTCAACACGTTTTTTTTTTGTTATTAGTAGGGTGGTTGCGCTTTTGCCACACTGAATAAGCTGATTGTAACTTGTAAGCGATTGGCGTCGTCTATAGTAAACTGCAACACCAGGAACACAAACTTGCAACTAGCAAGTTTGTTGCTGGCATTTTTGGGGGATAGGGTTTTAAAAATTGGGGATCGCTTGGAGCTCTGGTACACGACTATATTTATAAATAGAAAAAGTTTAAGTATCTTTACATTTCTATAGGCATCTTTGAATGGTAAAATTAATCCGTTTTATTTAAAATATATTAATTCGATCTATTTCTTTTGTCACAGGACTGCTATGGAGCTACATGCGAATACGTTCGATCAGCACCCACCAGAAACATCGACTCCTGCGGTTTTGGTATGTACAAAGTACAAATAAATAAATAATACAACCTCTTTAAATGCAAAACTATTTAAATTACATACTTGACTAGTCCCGATGTCCATTTATATCATAAACATAATATTTATTGATCAATAATCCATTGATTTTCCAACAGCTTATTTATAATTTAATCGTCAGTAAGATATTACTTGGCAATATAGGGTGTTAATATTGTGTACACATGACTTTTACCTTAATTTCCAAGGAATCATTCTGATAAGTAATAAGTCGGCAAATGAGCAGACGGATTACATGATAAGAAGTAATCAGTGGGGTCCATGGACACTCGAAACAACGGAGACGCTACGCGTTGCCGACCTTTTGGAGATTAGGGATTTGGAGATTTTGGGATTGGGGAGGGATTGGCGGAGGGGAAGGGTTGGGCTTCCGGTAACCTCGCGCACACGGCAAAACGCTGTGGTTGCAATGCTGAATATCTTACACCAAAATCTAGGACAGAATGACAATAATAATAACATTCAAAAGTTAAATGTCCATTATAAATCTTCATAAGATTTTTTTTATTCGAAAGTCTTCACGTGTCATAAAATATCGTAATACACAGTTTTATGAATATTCATTGGCGTCAGTTTTGAAGGCAACGCGCAACGTCCCACAGTGACGGGCTCTCGGCTCGTTTGAAATGTTGCACTTCACGAGGAAGTCTTTAATCTGTCAAGCCAACAGGTTCCAGTGAACGTTTCTAGTCTAAATTTTGTAACGTTGACATAATATTACGCTTAATACAACTTACGAGTTGAAAATGTTGACTGGCCACTCGAATTGTTTAAGGAAGGCGGCGATCAAGGCTACTGCGGCCTATTTAAATTTTTGTTCCTAGTTCATTAACTCTGAATAAGACAACTATCTATATCTGCTATATTATTATGCGTGTGTGTGTACTGGTTATGTTTCGAAGTAACATTAAACGCGTACCTATATGTACATATAATAATATGTTAATAGGTAGGTAATCTATAGATGCTTAAGTGTGGGAGAGTCATGCTTCGGCACGAATGGGTCGGCTCGACCGGAGTGATACCACGGCCTCACAGGAAACCGGCGTGAAACAACCACAGCGTTGTGTTTCGCCGTGTGAATGAGGTTACCGGAGGCCCAATCTTTCTCCTCCCCCAATCCCTCCTCTATCCCTAATCTCCAAATCCCTAATCCCTAAAAGGTCGGCAACGCACTAGTTACTCCTCTGTTGTTACGGGTGTCCATGGGCGGCGCTGATAGCTTACCATCAGGTAATCCGTCAGCTCGTTTGCCGATCTACATAGGTAATAAAAAAAATGGATTCATTCATAAAAAAGTACATATCTAAAGAAAATCAGCATAAGTAAATTGAAGAAAAAATGCAAAAATGCAATTTTAAACTTTATCTTTGAACTTTTAACAGAGCAATGAGAGATAATAAAATGCTGGCAATAGTAAAAACAAACCTAGGGACCTTCTTTTTTTAGGAATGCAAATATCAAACGACTTAATTTGCCCAAGTTTGGCTAGAGGGAGTGTCAGACTCTTACTGACTAAAAACTTCCCCGTTCCTTTTCCTGCTCCAAGCCAAGGACGCGGTACCTTATTGCGCTTTACACGAAAACCCGGCTAAGCACGTAGTTACCTTAATTTAATTTGGGTTTTTATAAAAATAACATTAATCTATATGCCAACAGAACGCCGTGAACAAATGAACATGGCCACATCATTCTTGGACGGATCTTCTCTGTACGGCAACTCGGAGAAGGAGCTTCGTTCCCTGAGGCTGTATGATGCTGGTAAAATTGATCTGGACTCGTGTCGCAAGTAAGTTTAAATTACTTTAATTATTATCACACAATTCTTTTTTTTTGTTGGGTGTTATCAAAGAAAATATTTGAAATATAATTTGGAAAATCAGAAAAAGTGACCATTTCCTTGTGAGGGACTTATTAGGATCCGTGTGAAGCGCGGGCGGGCCGTAAACACACAACTTAATAAATCATTACAATAAATTGACAACAAATCAACAACATAACAACACAATAAACAAGCAATTAATCCCCGATACTTATTCAAACGGTTCCATCAAAATCGTGAGTACAAACACGGAAGAAAACAAGCCAGTAATTAGATTGCATAAATGAAACCATTCCCATACCTTACCGATCGTAGATATTATAGAAGTTGTGGCTAATGTGTGAATTATTCCCATAGTCTTGTACCTATTCAATCGACTCGATTGTACAAGCATTGTCTTTGGTATTGGGCCCACTAACGTATCCGTGTTAAGACATAGTATGCAAGTACGCATGGCACGTTGCGATTATTTGAACAGTTTTACTTTTATACCAATGACAATATGTCAATCAATCAATTTTGTCTTACATGGATTGACTTTATCCTCTCTAATGAAATGTACTATGTTCATTTTAATTATGGTTACAATCGCAAAGATGGCGTAGATCAAATTGTTCTTGGGCATTTATTAATACTAGATTTTGAATGATACTAAAAAGATACTAAAAAGGTTTGTAAGACGGCGATCTTTGTATACCTATAGTTAGCATGTTAGTTAGCTGACAGAGTTGACTGGCACAAATATCTAAGAGGTCTAAATCTTTCACATATTTCTTGATACCACATGCTTACAAAATACCACAAGATTCAATAACAGATTACGAAAGTTATGAATGTACTTAATTTTTATACAGACAGCGGTCAAATTTGACGAATTATGTAAGACGCAGCTGCGCAGACAGGTCTTCAAAGAATCTACCCACAATTTATTTACTATGCAAAAATATTAAAATCCAAAACTGGTTTCGCCAAATCGTCAATCGTTTGATTCGAAACAATCCTTAATTTTCTAAATGGCAATATCATCAATAAAAAATTTAAACAACCGATTGTTGAAATCTGTGCTTCAAAATGTTTAACCGTTGCACTAATCATCCAATGACTAACTAACTTAATCAGACATTTATAAATATACCGTTCAATAATTCCAATAAAATTCAGACACAGAGCTTCTGCCCTTAGAACAAAACACGATAGAATACTTAGGTGTCGTCATAAAACGGATTGTATGCAAATAACATAACCTTGAGATGATTTGCATTCGCACATAGAGATTTCAATCATTTTACATATTTGCATTGGAATCTATTGAGTTGATAGGTGCGTGAATGTGAGGTGCAGTCAATTAACATGACTGTGGGAAGGCCGCCTGTCAGGAAATAGTTGAACTCAACATAGTGTTGCCGACATCGACACTGCGGTTTTTGCAGCCATAAAAAGCACTTACATAAAACTAAATTGAGATGGTAAATAAGAAGAGGAAGTGTATAACAGTTTATAGTCTATTCAATTTGAAATATCAAAGATGAACATTGTTACAAAGTAGCTATCTATATTAATCGTTACATAAATATTGCACTGATACATCATCTCAAGTTGACCCTGTTTATTAATTTATTTATATACTTCTGGAAACTTACCTACTGATGTTTATTCAATACTTTTCAAGCGCTACCAAAAAGAAAAGCATCAAATTCTATAAATATCGCGTCTTTAATAAAAAATATTTTTTATCTTCTAGGTGCAAAGATGGCTCACCTACCGCACCCTTGTACAAAGCGTTGCTGTCTGAACACAATCGTATAGCTGGAGAACTGTACGCACTGAACCCGTTCTGGGATGACACGACACTGTACCTGGAAACAAGAAGAGCAGTAGCAGCTATCATCCAGCACATTACTTACAACGAATTCTTACCTGTACTCTTGGGAGAGGTGAGTTTCAATTTGACTACTAAAAATATACTTTATTCGTCGAACAAAAAATACCGTTCGAACGTTTGCTTATGCCAAAGCCAGGATTCCATTACAGAACAACGAGCAACTCTTGTTCCTTTCGGGAACTTAAATATTTATTTCTTTATTTGCTTTTTCTGTATTCCCGCGTCTACCACGTAAAATATCCTTCAAGATGTCACAATCAAAAATATCAAAATTTATAAATCTTTATGTGTGCCTCTATTTTAGGTTGGCATGGCAAAAGCAGAGCTGAAGTTGACATCTCTAGGCTTCTGGCGCGGATATTCGAGCGCAAACCGTGCTGGTGTCTACTCTGAACTGGTCGCCGTTGCGCCTATCTTCCAAGCTATGATGAATCAGAAACTGGTAAGATTCTACATACTCCAACCTAACTGAAAGACAGATATTTAGCACTTTTACTGGTTTTGAGTAAAAAAATATGTAATAAACGGCCGGCAAAAGCTACATCGCACTGATAGAGACCTCTCCAAAAATAATCATTCAAAAACCAACCCTCAGGCCCGATCATTCTAGGTCGGTCAAAGGATCCTATCTTTTTAACACATCATAGAAAGAAAGAAATAAAAAGTATTTATTCGCGTCTGGGACGCATAAAAGACACAAAACGAACAAGATAATAAAATCATCAAACATCATACATCATCATCACATCATTCATCTTTGTTGCATAACCTAAGTAAACCTAATTCACCATCTCCTTCTTTCAGATCAACACCACAACCACTTTGGAACACCTAGTGCACACTAGCGCTCAGCACGTGTCTCATTTCCCAGCATCAGCTCAATGGGATCTCAACAGAGCTCGAGACCACGGAGTTTCCTCATACCTGAGAGCTTTACGCATGTGTGAACCTATGGCCACCATCAAATCCTTTGGAGATTTCAGTAAAATGGGCTTCAGTAGAACACAGCAGGAAATGATGGCTGATATGTACAAGTGAGTTAAGATACAGTCCTGTTTTAAGATTTGGTTCCCAGATTAGTTTAAAATGTTATGCCGTTGTAAGAAAAACTTGATATGACGATTGCTTCCCTGATGCATGTTCTGTAATTATGGTGAAGAATTGTCAAATGACTTCTTCTCTCGCCCTAAATGGGCTGAGAGGGAGTGTCAGACTCTTGTTGACTAAAATCTCCATTGACATGACGTTCCATCTCCTGCTTCAGGTCGGGGCCGCGAAACTTTTTTGCGCTTGACCCGCAACTCCGGCTGACCCCTTACACGCTTACTTTAGTACCATCAAGTTCATATGCTTTGTAACGACAATTGAATATTTTCTAATTCTAGGAATCCCGAAGATGTGGAGTTAATGATTGGAGGTGCTATGGAGAAGCCAGCGTCTGGTGCTGTTGTTGGATCCACCATTGCTTGTGTTTTAGCTCTGCAATTCGCCAACTTGAAAAAGAGTGACAGGTAATTGAAAATTGTATCCGAGTTGCTTTGTTCCTAAGAAACAGATATACAAAAGTAGAAAAATGCAAAGTTTTTATCTTACCAAATACCTTTTGAATTGCAGATTCTGGTATGAAAATGACTTGCCCCCATCATCGCTGTCACCTGATCAGCTTGGTGCCATCAGAAAAGTATCTCTCGCTGGTACCCTTTGCGCTGCTCAAGATTATCTATCAAACATTCAACCAAAAGCTTTTGTGAGGGAGGATCCTTACCTGTAAGTATATATTGGACCATCCTCTTCCAGAACATTTATTAACTGTTATGACGCCAAACTGACAAACTGTACAACAAGTAAAACTGAATCACAATCTAACCATTATAAGACTCAATTTGCAAAAAAATAAGTGCAAAGCCTTACCTTACCTTACCTTACCTACCTTTCAGCAACGCAGCCCAACATTGCTCACAGCACAACCGTCTAGAACTTTCTGCGTGGAGAGACGAGAGCGGCGCCAAGGCCGCGGAAAGATTGTCACAGGATATGCTCGCTACTGCTCTGGAAAAAGCTAAACAAGAAATGGCTGATAGGAAGAAACTCGAATACATGTTGTGGGAAGCACGTAAGTAAACAAATGCTTAACTAAAACTTGAAGTCTTTCACATCATCAGCTTATAAGTGCCTTCACCGGTGTCTAAATAATCATAGAAAATACTCGTAATTCCAGAAAAACTTCCCAGTTTTGGAACCCTCATGCATGAGAAACGGGCGTCTTAACCTTTAGACAAATCTTTTCTCTTGAAGCAAGCAACTGAAGATCATTTATTAATATTTCTTTATTCCAGGTGGAGGAGCCGATCCCAAATCTCCAGTTGGTACAGCAGCTTCATTCTCCAAGGCTAACAAATATGCTCTGAAACTGGCCAACACATCACTGTTCCTCGAGTTCGCTACCAACGAACTTATCAACACTATTGGCACCAAGTAAGAATCCATCAACCACGTTATGCATTATTTTAAAGACCTTCATAAAACTCTTCAGGAGCTACATGATTATAAAAAAAATTCTTCTCTTTTCAGCCATCGTCGCAAGCGTCAGATCTTTGATGATTCTCTAGGTTTCGGCACCACGGACTTTGTAGACTCTTTACAATCGGTAGACATCAGCGGTTTCCTAGGCAATGACCAGTCAGGACCCATCATCGAGCCCCAATGTGATGACAAGGGATCGTGCGAACCCGACAATCCTTTCAGAACATACACAGGATATTGTAACAATTTGAGAAATCCTAACTTGGGCAAGGGATTGACCACTTTCGCTAGATTGCTGCCACCTGTTTATGAAGATGGTGAGTATCCCTTTTAAGGATATTTTAGATTTAATATGATATCAACACAACTTCAGGTTCTACTAATAGATAACGTAAAGATTTTGGGCTCAAACTTTTGATGTTGTTTTACAAGACAGAGCTTAAAGCGTCCCTAGCGCCATCTACATATCAAGTAGTCGTTTAAAAAACTTGTTCACTTTTTATCATTCTTTCTCAGGTGTAAGTCGTCCCCGCATCAATTCGGTCACAGGCACGCCCCTACCATCCCCTCGTGTGGTATCTACAGTAATTCATCCCGATATCTCCAATCTCCACACACGATACACCCTCATGACTATGCAGTTCGCTCAGTTCCTCGACCATGAACTTACTATGACGCCCATCCATAAAGGTAAGAATCTTCTTTTTATGCTTATAATGACTAAAGGGCAAATATTCTGAAAAATCAAGGAATTGATTTGAAACTTTAGCTTGTAGTGTTCCATTATGTGTATGGCTTAAAATTGGTTCCTGAAAATATTGAAACTTTTATTTATAATGTTCATATTATATGTACTTTTAAACAGCAACATGTTTTTAGTCATACTTCTTCTGCAGATTTAAGTTGCCAAAAGTGATTTCGTTTTTCATTATAACACTTATTCCTTTTAAAATTTTCTCAGGTTTCCACGAGTCTATCCCCGACTGTCGGTCCTGTGACTCTCCCCGTACGGTGCATCCTGAGTGCAATCCGTTCCCAGTACCACGTGGAGACCACTACTACCCAGAAGTGAATGTTACTTCTGGAGAGAGGCTCTGCTTCCCCTTCATGAGAAGTTTGCCTGGTCAACAGCAACTTGGTGAGTAGAATCCTATAATCTCTATGGTCTCAACTTAGCTATTTTTATTTATATTCTTCGTTGGTCAAATGATTAGCGCGTTTGGGAAGTTCATAGACTTCGTTTGTGTAGTACTAGTTAGCGACCATAGACTCTTCTTTTTTCTTTTTGAGGGGGAAAATCATCTAATGACAAATACTACGTTTATTTATAGACGTATTTCTAATTTATTTCTTTAAACTTAAGTAATATTTATGTGTAAGGTATTGTAAACTTGACGACCCTATTTCCCGAATCGTAATCGCTGACTCCATCCAAAAGTTGACTGTAAGAAATCGCATACAATTTTTTCTTTGTACTTTTTGATGGTGTGAGTATATAAATAAATAACTTCTCTCTCGCCGAAGGTGAGCCGAGAAGAGTTTCAGACTCTTACTGACTAAAAACCACCCCATTCCTTCTGCTCTAGGCCGAGGCCGCGGTACCTTACTACGCTCGACCCGCAACCCCATCTAACATTGTATTTCTTCTCCTACTCCTCAGGTCCTCGTGAACAAGTGAACCAGAACACAGCCTTCATCGACGCCTCAGTGATCTACGGTGAGAATCCTTGCATTGTGCGCAAATTGCGTGGTTTCAACGGAAGACTGAACGCTACCACCAACCCTGCAAATGGCAGAGAATTGCTGCCTAGAAGTGACAGCCATCCTGAGTGCAAAGCTCCCAGCGGATTTTGCTTTATTGCTGGTAAGTTTAAATTGCGTCGTCATCATCGCGTCCGTTTAATTGAGCGGATCGCTAGTGGTTTGGTAGTATGAAAAAGTAACCTTTGATAAATTCAGCATAAGTAGCTTAACTAGAATGAATAATCACTCGAAGTTACATTTATTGAAAAAACGACTTACTCACGTGAATTTACTGAGAAATAACTGCTCAACTACCATTGGTTGGTGTTGAAATAAAAATGGGCTCTGCTCCTGAATAAGAGTCCCGTTGTGACTTGAAACTAGTAGAGCTTTGCTAGTAAATTCACGTGAGTAAGTCGTTTCTTTATTATATTAAACCATTCTTTCATTGACAATGGAGCATTTATTCTGTCAAATATATACGGAAACAAGATATAATAAAACACAATGCACCTATATAAAACACAAAATACCTTAACCCCAGGTGACGGACGAGCATCAGAACAGCCAGGTTTAACCGCAATCCATACCATCTTCCTTCGCGAGCACAACCGCATCGTGGAAGGTCTTCGCGGCGTCAACCCGCACTGGGACGCCGACCAACTGTTCGAACACACTCGCCGCATCGTCGCCGCCACCTTCACGCACGTCATCTACAACGAGTTCTTGCCAAGATTGCTCTCGTGGAACGCTGTCAACTTGTACGGACTCAAATTGCTGCCTTCAGGTAAATATACCTAGTAGTATAGAATCATTTCTATCCGATTCCTCACCTTTGTGTGTCCAAACCTTGGATATTTCCAAAGTTCCGAATAGGAATTCGGAACTCCGCAAATATCCACGGTTTTAAGTCCCACACGGACCAGGATGAAGCAGAAGAGAGAATATACTTCAAGTTATCAAAAAAATACTAGTTATAAAGTCTAAAAAAATTATCGTCACCAGAAAAGATTTTATACAGCTTGCATGCATGCAGCATGCTTATCTGCTAACTCACTTTAATGACTTATTTTTTTCTCGTAGGCTACTACAAGGAATACTCCCCGACCTGCAACCCTGCCATTGTCACTGAGTTCGCGACAGCTGCCTTCCGATTCGGTCACTCACTGTTACGTCCTCACCTCCCTCGACTGTCGCCCAGCTTCCAGCCCGTGGAGCCACCAATCCTACTCCGAGATGGATTCTTCAGGCCTGATATGTTTATGTCTGTAAGTAGACTCTTTAGTTTCTTGAATAAGATAGAGCGGCAAAGGAACATCTTAAGCAATATTTGCCGACCAGGGGAGAAACAAGCGCGTTGGTTACCTTTCCTTACTCAAGGTCAAACATCATACAAGCATTTTATGAAGCTGTGATATCAGTCCGGTAGCGCCAGCCCATTCCTGCTAAATCATGGCTTTCTCACACCTGATAGAAGTCCAACGAAAAAATAGAGGTCAAATTAACTAAAAAATATTTGTTTTTAACTACAGCACCCACCAATGGTAGACGAACTGATGCGTGGTCTAGCTTCCACTCCCATGGAAACCCTCGACCAGTTTATCACCGGTGAAGTCACCAACCATCTCTTTGAGGACCGCCGAATTCCCTTCTCTGGAGTCGACCTGATTGCCTTGAACATCCAAAGATCAAGAGACCACGGTATCCCGAGCTACAACAACTACAGAGCGCTTTGCAACTTGAAGAGAGCGACTACCTTCGAAGATTTGGCTAGAGAAATTCCCGATGAAGTTATTGCTAGGTAAGTGAGAATATGAACCATGACTACCCTACCTAATACATTAAAAAATCGAGATCTTGCAAACGTACATTTATATCCAATCGAATCCTTAAATATCTTGTAGTAGCCTGCAACGCGCTCGTAACTTCTTTGGCGTTGCGGGGACACCCGCAAAATTTAGGCGGCGCCAATTGCTTGCCATCAGGTATTCCGTATGCTCGTTTGCTGTCTTGTCACATAAAACATATGTTGATACTGATATCTAACGATACATCATAAATATAGTTTACGCAAGAAACCAACGGAAAAGAGAGAAGACGCTCTTCCTAGCATTCGACAGGTCGTTAGGCGTCAACATCTAGTTTTGTCGAAGGTCGATACTTCCTTTTCAGGACATCTTGCATCCTTATATACCGTTCCCCGAATAGATATAGGTATGTAGGTATTCTTTTCCCAAAAGTTGTTAGGTAATGGTTAAGCCTAATATTCAGACCCTTTGCATCTCTTTCGTCTTGCCCTTAACCTGGCTGCAAATAGTCTTCACTATAATTTTATTTTCAGGTTCAAGCGCATCTACGCGACTGTAGACGACATCGATCTATTCCCTGGTGGTATGAGCGAGAGGCCGCTGCAGGGAGGTCTGGTTGGACCTACCTTCGCCTGCATCATCGCCATTCAGTTTAGACAGCTTAGGAAATGCGACAGATATTGGTAAGTGTACAATCTTATAAACCAGCATGCTTAAAAATTAGAAATCAAATAAGCGTGGGAGTGGTACGACGCACATAGGGGTATTTGATCAATAAAGTCGATCAAAATTATTTATTGGCTATAATTTATTTATTGGCATTAAAATGTACTCAAAACGTTAAAAAAAACTATTTTGATATATTTTTTAACAGGAATTTGAAAAAAGTGTAAAAAAATAATAATTTGTCACTATTTGTTTATTGCAATCTTTAACAATTTATACGTATTAATTAAAAACTTATAAACTAATAAATTATTAAATTAATTATATCGCTTATAAGTTATAACTACTCATCTTCATCTGAATCATGTTCAGTATCTTCTGCATTCCCTTTATCCAACTTCGTAGGACATTAACGTTTCTCTAGTTTCTAGTTTAAAAAGTATTGATTTTTTAGACACATGGGTCTGAAGTTAATAATAATCCATTTAAGACATCCATATTACAGTCAGTTCTACTGAATTTTTTTGCATATTGTTCCCTGAATTTTCTAAAATGTTTATTACGAGCCTCTGCAGCTTCTTCAGATAAAGCCCTATTGGTAGTATGGCGTGCCTAATAACTGTAGGCCCATGTATTAAAATTTTGTGAAGTGTAGGAGTCATTGGATATCATGTGTAAAATTCTACATACATCTTCTCTATCGGGATTTTCAATATTATTATTTTTCTCGGTATTTCAAGAGTGCCTTGTAACAAATCATGGTATTTTTTCAAAAATACACTTTCTGTTCGCTTTGCTGTCTGTCACTTAGACTTCATTTCAGACTTGAGACGAGAAAATGTTTGAATAAACTTTGATTTTTGATAAGTTGGGAATGAAGAGTCATTAATTATTTCAAACTCCAATAAATCCAACTTTTTTCCAAAATCTTGTTCAGTATATTCCCTCGATTTTCGGAAAACATAATTTCGCGTCACGACCTTTGTACCAGCAGAACCTACAACAAGAGAAATCTGAAATTAACTTAAGTGACCGCAAAATAAAGTTTGTTTTTGTAAATACCACATGCACTTAATTTTCAAAGTGTTTTCATTTTGGCACATGTTGGCAGCTATTTTCTTTTTAAATTTCTACTATGCATATCTAACAACAGGATGAAAAAAGAATCTGACCCGGGAAAAGTCCGGAAATACAACAAAAAGACTTTGAAATATTGGAAAAGGCTGAAATCGACTCATCATTTTAATGTACCCCATAAAAGATGGAGTAAATAATTGTTAAAGGTATATATTACAAAAAAAAACAGTAATATAAATTTTATATACCTTGTTCTGCACCGTCCATAACTAAAATATGATTTATTCCGAGTAATCTAACTGTCACGCTTATTTTGAACAATTAAGTTGACTCACTTTCACTGCGTATTAAGTTCGTGCGATGAAGCTTGCGTTAGAAAGACGACTGATTGTAAACGGAATTTTAGCAAGAACAAAAGAGAGTCGAGCGGTTTATTGTCCCCCCGACCCTACCGTTTTGCCAGGTAGCAAAAACTACCTTCTATTAATACTTTGTAATATTCGACTTTTGATCGACTTTTTGTGTTAAATACTCCTATGTGCGACGGCTTTATAGAAAATCGTCGTTAAGCAACCACAGCATTGTGTTTCTCAGTATAAGTGAGGTTACCGGAGGCCCAATCCTTACCCTCCGCCAATCCCTAAATCACCAAAAGGTCGGCAACGCACTCGTAACTTTTCCGTTGTTGTGGGTGTCCACGGGAGGCGCTGATTGATTTCCATTAGGTAATCCGAGTAATTGTTCGACATCGTATCACATAAAATAAAAAAATACATTGCTAAATCAAATCGGACAAACTTTGTTCGACAGCCGAAATTATGATTACAAAATAATACTTTTGAACGTTTCCAGGTATGAGAATGACAACCCAGCAGCTCGCTTCACGGAACAACAGCTTGCGGAGATCAGAAAGACGACGATGTCCAAACTGATGTGTGACAACTTCGACCATCCCGGAGACATACAGAGGGCTGCCTTCGATCTGCCTAGCAACTTCTTGTAAGAATAAGACTTATAATATCCGTTATTTAGATCTATTTCATCACTCCATACTAGACATCAAATTAGTCAAATATGACAACACATCATCAACCTATAAGTTCCCACTTCTGAGCAAAGGCCTCTTCACACAATTAGAAAGTTTGAGCACTGATCACCACGCTGACTCAAGGCGGATTGGCGATTTCAAAATTATAATAAGACATTATAAGTGTATGTAATAATTAGAAATTATAAGTCCAGGTTTCCTCACGGTGTTTACCATCACCGTACCTATGTCAGTGGTTGGTGTCTAAATAATTATAGAAAGTACGAACCTTCGAGCCACCAAGGCTAACTAAACAAATATGACAAATCAAACAAATACTCATGGCGGTGATTATGAGCAAAAAAAGACTGCGGGCGAGTTTTTTAACAACTCTTCTAGTCCTTGAAGATCTATTAAGACAATCAAATAGAACAATATATTAAAAACACCCGCGCGTCAAAACACATTTTTTTGTTATTCACTGTAAATAGTCACTATTAACTTCTGATTCTTCTTAGTTTTCGCCTATTCTTGTTTCAATAAAAACCTCATTTTCATGTTTTTCTTTTATCAGGAACCCACGTGTATCTTGCGCATCATTACCGCAACTGGACCTGTCTGCATGGCGTGAGAGCTCGGCACAAGGCTGTCTCATTGCTGGCAGATCTGTTGCTGTTGGAGAGTCCGCCTTCCCATCACCTTGCACGTCTTGCATATGTACTGTTGAAGGGGTGAGTTGAAATTTGTTTTTCTTATATAATTTTTCAAAGGATCAGATTGACAGTAATATCCTATGGACATAACGTGTCATAAGTGCGGTAATTATAAAACAAAGGCACCTAAAAGGGTAAAAACATCTCCCATACACCAAGCACACGCTTATGACAACTTTTAAAACCATAAACTTGATATTATCTTCCAGATACTCGTCAAAACAGAGGATCATTAATTCACAAATATGCTATTTCGCAGGCCCAATGCGCATCCTTGCGTATAACAGACTGCGCGCAGTTACACCGCGAATGGCCGCGCGAGGCAGTACAGCGGGACGATGTATGCACGGCGCAATGCGGGGCCAGCTCTACTGCGCATGCGCCGCGCCCCGCCCGACGCCCCCATCTCAACTTCAACTTCCCTGACCTATCACCGTTCGTCGCCAAGTGATCGCCATTCTAGCACCCAGCTCTGTATAATGTTAAGCTGTTTTGTCAATAATAACTGAAGTAGACTAATGAGTGAGCAATTTAGATAAATTACATAAAAATGTGTATCTATGGGATTGACATAAGCTAATGTCAAATTTGACATCTGTTACTGTCAATCTTACATTTTTGTATAAATTTTTTTTTTTACTACTTTATTTGATTCGTCAAGGAATAATTCGGACCCATGGATGATATAAAATTGAAAAGATTGTGTTCTTAAACTGACAAAATAGCTTACATTCGACATAGCAAGGGTTTTGGTGAAGCTAATAATTTAAGAAAATGAGATTGACCAACCAAAAAAATGTTTGAAGCGCAAAACGCGCTCGTTCAATCCTGAGAATTAAGGACAAAAAAGCAAATACTATACAATCTCTTACGCGTTATTTCAAGGTCAATTCAGCACAGAGTTACCACAACTTTACCAGTACATTGAAATAAATAGTCAACCATACTATACGTACCCAAGTATTCATATATTTGACTGATGTCTTGTCTCATTTATACTTTGTTATGAATTAGTTTAAGTATTCTTTAAGACCATTACTAGTTAAATCCGAAATGGACGTCTGTAGCCGAACTAAAGCTATAAGGTCCCACGATGATGGAACAAAATGTACAAACGCTGTAGATTAGAAAATGGTAAAAAAGTTCTATTTTCTAAAATTCAGTTGTGCTATGTATCATCATAAAATATATTTTCAACATAAAATATCCATCAAATTATGAATGTTGTAGATTTTCTTATTTAATTGTATTCATTCGTTTTTTAAACTCGTGATATTGTTTACATAGGAGTGTAATTTGAGGAAAGAATGAGTGAATTTGTCTGTTTTTTTTTTCTAGTTTTGTTATTGTAAACAACATGTATGCGGAAAATCTTTAAGAATACTAGAAGTGCATGACGTACATGCAAATATTTGTGCTCATGGCCTGAATTCTCTCTGGCCTATTAGGTCGTAAGTTATTTCTATTTTAGTTCGTATCATCATCATGAATCGTGGTCTTTATTTCTTTCGTATGCAAATGTTTCACAAATAATTATTGTTACGGCCATCATGAGCTTTAAATAGATGCAGTGATGTCTAGCGACACGCTACTAACCGTACTTTTACTACACTGCATTAGAAATAACATTAGATTTATAAAATGATTTAGTAGTTCGTTGAGCATTTTATAACGACGTGAATTTACCATAGCAAATTACTGCTTTGATTCAGTGCAATAGAGTTCAAAATAGTTAAACTCAAGCTTTTTTACCATAACATTACCTACTCAAATATTTTAACATAGGTACTTCATAGATCTGTTCATAGAATTCAAAATCGTTTACAAAACATCGAATGTTATTTCAAATGTATTATAAAATAACCAACATACCGTCCAATGTACCGATGTTACCATACTAATATTAATTTTAATCAGATTCCCCGTTTTTGGGGAGAAAAGCTGAGGCCAAAAGTTTTAGTCTCCAATAATTTTAATACTTGTTTGTGTCTAGCTCACTATATTCACTGCCTAGTTGTGCCTAGGATTATATAAGTTCTTGTAAATTATTTTGTAATATATTGGAGTAATTAATTTTATTCGTAAGTTTAACACGTTCTTTAGCTGTAATTATTTTAAGTTCTATGATATGAAATCTCACCTAGACAACGAAAATTGAATACAAAATATTTTTTATTTATATTGTCGTTTTATTTTCTTAATACAACTGCAGCATTTACGAATTAAAATTCCATTGCAGATTTACCCGACTATATCGCCTATAAAACCTTAAATCTTACTATAAACGAGTACTGCTAAGCAATTATATATAAATACTTCTTTTATAGCCTATACTTCTTATGTACCCTAGTACAGATGCCAGCAGGATCCATAAATGTATCTTACCTTTAAGCCAGCACTTTAATGTTATGATAGTTTAGAAGTAACTAATGAAGGAAGGACTGAATAATTTTTAATAATAAAAAACCCAATATTACTTTTCCTGATGTACACAGGATTTTAATGACACTTGTAAATAAAAATCAAAGTCTTAAAATATTTACAAATCACTTTATTTTGTTGCATATCAAGTCTATTTAGTTTCCTTTTTACAATAAATACATTAGGTCTGAGTATAAAAAATTAGTGTTGCAAAAAAAAAATAAACAACACAAACTCTTAAAATTTACCTTGAATACTTAAAAAGTCTTGATTTTTTCAGGCTAGTCCCCCTTTAAGTTCATTATACACATGGCCTGGTGACAATTACACCACAACACAGTGTTGCCACCAAGTGAACAATTTTGATTGCACTGTCACTGCACCTTGACCCTGCAACAAATATAAATGAGACTTAATTCTCTAAACTTTCATATTTATCGCTTACAATACTGTATGGGTTGCGGGGTCTCAGAGGTAAGTCATGGTTTTCATGCCAGATTTACCACTCTCATTGTGGGAAATCTGTTAAGTACCAAAGTGACTTAAAAGTTTATTTAGACACCACGGACTTGCCATGAAGTTTCCAAACTTCCCTAATTATCCAATTTTTATAATTAAATGCCCTTCTCTGAAGCGCATTGGTGCTTTTTTGAGCCGGACTAACCAAATCATAACACATAGCTTAGGTATGTATGTATATAAACACACAAATAACTCAAACATAAAGTATTAAGAAATAATGATGTCTATGAGACCAAAAACCAAAGTTTTAAATAATGACATACCGTTTGGTAGCCACAGTGATATCAGTTGGCCGCGACCTCCTTGAACCCGTTGAGTACGGGCGTATGTTCGTTGGTCCGGCGCCACAGGCCGTACACGCGGCCCGGCACGGCCTGCCACAGCCGGACCGTGCCGTCCTCCGACCCCGTCGCGTACAGCTCCCCGTCCGGCGACCACCGGACGCAATGCACCGGACCAAAGTGGCCTTTGTTCGATTCTGTAATATAAAACATTATTAACATTAATAAACTACTTAAAAAACGTTGTCCCATATTAAGTAGTATTTTTTCGTGTCTCAAGGATGATTTTACATACACATAACACCCAGACCCGGAACAACGATTTGTTGATCATACAAAGCGTTGTTCCGTGCGGGAATCGAGTCCGCGACACGTTGCACGGTAATTGCGAAGCCACCGCGTCATTGTTCGTTAGCAGTGTTATTACTGTATTTAATGAGCGTTTTGATTGTATTTTTTTAGTTCCTAATTTAATTACTGCGATCACTATTTTGAGTTAATAATTATTAAATAAAATCAATGTAATGTGGAATGGACATGCACAGAAAAAAATACTTAACTAAAAATATTTATTCTTCTTTGTCTATTCTATTAAAATATTCATCCAATAGGCTACAAGCCCATTGTGTACCTACATTGAACAGTGAACATTGTTATAAGAATGAATTGTGTAATCCTAAGTTCGTGCTTAGTTCGCACCACTAATAGAATTCTAAAATTAAGCGCGCAGCGAACTTCAATTTTCCAAGATGTGACATGCATAGCAAAATTTAAATTTAAAAACGTAGCCGTGTAAAGTATCGATATTCTAACTGCATGTTAAGACTTTTTCCTTGTTGTGCAATTAAAGACTTATGAGGTGCAAAATGACTTATGTAGGAGGACAATAAAATTTCTACATTGTCGTTCAATGAAACTTTAAAACAGTGATTTCGGGCGCAAACTGACTCAAAAAGATTTTTGATAAACAAAATTGTTTATTTATGTATAATAAATATAAATAAGTAACTCACCAAGTTCTGTTCCTGTATTATAATCAAATTTATAGACTTTTAAGTCTTCACCGCCGCAGACAAAAGTCGCACGGCTTGGCGCAAGCGATGCTGAATAGCATTTCGTTGGCACCGGGAATTCGCGCATTTTGCGCATTGTGTCGGAAGAATAGAAAGATACATTTGTACCTGAAACAAGGAATTACAAATTATTAATACCACTGAGTGAGTTGGCAACTAAACGCTGACCTGAAATATATTAACAATACATTTAGAAAACAAACTACATATAAAACCTCTTCCTCTTCCCTCGTACATTATAATAATAGTCTTTATTAACAATCTTACATGAAATTATATCTTATTTTATTGTTACATTTAATTTAATTGCACTGAATTATTTAGTAATAATTAGGTTTTTTGACAACGGTATCAAGATTGTCTTGCGTTTCCGCAAATGCCTTTCAAAGAGCTTGCCATCTCTTTCTGTTCTGTGTTTCCCTCCCCCAAGTGGGCCCAGCAACTTTGCGTATTCGTAATATTTGCCCTCACGTACTACGACCCGCTGCTGCAATGAACGACGAGAAACCCAAAGCGAGTGTCTTCGTAAAGTATAAGTCACTTTTTTCTTTGTCTTTGTTTTTTAAACGTTGCCCCAACTACTATTGCCTTCTATGCCATGGGTGCGTTTACAAACATACACCTACATCATACAAAGAAGTTGTATCGTGCAGGAAACGAATAAGCGACACGATTAATAGGCCCACTACACCACGCCAACCGTGCCATCAACCAACAAAGCATAGGTACTTTTACTAACTACATAACGGGGTGACGAACCGCGTTTCGTAATACGGAGTGAATAGAATAGAATTTTCAAATTCACCCCTTTTCTTCTGTCTGTTCACCCCTTGAATGCTATTTACTTCGTTTTACCATATGTTTTGTAGGTCGATAGTAAAGTAGGTTACAAATATTTTAAAAAACGTGGCCCAACACTAGTATTTTCTCCTGTGACGTGGCTGTGGTTGCAACCATACAATTTCACATACACATGACACCTAGACCCGGAACAACAATACGGTTGTTTCCAACTAGTCAAATTCAATACTTTTATCCAAATGTCAAAAACGATACTTTTCTATGAAAATTGTATGAAACATTGAATTATGACGTCATAGCATTTTTGCGTCAAATAGCTTACTTATTTTTAAAAAAATTGCTAAAAATATCTAAAACTTAGCGTATCGATCGATCGATGAATAAAAGTATAGTTATTTTTCAATATTTTATCGTATTAAAACGTCGAATTAATTTATTTTTGACCTAGGAAACTACCCAATTTGTAGATCACACAAAGTGTTACTCCGTGCGGGAATCGAACCCGCGACACGTTGAACGGCAGCCATTGACCAGCCACCGCACCAACCGGGCAGACTCAATTTCAATTCAGACAGAATTAAATGAAACTAAATTAAAGAGCTATATGTAACGTATGTACTTAAATAATGCCTAAGGCTATATATATGACGCAGGTGTGGTATGTTTTAATACATAACCTGATCTTGATCTGCTCTTGAAATTAAAATGTAAATTCGTACTAAAGGTCGCGCGCTAATCGCTCCATATAACATAAATATGTCACAACATTTTTGAACTTCCCCATCGCCGGCGGTTATAGCTATACAGTCGACACTATTATAATCTGGGTACTTGGTGATTAGTCAAATTTAAATTGAATTTTCAACAAGAGAGTGTGAAGTTAAGTCATTTTTTGGGGTCAAACAGCATAATAAAGGTTGGCCTTATTATACAGAACACATGTTGACGTCATTTCATGTTCATGTTCATGATGTCGATGAAATAGAATACTTTTTTATTAAAAAGTAACTTGAAAATATGAATAAAATAAAAATAAAATGTGTAAAATCGATTGTAAAATCAGAGAATGAAAGTAATCTCACTTTATTTTGAAGTATTTATTATTTATCGCATTTAAAATGTCGAAATAAATTATTTTTTACTACTTAAATCGAATATCCAAATGGTAAAATCTGATGCCAGATGTTACTTACATATCTAATCTAAGTAAAATATAAAATAGTAAACTTACCATGAGCCACAGTCAATATGGCTCCATCTCTTGACAGTTCTAAACTGTTAGGAATGGTTGGAAACTCAATTTTATGGACCTCCTGAAAAAGTAAAAAAAAACAACATTTAATACAAATAACAAATCAAATAAGGAAAACAGTAAAAAGGATTAAAAACCGAAATAGTCCGATGTCATTCACGAAACGTAGGTATGACAATAATTACAGAAAATCGGATTAGTCCAGTCTAGTCGATTTTCAAGGCTTCTGTGTTTACACTTTAATGCTTTTAAGTAGCTAAATGTCAATTCTATAAACCTGTTACCAGGTATTTAACACCTAGCCTGTAAAAGATTTTTTTAACGATACCCAACAATATTATTTTCTCTTATTAATATATAAGTCATCCTCCTATGATTTAAACCTTATGGTACCTACGCGTTTGATTCGTAAATAAGAAGTATGTTTCGGATTGAATTATTTTAGTTTATCTCTGTTTGTCCCTATGAAGACATTGTATTTAAAACAAGGTATCTAAATTGTCGAAATTTCCTCTGATTAATAAATAAGAATATATTAAACTTAGTTACGTATCAAAATATTTGTTTTGTCTTCATTTCAATCTTAATTTACAA
This sequence comes from Spodoptera exigua, assembly GCA_902829305.4. Lineage (NCBI taxonomy): Eukaryota > Metazoa > Arthropoda > Insecta > Lepidoptera > Noctuidae > Spodoptera > Spodoptera exigua. The sequence continues at coordinate 6,571,301 of LR824607.2, forward strand.
TTTTTCACTAGCCTAGCTTCGCTGATTTCCCAGAAACCCTAAGGTTGCTTGGCAGAGAATGCCTACAGCATTAAGTCCGCCTTATGTACCTTTGTCTATCATATGTGCATTAAAGTATAAATAAATAATGTACAGAACAATAAGATAGTATGTAATATTTACCTGTCCACTAGTACGGTCCCAGACTCTCATTGTGAGATCATCGCTCACGCTGACTATGCGTGAGTTATGAAGAAACACTGCGTGTCTGATGCTACTCGTGTGCGCGCTTATTTTCTCCAGAGCTGGAAATTATAAAATATATTATATTATAATTATCTTGCTTTTATAATGGCAACAAGCTCTAGCTGGGTATAAAACAAAGAAGAGATTTTGACAAGACTTCTGAATAGAGCTAATATTTAGGTACATGACGAATTTTGAAATTTTCTCATTTATATTTTTTAAACGATGAATAGAAATGACTATATACAACTATGCGTGTCTGTAGACCCTTGCAGAAAACACGTAAAAGTTACAGTATCGTCATATTAAATAAATTAGATTACACAAACAAAACAACTAGAGTCTTTGTGAGAGGCTTATATTGATTAACCACGGCTAGCTGCCTACACAAAAGTACAATAGATATAACATTTTACAGAACCACATAATAGATTCTTGTCTTTGTATCATTAACTATTTTTATTGTGAAATGATAATGAAACAAGGAAACCACATAATAAATTATCATTGTTGACTTTAACATGTGAATGACAGAACAACAATTAATGAGCATGTTTAACATAAGCAGTAGGTATATAACGTGGAAATCATTCATAAACATAGTAATAAATAAATAAATAAAAGAAAAGATTTGATTGTTTGTTTTTATGGAGTAAGATTACCCAAGGTGTTAAGGCCGTTTCTGAAGAATTGTAAGTGCCAAGTCTATATTAATATTATAAAGCTGTAGAATTTGTTTGAGCGCGCTAATATCCGAAACTACTGGTTCGATTTAAACAATTGTTTTTTGTATTCGTTAGCCCATTTATCGAGAAAGGTTCTAGGCTATAAAACATTACGCTTCGATCTGTAGGAGCAGAGTGAAACCGCGCGAGACTAGCTAGTTAATTAATAAAAAAGCTCTGAAACTATGATGTCGAATTCAAACACTATTTTACCATTCGAAAATTTACTTTTCACAACGCATCATAGGCTGCTTTTCATTTTAATATTCCTCATGTATGGAACATACTGGTGAGAAATCTATATTCTACGCGAGCGAAGTCATAGGCGGAAAATCAATCAATGATAAACATAACAGTACACACAATACAATAAATTATTCAAAAGGTTAAACCCTTTAAATAAAAAATATACATTTTGATTTTCAAAATTCATGACGTAAATATGTAAATTGTTTGAGATAAGAGTTATTATTATGTTAATTCAAGTTATTGCTTCCTTAATTAGCCTATGTTGAGATTGCTATTATACATATAAAAAAACCTGTCAAATCAATCAATGTTATAACTCACAAAAAATCATGTCATATTATGTTTTAGTTTGAATACTGTTATATGTACAAAGTCCTAAATACTGAATGATACCTAGTTTTTACTTCAATAATTGAAAAGGAGGTTTCATTGATTAAGTATTAAGAATGGTATATTTTTTAACATCCATACCTAATTATAAACGTTAGAGCTTTTTTCACGTCGCAACATTTACGATACGATTTGTTGTAGAAAGAGCAATAAAGGCTTTTAAATGATATTGAGAACAATGTATTTAAACAATAATAAAATTTTGTATGAAACAAGGGCTGCTGATGCTTGTTTCATGGCAATAGGCATGCTATATATTACAAGGAGCCAATAACATACCTATGAAAACTATCTATTATCTACAACTAATATATTCACAAAGTCAGTGTCAAAACATGGCTCCCTCTAAATTCCTAAAAAGCACATTAATAGACCCTATTAAACGTAAAATTAAATATCATCAGGTGTATTTTATCACACAAATAAGCAAAGAGCATGTTACATTATATAGATTTTACATAATGAGTGATACAAACTCACCTCCTGCTTCTGGTTTGTTAAGGTCAAAAACACGTATGAGTTTCTCATTGCTTGCGGTAAGGAGCTGAGTGTCGTCAGCATTGAAGTTGACGCTTTTTACAATGTGTTCGTGGTCAAACGTGTGCACCACTTCACCGTAACGAGCATCCCATATTTTTGCTGTAAAATAATAATAAACTTGAAATATTTTTATGCAAGATGAATGATATTTTTAGAGAACTATTATCAAATAAGTAAAACAAATAACAGGGAAAAGGTCAAAAATAAAATATTTGAAAGTCAACTAGTCAAAATCATTTACAACTATCAGTTTAATAAAAATTCTGAAAGCGAGATTGAAGGAATGTACTTTGTAACAAAAGAAAGAACAATTAATTGAAACTACAGTTTTCTTATAATTAACTCTTGTAGTAAATTCACAAGGTTATGCAAGTCTTAATTGATCAGTAATGATGCAATCAGTCAGTCAACTTACAACAATACTTTACATAATTGAGTTAAAAATCAAAGATACCATTGTCATTTCTGTTCAAAAGAAATTCATAGCATTTTATTAGCCAATAGCAATCTTTCTTTATAAACAATGAACATGGAACTTATATTCATAGCATGCTTTCATATTTATGACAGGAAAATTTCACAATATTAACCCAAATATTTCAGTGTGACTAACAGTTTTACACATAATTAGAGTGAATGTGTCTTAAGCTTATTTTGACATATGACTGTAAACTAAATATTATATTTGCTAATAAGATTGTATAAAAATTGTTGACATTTCATCAAATATATGCAAAGATGTTTGCAACATTTTTATAAAGAATAATAAAAAGCAATGTTTACCTGAGAAATCAGCTGCACCACTTGCAGCGAGATTAGCATTTTGTGTCAGAGCTACCCCCCACACTGCACCTTTGTGACCTTCAAATGTGCCAATCCAATCACCTGTTTCACCTTGTCGTAGCATAGGCTTGCCATCTAAAAAGGATTTATAACAATAAGTTTTTAATGAACCCTTCCCTTAGACCTTTCTTGTGAGTTTCTAATAAGTTTTCAATGAACACTCCCCTTACGCCTTTCTTATGAGAAAATAATAAGATTTCAAAATAGTCACACAAATACAAAGAAACCTTTAATTCTACAAAACATAAATCAAAGACAATCCATATTAGGCCCCAGGGTTTACAAACCACCTGTAACTTTTATAAACTTCACTTGATCTATGTATAAACAAGCAACACTGATAGTTTGTGTACACATAAAAGAACAATGACAGGAAGGCACAATTATATCATTATGTGTTATTGACTATTTTCCTTATACAGCCACATATTGAAAGTAGCTTAGTGGCATGTTTTCAAGCCCTTCCATAAAGTAAACATTAATGTCAAGTACTCTGACAAACCTTGAGTGAGCACAAGGTGACCCACAATGGGTGAAATGTCAACATTCAACATAGGAACAAAATTAACTGCCTGCAACAATTCATGTATACACACAAAGGCGTGGAACTTGTAAGTCATGCTGCCTGTACGTGAATAAAAAGCACGAGCGCGATCATCAAGGCGAGCAGCTGAGGAAACATACAAGCGGATACTCAAGGTACTTCCTGCATGTCCGGAAAGAGAAGGTCACAACATGCATAGAATGCATGCCGGCCAAGCGGACAACACACAAACAAGAAAAGTGAAGGCCTTTCGAACACATCTCGTCACCAACATCTGTCACGCAAAACTACAATTCACACACACCAATACACTTGCAAGACTTCCACCCAAATATAGGCCAAGGCGGTAGGGTACACTGATTACAAATTAGTCGTCAAAACTCACCTTTGCAAGCCGAAATTAAATAATACCCATCTTTTGTAACGTCACTAAAATCCAAATGCACGACTGGTCTAGTATGGCCACCGCATGTGAGAGGAACTTGCTTGAAAGTTGTCATTTTGTTTCTTAATTTTGTTTGTTGTACTTTTTGAAAATAAAACTAATTATCTTTGTTGTTAACTAAAAATTAACCTAATGAGTCTGATCGTACTGAATGTTGACAATCGACTGACGGCAAAGTGGTAGGCGGTATTGCTATAAATGTTGACCATTATTTTACCAATTTGTTTCACGGGTATCACTTGATTCGAACTGAGTAGCCTAAAAATAGAGCATCTGACCAATAGAAATAAATGTAGGGTAGATAAACTTAAATTTAATTTTATATGATTGATAAATCTATAGACAGTATAAGTATTTGAGGTGTGTGATCCCTTTAAAATTTCATCAAATCCTTTGTTTCTAAAAATGTAATCCGTTATTTTTTAGAATCTTAAATATGATTAATGTTTTTTATAACTGAGTATTATTCCATTTAACATAAAAACATTTCGGAATTCATAGTTGGTTATTATATATAAGAACAATGAAACATGAGATTTTCTAAAATGTGTGTGTGTTGTTGTCAAATCTTTACGAACAGGTTGACTCATAATTATACGTTTTTTGAACATGTTAATTGTCTTTACTAATATTATAAAGAGGTAAAATTTGTGTTTGTAAGTTTGTATGTAGGGGTAATCTTTGGAACCGCAGGTCGTATTGCCAAAATTCTTTCATTGATAGATAGCTACATGTTCCTGAGTGATAGAGGCTCTAAAACATCAGGCTACGATTAAATGGAGCCGAGCAGTGGGTGAAACCGCGTGAGAGTAGTTAGTATCTAATAACAAGCTTGCTTTTTGTATGAAAATAAAAATAATGGATTTACCTCCAGTAGGATTAAAAAAAAACATTTTTGCTACTCAATAGAATCCTGGCAAGACTGATAAACTGCAATGACGTGTCATTTGACGTTGACTTGTCAAAAGTATTGAATTTGTTGTGGTTATAAATTTGATTCAATTTTGTTTTATAGTAAATTTATTCATTATCATGGATTTCTTCACTTCTATACCAACTCATATTGACTATGTGGGCCAGGCCAAAGCTGAGAAATTATACAGAGCCATAATAACTCTGTTCAGTATAGTTGGATTCGTATGGGGCTACATCGTTCAACAATTCTCGCAGTCTGTGTACATATTGGGAGCCGGATTTATTTTAGCTGCAATCTTGACTGTTCCTCCATGGCCAATGTACCGCCGCAACCCACTAAATTGGCAGAACCCAAGGAGTAATGAAGAAAAACCAGCAGGAAAAAAGGGCAAGAAATGAACACAATTACCTTCTTTTATGCCGCACACACCATGACCACGAGTGCAATTCCATCAGTTATGTATTTCTCTACTCTCAAATAAAATAGTTAATAAGGTGTATTCGTTTTATTGCACTAGTTTCAGAAAAATATAATTCTATCTTTGTGTTGATGTGGCAGGTATTTTTCTATTGTGAAAGTACTACAAATTAATTTATAAATAGAATGTAAATTCTTTTTTGTCGAACAGGGGTGTTTTATTGGAAGAAATAAATAAATAAAACCATATTTCGGGAGAAACAGCTATACTGAATTTTAATTGTTCATAGTTATATGATAACAAACACATTCTTTACATATCTCCAGTTTCAATCATAGCACCATCTACAGAGACACAATAATTTATATTATGCAGATACTTAAACATGCAAGTACCTGCCAGATATGTGTAGTGTACATTTATAATTTATTAATAATTAGATAGATTTAAATAATAATTCTATTCACTAAACTATGCACTGGTTATGTTTATGTAAATATGAAATATCATTGTAAGTTTGAACAGGTAATTATAATAACACTATTGAATTAATTTTAAATTACCATTCACAACACATTCACTTTTGTAATGAATAAATAAAAACAAAAATTTGAGCTTCACTTACATTATTGCTGCATTTCAAATATTAATCAGAGAAATCAAATAGTAAGAAATGATTTACCTTTCAATTGTAGTATTTCGAGATATAATGTAAGACAATAGGTGTGTAAATTAATTTTATCATTAAATGCATTCACTTAAGGTTTGATAAATTAAATAACATTCACATTTCTACATTAAACATTATTCTAAACGAATCTTGAATTTTTTGACAAAATAGTATGAAGGGAAGACAATATCATTAGGTTTTAGTAAATTACTATTGGGGATGTGCTTAGTATGAGCTTAATTACATAGCTCTTCTCTATCAGTTTGGGCAAGTAATTTCAATCAATAAAATGCATAGTAAACATTCATATCTCAATGATATGCAATACATGAATTTGTTCATCCTAAAGAGATCTACATACTTGCCTACCTACAGATAAGGCACTAGAACCATTATTCAAAACCTACTACATACTTAAATACATCCATATTTCTAGTGCCTTAAGCCTCGTATTCACTCGGAAACATTTGAGACTAGTTTATGGTAATCTGTGTTAGAAGCAAATGTGACACTCAATTTATTGTCTATATAGTGTATACGAGGCTTTAACATACCTCTTTTGTCAGCTAAATATTGACATTTCAATAATTTCTACATGTAACATACTACACACATTTTAAAATGAGAACATAATAATTATGTTCCTCTATTCTAATATGTAATCTCATGTATCCTCTATTAGGAGGAAGGTTAAATATCTTTTTATTTACATTAAAATGGAAACTGTGCTTTATATAAAAGCCTTTAAGTGCTATATAGCTTTGAAATGACTACAATAGAAAACTATTTGAAACAGTGGTTATAATTAGAATGTAATTTCTTCAAATGTGCTTGGATTAAAAGTTTAAAAGACATTATGCTACACATTGAGACGAAGTAAAAAAATATACTTATGTACGTAATATTATCTATTTCAATAAAAAATGTATAATTAAAACTTTCAAATACGTCAAAAAATATTCACTGGATATTAGGGCATGACAAATTCTATCACCAACCTCTATCCACCAACTTCTGAGTGAACATCTCTTTCAAGCTGCGCTAGTTTTACCAGTCTTGCTATTAAGATGTACCTTTTTCCCGCGATCCGATGGGTGCCTTCAGTCGTCAGCCCACTTTATCATTTGTCAAGTCACAATACATTAAAAAACGAATACAATTTATCTCATGAAGAATTTAACAACTTTTAATTCGAGGTAGATAGTAAAAGAACATTAAAACATGTCTATACTATGATAAATAAGTCGAATGTTACGATACGTTTCAAGAGATTTTGTAAAATCTTCTAATGGTATGCTACACATTTTAAATTTGCGCAAAGATATAGAGAAAAATGTGATGCACATTTTATAAGTTTTCTGTATGACTCATTTTGTCTCTAAGACGTTTAAAAATGTTGAATATTCTACTCTCGCTGCAAACCTCGCAGTCCTCGGTGACGTCCTCTAATTCGGAAGTTTCACCGGCTTTATCACTGATGTTCTCATCACATTTATCCTCTTGACTTTTCTCATTCGATTCATTCTGGTTATGCGTCTTTTCTTTCTCATTTTCTATATTTGGTTTATCATCATTTTCGTTCTTTTCGTCGCTTTTCGAAGGTACAATATCTTCCTTATCACAGATCTGTTGCACAGTTATCACGGCGAACATGAATGTTATTCCGTAATTGACCAAAGTCAGGGTTACAGGACCCAAAGCTAATAGAAACACAGCCATCGAAAACAGTAGAGCTGTGACAGACTCGTAGTGTCTCCTGAAAGTAAAATGATAAAAATGTAAAATAAAATATATTATTTTAGGTGTCTTGTACAACTAACATGAGACATAATATTTATGATATTTAATCATAGCTCGCTTACATAACTAACAAACACGATTTAGTTGACTAATTTCAATCCACCCCGGAGTCCATAATCATGAGCAGCGTGCACGAAATCCGTACCACGACCGATTAATGGTTATAGGACCCCCTGGTGTCTCGAAACCAATTGAATTATCTCTTGTTGGTAAGTAATAAGTAAGACATTTTTGTGATTCGATAAAAAATAACAACTACTTGATATTGTTACGACGAACAATGAACGACTTTAAACGACGCGCAAAGCGTGCGACATTCGTCGCGAAAACTAGGAGAAACTAGTAGAACTCTCAACTTAACTCTCAGACACATTATTTTGTAACAATAAATGTAGTATGTCTCATCATAAGTTTTTACACCAAAATGAGTCAATAGTTATCAATATGCTGGTAAATTGTACTCACAAATTCTTTCTGGGTCCGTTCATTTGCCACACGCATGTAGAACAGGCTGACATGATTAAACCAGTGTTATATGACGTATCAGGCTTCAGAACCATGCTGTATCTGTAACAATTAATACGCAAACATTGCATGAATACGTATTTTATGACACATTGTATTGTGTAAGCTTAAATTAGACTAGTCAACTAAATTCTCTTTCATGTTTCGATAAAATATTGTTTCATAATTAAATACAGTTTTTTTTTAATGTAATAGGTCGGCAAACGAGCAGACGGATTACCTGATGGTAATAAATCAGCGCCGCCCATGGACACCCGCAACGGAGGAGTAACGAGTGCGTTACCGACCTTTTAGGGATTAGGGATTTGGAGATTTAGGAACTGGGGAGGGATTAGGGAAAGGGAAGGATTGGGTCTCCGGTAACCTCACTCAACGGCGAAACACAATACTGTGGTTGTTTCACGCCGGTTTTCTGTGAGGCCGTGGTATCACTCCGGTCGAGCCGACCCATACGTGTCGAAGCATGTTCGAGCATTGTAAACAGTTAGGTACTATTGCATAGCTGTATTATCATTTCTGTATTGTGAAGCTCAATAAAACTTGCTTAGATGTTTAGGTGTGCAGGCTAAAGATTTCACTGGCCAGTATTTTAATTAAAAAATTCCCACCGTGTAAAATTAATTAACATGGGTGCATTTACTCAAAAAGTAAAAAAAAAACTTTTAAACTCCAGGCTCACATACGTATCATCTCAGACTTATTTAGCATAATTATGGGAGTGACTTAGAATAGTTAAACATTGAAAAAAAAAAAAACAGCCAATTAAGAAGACGACTTACGAAAAGTTCCTAGCCCACGTGAGTAACACGGGCACATTGACTAGAGTCACAGCCAACCACATCGAAAACATCATCATGTGGAAGTTCAAATTGCTGAGATCTTCATCCACATCCGAATGCTTCTCTTTTTTACTCCCCTTGGATGATGGGCATGTGTTCTCTGACGACACACCCGTTTCATTATTCCCATCACCTTGCCCTTCTTGAGTAGTCGCTTCAGCTTTGACAAGACTAGTTTCAGCCTCATTTGTGTTCCTATTTTTCTTTTTAAACATGTAACAAACTCTTGAGCCGACCTTAGCCATCAGTTTGTATACGTAATCTTCTAAATATTCTTCGTACATTTTCGATACCTGGAAATTAGTGTAAATAATTAGGTTTTTTGTAGGGGTAAATCATCAAATGTATTCTTCTTCCGCCCAGGGTGAGGAGAGAGGGAGTGTCATACTCTTACTGACTAAAACCTCCCCGTTTCTTCTCCTGCTTTAGGCCGAAGTCGCGGTGCCTCATTGTGCTTATCCCGCAACCCCGGCTGAACATCAGCTCTGTAGAGCCCTATCTGTGGTGTTCTATCGGCTCATTAAATGATTAAGTAATGAATTTTAATTATAGGCATTCGCAATAAGGCTGTAATTAAGTTTTCAGGTATTATTAGAAAAATGATTAGTCAGGTTAAATTCTAGATAATGTTTTGTGGTTAGACAGTAGACGCGTTTAAGAAGCATTTAACCTAGTTTTACGCAACATTACCTATGGGTATTTAAACGAATATTAGTTCATTAGGCGAGCATCGAATTACCCGTGTAATTTACTATCTAACATTTAGCATAAAATAATTCTATTTGCTTCGCTAATATATACAACCCGGGACGCACTAACACTTAGGTATTGTGATTATTTTATGTACCGTATAACTAAGTAACATTACCGAGTACATTAGGTACAGGAAGCTGCATATGAAGTCACAAACAACTGTAAAGTTTTTGTATATTCATCTTTATGCCTGTGTATTAAAATTGAAAATCACTTGAACCATGGTAAATTTACAGTTTACACTTTGTAATACTCACCATAAATGCATAAAATGCCGCGCCGGCGACGAGTGAAGCCGCTCCACAGGATAACGGCGCAGCACAGAGTAATCCAGCGCTGACCACCATTGGCACTTTCTGAAGACCCGATGCCACCTTCTCCGCGAGACCACTCCCACCGCGCCACATTATTCTAAAACATATAATAGTAAATAGTTTCCGTAGATTAAATAAATAAGCTGTCCAATTTTATAGTCTAGTCTAACACTTATATTAGTAAGACAGAATAAGGGTAGCTCAAAATAATTCATTTCAATTACGCCCTTCTTTTTGTGACGGAAAAATCCAGTATGGGACGGGAGGGAGTGTCAGACTCTTACTGACTAAAAAAGTAGGTAGGTATTGGTTGTCTTCTGTAATTAAGTGTGGAGAGCCAAGTTTCGGTGGGAATTGGCCGAAGTGATACCACAGCCTCACAGAAAAACGGCGGGAAACAATTACAGCGTTGTTTCGCGGTTTGAGTGAGGTTACCGGAGGACCAATCCTCATCCCAAAAGGACGGCAATGTACTCGGTAACTCTTCCGTTGTTGCGGGTGTCCATGGGCAGCGCTGATTGCTTACCATCAGGAAATCCGTCTTCCCGTTTGCCGTCATATCACATAAACAAGTAATACATACCTAAACAGCAATCTATGTGCAATCTGCGAGGAGAACACCATAGTTGCAAGTACGACGGTGATCATTATATTGACAAAGCCCAGAGCTGTCATGTACGTGGGTAACACGAGTAGGGACTTTATGAAATACCGCAACTCCGGGTTCTCCCAGCTCGCGCTCTCGAACAGGAACGACATGAAGGGGATGGATCTGTGAATATAATTTAATACTTATACTATTAACGTGTTAATAAGTTTTTCCTAAAGCTTTATGGTTGATTTTGCTGTTTTAAGTTAGTAAGTTTTAAGTTTTTACAACCATTTTTATCCCCAAAGAGGTAGACATCATTTTTTAACTATTTATTAATGTTACGAGTCTCATACCGGGCATTTTTGAGACTGTTATTACTGAGAAGTTTTTTTCTGAAATCGATTCGTTATGATGATCATTCATTATGACTGATTTTGCTGTTTTTATATAAATGTATTGAAAAGCATATGCAAGTATTGCATATAATGGATGCAAAAAATACTTAATTATACAGCCAATAATGAAACTAATTAATTATTTAATTACTTTTTAATAAGTTCGCTAATCTTAATAATGCGATATCTATAATAGGTAATAATTCATTTTTAATAGGTCGTGAATATAAAATTGCAATATCATTATTTTAAGATTATAATACTAAGTAGTAAGTAGGATATAGTATTTAAAATATTTCAGGCTAGCTTGTTGCAACGGTTTCGGCGTGGCTTTCGGGATACAAATTAGTTTATATTTTATTCTAGACTACTTATTATATAATTTTGTGCCAAATCTCATCCAGATCCATCCAATAATTAGTGGGCGAAAAAGGCCAGACATACATCCAACCAAAGTTTCACATTCATAACATTACTTATTTGGATAATAGAAAAAAACTTACAAGAAAAATGCAGCACCAAGTCTGCAAAACACAAGAGCATAGTATGGTTTCACGCTTTCGCTCATTAGAGCGCTATGTAGCGACATACAAGATCCATGCTTCTGTAAATGCTGTATGTTGCTTCTTACAGCTAGTAATAAAACAGCTGCAGCATAAGGAACGAGCACTGGACTGTAGTTGCGAGCTAGTTGCGCGAGACGCAGGTACCAAGACGTTGATATACTGAAACGTAATAATAATAATATATATCATTACAATTTGTACCATTTTTCAATCTTGAAAGGCAATATTATTATGTCAGTAGATTTATCTACTCAATCTATAACTATGATAAATTTTCTAAGGACCTTATGAATATAATTGAGGCCTAGACAAGAGCTGGTATATTATTGTAGTTTTGAGTATGGGAACAATGAAACGGCAATTCAATCTAAAGTTTAGATTGAATTGCCGTTAGACGCTCTAGATTCTAAAGCGTCTTACAAGCCCAACCCAATCCTCAACACGCATACATCCCACAAAAGGGCTTGTAACTCTTTTGACGACACCGATTAATTGCCAAGATGGGTGCATTTGCTTGTTTGATAAACTATCCCCTAAAAAGGCTACAGTTTTCAGAAGAAATAAGCATGGACCTTAAACATCTTGAGCATTCGATTACCCAGATCGAAATACCAGTAATGACAAATATACAGTGCAAGCGAAAACCTACCTTATGGTATAAGTACATTGTGGGTCTAGCAGTAAAGTTACTTTCACATGCTCAGTTGTGTGAAGACCTTGTGTCGCGTTGGGGCTACTTCTGTACAACCTCAACTTCATTGGCGATTGCTTCATTTGTCTGGAATGGAATGAATATAATATTTCGAGTTTTATGATTTTAAAGTAGCTTCTGCTAGAAGCTTTTCCCGCATTATCGGGACTCTCGTAGACTATAATATATCTTAGTGCTAAATTTCATCACAAATCTTTTACTAGGTTTTATTATAAATTCGTAATCGCGTTTTTAACTAGGCTTAACGCAGACCATACTATGGTTTTCTCAATTTCACTTCAACACATCACCCTCAAACGAGCAACATGAGGAACGTAGGTAGCTGTTCATTCTAAATTTTTATTTTATATCTTACTAGCCTGTCCCGCGCGGTTCCACCCGCTCTGCTCGGCTACCTTTGATAGTAGTGTGATGTTTTACTACACTCAGGAACATTGCAGCTATCTATCAGTGAAACAATTTTGGAAATCCGAAATGCGTTTCCGTAGATTACATACAAACTACCTACATACAAACTAAAAATTTTATCCATTTATAATATTAGTATAGGTCACACTGTGGTTCCTCTATCGAATAACTAATAACCAGAAGATTAAAGTATACTTATTACCATAGATTAGCATTAAAACGTTAAGGTGACTTACGTAAAATAATGATAGGTTTCATGGTTCGGTGCCCACGGCACATGTAACTCAGCCGATACATGGTACTGCGTCGCTTTGCAACTCGCTGTTGGTTCGACATGTAATAGATAAGCCTGGTGTAATAGATTGAAGTTTTTCAATACAAGCTCGTAGTACAAACTTTCAGGTTCCGTCTCTTTGACTACAACAAACTTCCCGAAGGAAAATTCTGAAGGCAGGTCCACTTTAATCTCTCGTGACGCATGATCATTTATATCGACGTTTAACACTATCTGGAAATAAGGATTATGTTATTAAAGACTTATATTTTTTTATACAATATATGCTGGTTATAAATTTAATGTACTCAATATTAAAAACCTATGGAATTTTTACCTTACTAGAACCTTAAACATCTGTAAGTGGCACATCTTTAAAGATTCAGTTTACCTAATAGCAACAACATGCTGTAGAGTTATCTTTTAAAAACTATAGACGTACAGACCGCATCAAGAAAACATACGAAGTCTACCCTAATTTGTAAAAGGCTTTGATAAAGTTTTTAGTTGTCATTTATTTAATTTAAACATATAATTATATTCTAAACACATTTTAATTAAAGCCCTAACTCATGCATCTGCGTGGTGACACACATACAACACCAATTTTCTTCTTATCATACCTAAAGAAAATATTCTTATCACTAATTAATACCAAAACGTTACGTTATTTCCCTATTTACAAGTAAAAAAAAACAAAGTCTTACTCATCAACTAAACTACTAGCTTCTGTTAGCGACTGTTCGTGTTTCTGTTTTCAACATTTATGGAATAACTCCGCAAACGAGCAGACTGATTACCCGATGCTAAGCAACCGTCGCCGCCTATAGACACCCTCTACACCAGAGGAGTTACGAGTAAGTTGCCGGTCTTGGGGATTAGGGTTTCGGAGATTTAGAAATTGGGGTTGGAGAAAGAGCCTCCGGTAGGTACGGCACGGCGAAACACAACGTCAGTGTTGTTTCACGTTGGTGTTCTGTAAGACCGTGGTATAATTCCAGTTGAGCCGGCCCATTTGCACCGAAGCATAGCTCTCCCACACTTAAATCTATTCAGTAATTTTTACGTGAAAGAGTAACAAACATCCATCCTTTCATATTCCTACAAACCTTCGCGGTCTTTTCTTTCTTTCATTAATCATACAACAAAAAATTTTTGGAACGATGCCAAGATAGGTTTCAGACGTGAGTTTAAAATAAATGCCCTTTCCCTTACTCACTGGTACGACGGAAGGTCTCTCTACTAATAGATTATGAAATCAACTGTTTTTGCATGACGTCATTAAGAGATGCCAGCTACCTATCAATTTACAAACTGATAAAGGTATCTGTCCGTTAATCTGTACCTATAGATATTTAACAACATAATCTATTTCAAAAGTATCGATGTGTAGTTTGTATGATAAAAAAATATTGATTAGCAACACCGGAAAAGTCAAGCTTTGTCAAGAAACGATTTGTAGAAAAATATGGCTTTTTTAAAACGTTTATATTACTTTGGTACGGTATCCTAAAAAATATCAATACCATACATTGATAGTAACATACCGTGACTGTGTTTACTTCCTTGTTTTAATGAAACCTGCTATAAATATTCAGTCCAATTTTATGTAAACTGAAATTTTATTCAAATTTTTTTAAAACAAGATACTCACCGGTTTCCTAGTAGGTGAAACTTTGACGATAACATGCGTCCAATCGGGATAAGCCTCTTTAATTTTATGTAAGTTTATCGTTGCCAGTTTACGTTTGCCAAAGTCAGCGGCAGCGCCCGTCCAGCGGCTTAATTCGCTCAATGATATAGCATTTTTGCTAAAACAAATAATTATTAATTATTATACAATGTCTTTATCAATAAAAGGTAATTGAAATCAACTGTAAGATAAGGATAAAGTCGGTTTATAACAGAATATCAATATGCTTGATCATGAATTTCCTTGAGTTACCTATACCTACCTATATACGTAGCCGTATATAGGTATATATATATATACGTACCTATTCACCAGCAATCGTATTAAGTCTAGATTCTAGATAGATTAATCGAAAAGTCGGTAGCTTACTAGTGGCGACGCTAGGTACTACAAAATAATATACGACATAGAATACCCTATGAAAATTCCACGTAACGTCAGTTTTGTAGTGGACATGGTGCATAGGCAAACGTAAAATACCCCTTTTTTGTGGGCGACTTTCATCCATTTACTTCTCCTGCCTTTGGGTGGTGTAAAAGAGTGTCAGACTCTTACTAAAACCACCCCGTTCATTCTCTTGCAGAAAAGGCCCCATCATAGGGTTAGTACCCTGAACCGCAGAAACATAGAGTGGCCCTAGTTAGGCGTAGTGGACATATCCATAAGTGGGTTAGCAGTGGTTTGATAAGAAGTGTGGAGCACTTAGTTGTACTTGTAGGTACATAGCAAAATTTATACGAAAATTGCCATGTGCAAAAATCATATACTATATTTGCATATTGTCGTCAGCCTATAAGTGCCCACACCGAGCAAAGGTCTCTTTCTCACACGGAGAGGGTTTGAGCATTAATCACCATAGGTACTTGCACAAGCTGATTTAAAAATTAAAATTAGAAATTATAAGTCCAGGTTTCTTCACGATGTTTTCCTTCACCGTGGAAGTGTCCTTCGTCAGGGTGTATAATAATTAGTACATATAATACAGACCCGCACCCTCGTGCATAAGAAACGGACGCCTCTGGGCCACCACGACTTAATAAAGAATACTTTAACAAAAAAGGTGACTCAATATCTTCCTTTGAAGTGCCCACGTAATTTGGAGACCGTGTTTATTAATCTAATCCTATTCTATAATCATGTTTTTAATCTAAACATTTTCTTTCCATGATATCGGTTCTCGATAAAAGATAACTAACTTGCAACACGGAGTCATTAACCTTCGTGCGAATTAGTCACTTAGGTTGTTCACCGATCTACTCCAAAAATGACATTGATTGAAAATGTTATTGCTCTTTAGTAGATAAGGGAGGACCAAAGAGGTCAATCTCTTGACCTCGATATTCTTTTTTAACTGGCTGAATACCTATATGTACCTACTTTTGACGTTTCTATGCGGATTTTAAAAATGGAACGACTACAAATTCGTCTTTTTTTTTGTTTGGTTGTTTCAAATTCTGGTGGAAACCATTTGTATGATTGTGATGGGGCTTACGTCAGTAGCCAGATAATTGAAGACTTATGAAGGACATAGATAAATAACCGTTCAAAACAATAATGACAGTCAATATATTAAAATATAAGCGACAAAAGACAAGTTGATAACATGTCATGGACTTTATCTCCAAAACGCATTTCCTTGACATTGGAATCGGATATCTTCGTTTCCGTATGTGAATACAAATTTCCGTATGTGTGAACAGATTAAATCTGCTGCTACACTAATATTATAAAGCTGTAGAGTTTGTTTGTTTGAACGCACTGATCTCCGAAACTGCTGGTGCGAATTGAACAATTTTTTTTCCTTCGTTAGTCCATTTATCGAGGAAGGCCTAGCCTAATAGCCTTTAGCTATAAAACAAAACGGTACGACATGTAGGAGCCGAGCAGCGGGTGAAACCGCGGGACAGTAGCTAATTAATTATATGAAAAAAGTGCGGTAAAACAATCTCACCAGTATCTGTATGAAAAGTAGGTATATTTTGCGTTGCACCCAAATATCCATTCTTTATCTTCAAGATTAACTGCCTCTATGGCCACAAATCTGTTCTGTGGAAAGGCGACCAGCCGGATCATAAGGTAAGTCATTCTGAAAAGAAAACATTATAAATAATTTATTTTCTTCATTCTTTAAAGAGCCCACATAGCATAACAATATACTATTCATTTCCTAAAACCCTAACCTATACACCTGTAACCGAACCGAGCTACCTTTTGCTTGAT
Organism: Spodoptera exigua; assembly: GCA_902829305.4. NCBI lineage: Eukaryota > Metazoa > Arthropoda > Insecta > Lepidoptera > Noctuidae > Spodoptera > Spodoptera exigua. The sequence continues at coordinate 6,588,357 of LR824607.2, forward strand.
AGTCATATTCTTAAATGCTCAGCTAATGAAATTGTCTAGTAATACCTATGTAGTTTAAGTAAATTCAACCATACTAGAATTCAAATGTCTCAGATTGAAATATAGCCATCTTAAAACATTGTAACGTTTGTTAAACAGAACTGTATTCAATCTGTTTTACGATCAATACAGCATTGTTACGTTTTAGTTGAAGAACGCAATTTCTTAGTAGGCAATAACTGCAAGGTCGAGCGACTATGGTCTATAAAATCCATATCGGATCCATAAATTATTCAGCGTTGCACTTGCATTTTTCTCATAAAACTCATTGCCTCAATTACGTAAACGATCAACAGAAATATTCGAATGACGTGGTATTAGAATCTTAAAATACACGTTTATTGCATTTCTGGATGTCAGCCAACACATAGATACATAGGGACGTCTCATAAAAACGAACTAATGAGTGAATACGTCTCCGCACGTCATAGTACATGGTTATTTCCTTAGAAAATGAAAATTGTCTAAATACAAGCTGAAATGAACCCTATGTGGATGTAGTTAAAACACAATACAATACTAGGGCAATATAATATTGGCATAGGTATTCACGATCATGAATTCTACTGAGTTAAGATATTCGACATTAAAAAACTAACATTCTTATCATATTGGAGAACCCTTTTTTTCTCAGGGGAAAATCATCAAATGTCTTCTCCGACCCAGGGTAAGTCGAGAAAGAGTGGCAGACTCTTACTGGCTAAAAACCCCCCGTTCCTTCTGCTGCTCTAGGCCGAGGCCGCGGTGACTCATTGCGCTAACCCGCAACCCCTATAGGGCCCCGTCTGTGGTGGTCTATTGACTCTATGAGGCGAGAGCCGAACGCTACGCGCCGTACGCTCAGGACTGGTTCTGGTCGGGCGGCGAGCTACCGTTGCTCGCCGTCCTCGTATCTCTCTCCGTATCTCGATATTGGAGAAGCCTAAAAGGCACAATTTCACACCTTCCACGCCTTTTTTAATAGTTATCGTTCTAAGATCGTTATAAGTTCTAATTTCTTTGAGGATTGGAGATGGAAAGGAGTAAAAAACGATTGGGCTTCCAGAAACCAGTTTTTTGTGGTATCACTCGGTCGAACCGGCCTATTCGTGCTCATACGTGGCTTTCGGACAGTTAACTTTTAAACATTAACTTTAAAAATTAAGCTCTTATGCACAACTACATTACTATTGGAAATAATGTAAAATCTAATTTCAACGACTAATGTAGTTGTTCATGTGAATGCAACATGATGAAAATGAAATGGGGTGTTCAGATCGCAATTAAAAGGTTCTAGTTGACATGAACGTGTTTATCGACACGTTATGTCGTTGACGTATGACGTTGCGCGCGTTTACGCGCTCGATTGGTCACATCCAAGCTAACCAACCAATCAGAGAGTAGCCCTCTCTGATTGGTTGGTTAACCTTTCGATCGCGTCAGTTTAAAACAAATTCGCACTGGAAATTAAGGCGCAGCAGATGTCTAAGGTCTAAAATCCGCGGAAAGACCAGCGATAGACGTTTCTAATTTGCCTTCAACTCTGATAAATGTTTCGGTTTTACCCACCGATAAAAGACATTCGTAAATGGGAACGAATGAGAAATTGTAGTTGATAGATACTAATTAAACTGATAGATCAGGTTAATTGAAATTAACCTTTATGACGTGGAAGGAGACAACTTGTCTATTTTCCGATAGCTCTCGCTCTTTTGAATAACATAAAATCACTCTTTATTCCAAGCAATCTCTCTTATGGAAAAGGTTGCACGTTATTAATATTTATTTGTTTTTTTTTCTCTTTGTTGATGTCGGCTGGTGGGTGGTGCAGGGTTGTACTAACAATTTTTGTCAAGCAAACAATTTTCCATAACATATATTTAGGCATCCTTAGTATGTAATAACTATTTGTATTTATTATACATACCGTATCTATATATCTTTTATTGTTTGTCCATGTCTGATAATGATTCCTTTTTAACAGCCAATTCTTCTTCAGAAAACGACAGCTTTTGCTCGATTAGTGAATCTTTGACTGATTTTATCCACAACACTTTTATCGATAAAAATAAACGTTTGTTGAACGTCTGTCATATAAATGCTCAAAGCATTCCGAGCCATCACAGCGAACTATTTGATACCTTCAAAAACAGTAATGTCCATGCCATCCTGATATCCGAAACTTGGCTAAAACCAGCACTGCCGTCCACAACGTATGCCCTCCCAGGTTACGTCCTTATAAGGAATGACCGGACTGTTAGGAGGGGGGGTGGTGTGGGTATATATCTGCGCAGCGAGTTTATGTATAAGGTGCTCTTCACTTCAGCTTCTGGCTGCCCTGCGGAGTACCTTTTCCTCGAAGTCTCTGGCCAAGGGGGTAAAATTGTATTGGGTGTTGTTTACTGCCCGCCTACTGTAGATTATTTCACCGACTTCGAATCGGTTCTTGAATCTTTGGGTTCTGAGTACACACATCACGTAATCATGGGCGATTTTAACACCAATCTCCTATCCCATGAATCCTATCGGTCCCGTAAACTCCTTCAAATTGTTGAATCTGCTAACTTCCATGTATTGCCTCTTAATCCCACTCACCACAACACCGTGGGCGATGATTCTTGGCTAGATTTAATCCTTACCTCGAATCCTGCCTTTGTATCTTGTCATGGTCAACGTGACGCTCCAGGATTTTCTCACCATGACCTGATCTTCCTATCCTACATCCTAAAACCGCCCAGGGTGAAACCTAGGGTCTTGTATAGGCGTTGTTTTGCGCGGGTGGATGAAGCAAAATTGCAAAAAGATGCGTCATTGATAGACTGGGAGCCTCTAATGGAGGCTACTGGAATCGACGACAAAGTTGCAGTTTTTAATAAAGCTGTGACTAATCTGTATGACCATCACGCTCCCTTCAGGAAAGTGAAAATAAAGCGGCCGCCTGCTCCATGGATGACGCGAGGCATTAGGATGGCAATGCGGCGCCGAGACCGTGCTTTTCGCGTTCATCGAAGGGACCGTACAGAAGAAAATTGGACAGCCTATAAGATTGCAAGAAATAGGTGTAACCAGATGGTGCGTAACGCTAAGCGCCGCCATGTTCTCGAAAATATCTCTAATTCCTCTTCTGCTGACATCTGGAAATTCCTTCGAACTCTAGGTGTCGGCAAAGCGCAATATTCAGGTCTTCCCAATTCAATTGACTTAGATGATCTAAACAATCATTTCTCCACAGTCCCTCTTATGGATCGTCTAGTCAAAAAACGCACCGTGGACTTTATTTCTGATCTGATGCGTCCCAACATCTCTCATCCTTTTCTCTTCGTACCAGTTGAATTGTCGGAGGTCCGTAAGATAATCCTATCCATCAAGTCCAAAGCTGTAGGTTGTGATAACATTTCTCGTCATATGATCATTAATATCTTGGATCACCTCCTGCCAGCTTTAACCCATATCATAAATTATTCCCTCTTTTCCGGAACCTTCCCATCCCTGTGGCGTAATGCCTATGTCCGTCCTCTTCCGAAAGTCACTGTTCCTACTATTCCCTCTCATTTTCGGCCTATATCTATACTCCCGTTCCTATCCAAAGTCCTCGAAGCCTGTGTTCATAAACAGCTTTCAAGATACATTTACATGAATGGACTTATCAGCCCTCTGCAATCTGGATTTAGACCTGGCCACAGCACGGTTTCCGCCCTCCTCAAAGTGACTGGCGATATTAGAGCGGCCCTCGAGGATACCAAGGCCACCATTCTGGTTTTGGTTGATTTTTCGAATGCCTTCAATATGGTCAGTCACGAAATCCTTTTAGCAATCTTATCCCATCTTGCGATCTCTGGCAAATCGTTGGAATGGTTCTCTTCCTATCTTCAGGACCGTCAGCAGTCGATTAAGCTTGATGAGGTTTCATCTAATTGGTGCAAATTGAAAACTGGCGTTCCTCAAGGCGGTATATTATCTCCTCTTTTATTTTCCATCTTCATTAATTTAATAACTTCTGAACTTCAGTGTGCGTACCATCTGTATGCCGATGACTTGCAGTTATACTGTCCAGCTAATATTGATGGGCTCTCTGAAGCAATTATGACGATCAATAGCGACTTGACTGCTATTAAGAACTGGTCTGAACGGTTTGGCATAGCGGTGAATCCTTTAAAATGCCAAGCAATCATTATAGGTAGCTCTCGTACGCTAAGCGGAATGAACCGAGTAAATTTACCAAACATTCTCTTTGATAGTGCCACTATCCCGCTAAGCAATGAGGTAAAGGATCTGGGCCTGTATATTGACTGTACTTTGAAGTGGCATGCACAAGTTGCGAGCGTATGTAAGAGGGTCACTGGATCCTTACGGACACTGTATCGACTGAAGAATTTGCTTCCGTCTGCTACGAAAGCGATGCTGGTGCAGGCCTTGGTTTTTCCTATTATTGATTATGCTGATGTTTGTTACTACGACCTGAATGCTGATCTACTCAATAAACTTGACCGACTTCTTAACAACTGCATTCGATTCGTTTTCAACCTGCGTAAATATGATCATGTTTCTGCACATCGGTTGCAATTAAAGTGGTTGCCCATACGCCAGCGCAGGGAGCAAAGGGCGCTAACCACTCTGTTCTCTTTCCTTACTTCACCTTTTTCGCCTAGCTATCTATCGTCTTACTTTCAATACATGTGCGCAAACCACAGCAAGAACCTTCGTTCTTCCCATAACCGTCTTCTTCAATGTCCCACTCATCGTACTGATTTTCTCCACTCCTCCTTTTTCGTCCAGTCTGTCTTGCTGTGGAATGCGCTCCCCCCTGATATCAGGATGGTGTCTAGTCGTTTGACTTTCAAACAAAAGGTTCGTGAGCTCTTGCTAAAAGGTTTGGCTGAATCGTGACCACCATATATATAGTATATTATAATAATTATAAGTATATATTGTATATGTATATGTTATTTATAAATATATTATGTAATCTGAGTACTTAGTTTATATATATTATATTGTAACTTGTAACTTGTGTGTAAATATTTGCACATATATATGTACCTATCTCGTCTTCACTCATTTAAATTTAAGTCTGTTTGCTTGCTTCTTGCACCGACCATTGGCTCATCTCTGCATCACCCAAGGCTCGACTGGTAGAAAATGCCTGAGGCATTAAGTCCGCCTATGTACCCATTGTGCATGAAGTTTTAATAAATAAATAAATAAATAATAGTAATTATGGTGTAAGTATATTACTGTACTCTAGAATTAAATTGTGATACAGTGAAAAATACTGTTACTGTTAAGAAACCTCCAATAATACCTAAATAATTGCCTATAAACAATAATTGTCTAAACCAAGATGAGAACTTTCTTGCCCTCACCTTGGAAGCGCTCAAACAAAAAGGAGCTCTTTGTTTTGATAAGGATAACGATTCAATGTATTCTCTCGCTCTGTGTGGGGCAACAGAAACTGTCAGACTCTTATTGACTAAAAACCATCCAAATCCTCCTCCTCCAGGCTATGACAACGGTACATAATTGCGTAGAATCTAAATCAAAGTACCTAGGTATAGTATCTACACAATCATAGACAAAATTAAAATGTCATTGTTATTTACATCATATCTATAAATTCTGTAATAGGTATGTACAGTTGTATAATATTTCTACAACCAACCTCCTTGCATAACATACGTGACCAACTTAACATATCATTATCACAACACAGGAGATCACTGCTAATTATATTCCTGAATTCTCAGAGTAGCAGTTGATGTCATCATACATTGATATGCAGAAGAGATATGAACGATCATTAGAGTGAAACAAAGGCACAACGGAACCTTTTGCAGTTATGTTTGTTTAATAAGCGGCTTAGTAGGTATATAAGGTAAATATTTATAAACAAAAATTTATTTTTTTATAGGATAGTTCGCCAAACGGGCAGACGGATTACCTTGTGGTAAGCAATCCGCGCCGTCCATACGCAGCTGCAACGCCAAAGGAGTTACGCGTGCGTTACCGGCCTTTTTGGGATAACGGTTTTGGTATATATGAATTGGAAAGGGATGGGGAAGCCATTGGGCCTCCGGTAACTTCACTCACACGGCGAAAGACAACGCTGTAGTTGTTGTACGCCGGTTTTCTGTAAGTGTGTGGTCGAGACGACCAATTCGTGCCGAGGCTTGGCTCTCCGAAACTTAGTCTGGAGTTTAATTAAGAATAATTTAATTTTTTTCAATTATTCTTAGTAATGGAGTGAATTCAGGTTATTATGGTCGAAGAGAATGAAGATTGCATTGATTGATTGCAAGGTCAAAGTAGGTGATGTGCAACGTGTCGCCTTGTTCAACCCCTGCACGAGTCTGGATGTAATGCGAATGTAAAATTATATGCTTTAGAATTTGTTTCCACGATATAAAATATTCGTCAATATTTTACGTGCATACCTACTACATAGGTGCAAAAATAATTTTATTAAATCGAATTAAAAACACTTTTATTAATTCAGTTCCTACTTTGCAAATAACTGAATAATTCTCCTTTGCTTATTATTTAATTTAATTTATTTAGAATTCTGCAGTAGCAACTTTTAACCACAATTTTTAAACAATCACCCAAAATGACAAACTCAGGTCAAGGCTATGAAGAGATAAAAATAAAACCAGCTGTCTTGTTTGTACTAAATTATGTGTCTAACTAAGAACATCTTAATATATGCTGACCTCATTGGAATGCTACTGCAAAAAATATTCGGTATAATTGAAAACCTCTTCCTTATTTGAAGTTTCTACATGCTTTTATTAATACATTGACTGCGATGAGATCAAAATGATCGTACTAATGGCACAAAATCATAAATTATATGTACGCCTGTACATTACGCATGTAGGTGACACTCCGGACATCGGGGATCGTGCGGAAATCTCCAGGTACCGTAAGTGCGGGTTTGCGGACAACCAAACAAAACCCGCGCGTACAGCGCGTAGCGTTCTGCGCACGCCTAAAATACCCAATAGAAAACCATAGAAGGGGTCCAATTGAGCCGATGTTCAGGCTGGTTTACGAGACAAGCGCAATAAGGTACCACAGCCTGGAGCAGGAGTAGCAACGGCCCCCCCGTTTAACCAGTAAGAATCTGACACTCCCCAAGTAAATATGTACAGCAATACTTACTTTTCTATCTGCGGCCTCGCTATTTGATAGATCCTTCTATTATCTTCATACCAGAAAGCATCAGCAACCATGGTCATATTTGCACGAGGTATATCTGGGCTCAAAATCATTGAACGATTAGCCTGAAAAAAATCGTAAATCATAATAATGCCCAAATTCTGTTGAATGACAGTAGTTTGCGCAAAAATGGACAACCAAACTAAAAACCAACTACTACAACTACCAACTAAACACTTGTTTTTTAAATGTTGCCCCACACTAGGATTTTCTCCTGTGTCGTGTCGTGGGTTCGTTTACAAACACACACACACACTCACACCCAGATCCGATACAACAATTTGTAGATCACACATACCTAGAGATGTTGCGTGCGGGAATCGAACCAGCCACCGCGCCAACCGTGCAGTCGAAAGTGAATTTATGGAAAATATCGACTTTCATAGGTGAATTTAATTTTTAACATGCAGTTTGAGTCGTCTACGGGACATCACCGCGACGCGCACGCTTCTCATGAATAAGAATCCCGTTGTGACTTGAAAGTCGTCGATCTATTCTCAGTAAACTCACGCAAATCGTATATTATACTAAAATTTCGAAAAGTGCGCAAAATATTGCGCAAGTGCGCAAAAAACCGAGAGAATTTTCTACAGAAATACTTCATTATTTCTATAACTACATTTAGCTAACCTACATACCTGGAAATACCGGCGAGCTTGTAGCTTTAATACTTGCTGATCTTCACTCAGCTGTTCCGTTTGAGGGTCCACAATAGAGAATAAATATCTGTTTATAACCATCACTAGTTGTTTGCACCAAACTATGCATACATGGTCTGGTGATGTCCATACTCCTGGGATTGCAGTAGTCTATAAAAAACGTATAAAAATAGCATAATTTTATAAAAAACTATGGTTATCTTGTTTTAAGTTGTTTTTCAATGTAGCAAGTTTTATTTTATTTCAATTGAGCTAAATGTTCTATAATCTATAAAATATATAAAACCATCTAGATAAGGCAGTTTCGTGTAATTTTTTATCAGACACTACTGTTATATGTATCTTTTTATATTAACAAATAAGCAATATGCATTTCAATCGATTATTACCCTCACATTTGGCTGTTTGGAAAAATGTATCACCTAAAAGTAACTTTAACTTTTTTAAACTAAGAATACATAGACAAAAAGCCTCACTTACCAAAGCATTAATGTAACTATCATTTGAAGTAGTCAAACCAGAGGGCATTAATACATCGCGAGGGCCATTTCCAAAACTAAGCAGCATCTTATTTTCTTTAACATGCAATTGACTATTTATGTTTAGTTTCCATTCTAAGTCCATTAACATGTAATAGTCATCCATGGCCACATCCACATTGACTACAGGAGCTTCCAATGGCGCTGCCAATGTTATAGCTAGCGACGTCGCGTTGAACGTACTTGGGTAGGCCAACAATCGCTTGGCTATTAGTCCACCCTGTATAATTATTAAATCAACTTATTATAATAACTATCATTAAGAAGTAAAGAGAGCTGGTGGACATAGTTATAATTTGCTTTGCATTTACGTGTGGAAAGGAAAGTTGGCAAAAATGTGAATTATTATGAAGAAGTTTAAAAAATATAATCAACTCATTGAACATTATAAAACTCTTTAAAAACAGTTACAACAAAAATGGAGTAGTTTCACCTCTTCTTTTAAGACATTGATTTAATGCAGTTTCTTTCATTACAATGTTTTTTTTGTGGTTGTAGAGTTCTGTCTCACCTTTTTTATTGAAAAAATCACCCTTGAACTATTTTACATATGGAAATGATATTAAAAAATTTATAAAAACTTCCAACTCACCATAGAGTGCCCAATGAGGATAACTGATGATGGTACAGACTTAGTATACCTATTACTCTTGTATAAACTCAAGATCTTTGTAATGCAAGCTGCTGCAAACTTGGTCTGACTTTGAAGCACCCCACCATAAAGTCCAGATAATTCCTCATTGTAACTTACTAAAAAGAAACCAATTGTTGACTCACTAGTTTTTATAAAGAGAATACTTTAAATTTCAATTGTTTAGTTTTTTCGAAAATATGTAATAATTTACACAAGTATTAAAAAGATAAATTCTCACTAAATAGTTTGGTAGCTTTACCCAAGCTCTATCTGCATCATTTTCCAATGTTATATAGGTTACTAGGTATTAGTAACCAATTAAGGTATTAGTAAGCACGTGATTATACTCATGATAACAAACAACTTTTCAAAAGAAACTTTTTTTATTATCATTCGTTAGTTTTATTTTTATTACTAAACCAAAATTAACGGCGCGCGTGAATTCAAATTTCGTGTGTGCCGACGTCGCCCAATCAGCTCTTAGCGGCGAGGACCCGCATGCTCGTGTTGTCGTTGTCAAGGCAATTTACCTACATTTTACAATATAAGTATTTACAGAAAGTTGCTTGTTATCATGAGTACAACCGTGTTTTTAAGTATTGATCACTCATTACTGGTCACTCTAAATATTGCTTCTAACTAGTTAACCAACTGATTTAAGTATAATTCAGGCTATATATTCAAAATTGAAACAATTGACATTAAAAATTAGGTGCCTAACATAATATGTAAGCAAGGATAAAGCTGTAAAAATTGAATCAGTTACCAGAATTGTATTGCTTAAATTGGCAAAATCATTAATCAACCATCCAACAAACCAAATCAATATTAAACCAATTAGTTGCAATATTACCAAAATTTAAGAAGAATGGTTGAACACATAGAGTGCACAGCAGAATCATACAAACAATAGTTATTACATATTTTCATTTTTCAATATTACTTAGTATGACAAAAGACTTACTTGTAAAGAAATCAAAATGGTGTTGGTATCCTTTTGCAAGAGCCTTCCTTAGAGCCACAGATGCTAGTGATCTGACTTGCATATGGCTACCTGAGTTCCCAGGTAGAAATAAAACTGGGACACCATCAAACCTGTTGATGTATTCATATAGAGTATATTGAGGTATGATATAGGTATGTTTATATAAATTATATTTATTGATAAGGCAACTGAAATTGCTTAACTTTTGAAACATAGAAGCAAACTATTTAAATATTAAATTCATAAACAAATTCATCAATGAAAAATAGGATGGTATTGATGAATTTAACTCAAACTGATTATATTGTTGTAATTTTAATGGATATTTCTAAAAATAATGCAGCTGGTTTGAAATAAACCATTGAAACTTAATTTCTACATTTATTTAATGTTTTAATGAAACAAATATTGTGTATAATTAAATACTTGATAAAACACTTACCACATTTTTCTGGCTCTCTCAGTAAATCTTCCCTCACTATATGCGTATAATCCATATTGCGGATAAATTTTATTTTCAGGTACAGATAATCGCTAAAAATATAAATGATATAAGCCTTTGCCAGTGGATCTACTAATAAATTTCTATATAAATTAACTAAATACTTACTACAAATTGTGGATACTCAAACATATAAGTCATAACACAATAGTTATTTTTGTCACTAAAATACAAATTCAAAACACCGAGAAGATAACCCACAACAAACAAAATCGAAAGAATTTGAAACACACTGGAACCCAAAATCTTAAATAATCTCATTTTGAATATTTTATGAATATGAAATATATACTAATACGGGTGCGATAATGCACTTTTTATTAATTACATTGCTTGTGAAATCATTAAACTATTGAACAATTTCTCTTTTCACTCGTCACAAAATCTGCGAATATCAAAAGATTGCCTGCATTTGTTTGTCAAATTGTCACCTTGACATTATAATGACGTTTATGTTGGTAGATAGCTGTCAATTTTGCCATCTTCCATGACGAAAAGTAGATATTGATCTTTGGTCAAGAATATTTTAAAATAATGCAGCTGTATGAAAAATTCCTACAAAATATACTGGTGTTGGTATATACCTTGTTTAAATTAGTCGAAATTCATAAGTAAGTAAGTATTACATGAAATAATCGGGGAAAAGTTTTAAAATTTTTAATTTATTGCAATTTTAATGAAGACTATTGATCACTGAGAAGTCCTTCGGCCTTTATAATATCGTAAGGTCCATTTTCTCTCACCTCCCTTCCTAACATACAGTCCGAAACCAATAGCTCAAAATAAATGTCAATTGTCAAACCTAATATGATGTCAAAACAATCCGACGTCAAACGTCAAGACGTCAATGCAAAAAAAATAACATAACCTTGTCCTCCAAGCTTCTAACAATAATAAAAACAATTCATATTATAAGTATAAAGTTCTGTTGGAAAGTGAGAATTGAGTAATATAAACCAGAATATACTAGAAATATTTTATCAATTTCAATCTAAACCGGACAATATGACGTTTGAAATTGTCGGTGCTATTTTAATTATTATAGTTACAGCATTTCTTCTAAGGGTTCTTTACCTTATATATGAAATTACT